>VWZF01003703.1:1461517-1600791 GCA_013396755.1 Sclerurus mexicanus | reverse complement strand
CCTCCCAGGTGTCCCCTCGGCCCCTCCAGCCCCCCTGTCCCCACGGCAGGACCTCTGCCCCCGCTCCGAGCGCTCCCCGTCCGCCCCCGGGCAGGTGGGAGGGCTGAGGGAGGGCAGGGCAGGGCAGAGCCGGCCGGCGCGGGGCTCTGCGGGCGGCGGGACGGGCCCCGCTATTAGAGCGGGCTGCGTGCGGGGCCGCCCCAGTGCCCGCCGCCTCCCGCACCATGCCGGGGCTCCGCACCGTGCCGGGGCTCCGCACCTCGCCGCCCTCCTCCCTCGTCCTGCTCCTCCTGCTCCTGCTGCTGCTGCTGCTGCTGCCCGCGGAGGGCCGGGAGCTGCCGCCCGGGAGCCGGCGGGCGGCGGCGGCCGCCAGGCTGGCCCTGCACTACGGGAACTGCCGGGCGGCATCGCCCGCGGCGCTGCGGGCGCTGGGGCAGGTCCGCAAGGCCACCCTGAAGGTAAGGGTGTGGGGCGGGAGTGCGGGGAGCGGAATTATTGCCGTGGTGGTGGTGTTATCTACAGCCGAGGTTAGCGCCCTCCCGCTCCTCTCAGGGGCTGCTGTCCCGCTGCCTCTCCCCTCAGAGGGCACCCGGTCCCCTCAGGGCACCACTGTCCCACCATCCCTCCCTCAGGGTATCAATGTCCCACCATCCCTGCCTCAGGGACACCCAGTCCCCTCAGGGACACCCGGGTCCCCTCAGGGCACCACTGTCCCACCATNTCATCCCATCCTCAGGGACACCCGAGTCCCCTCAGGGCACCACTGTCCCACCATCCCTCCTTCGGGGCATCAATGTCCCACCATCCCTCCCTCGGGGACACCCGGTCCCCTCAGGGACACCCGGGTCCCCTCAGGGTACCACTGTCCCACCATCCCTCCCTCAGGGACACCCGATCCCCCTCAGGGGCTACTGTGCCATCATCCCATCCTCAGGGACACCCAGTCCCCTCAGGGGCACCCGGGTCCCCTCAGGAGCTGCTGTCCCACCGCCCCTTCCACAGGCCGAGAGCTTCATCTAAAAGCATCGCAGTTCCCATCAGAAAACACGCCTCTATCTTCCCAAAACCGGTCAAAGTGAAGTGGCAGAAAGGGGCAGGAGCAGCCGCAGGGACAGCCCGTCCCGGGGAGCCCGCCCGGGGTGCACTGGATCCCACTGGATCCTCCCTATGGCTCTGGACATCTTACAACACTTGTCCTCCAGCAGCTGCACGGCACGTACGATCCAGCCCCTCGCTCCTAAAACTGGGAATAACGCAGTGTAGTGTCAAATCTTCCCTTTCAAGAAAGAAAGTCTGAGCCAGCCTAAAAAGCTTAGGATGTGCTGTCGCAGTCCTTACAACACCAAACTTGACCCTCAGTCTCTCTCATATATCCCACCTGGCAGCAGTTTCAGAACAATCTGAAGTCTGTTTGAGCTGCACATGATATTAAACAGATCAAAATAGTTTCCAAATTAATCTGACAAAACGCCAAATACTGTGTCAAAACTCACACTTTGGTGTAATGCAAGGCTGAAAGACAGCGTTAACCATGCCTGGGAATCCTGCCACGGATTTACCTGGACCCACAGCCTTCAGGTAACTCTCTGTTCTCATCATCATTCCCAAATATGTCATTACACATCATTTATTAGGTGCTGAGCACGGACGTGCTCGTGGGACATTCAGGTTTCCTATGAAATCCCTGCAGACACCCGTGACAGGAACCTTTTGTGTTATTTTATACTTCTCTCCAAACGGACAAGTGCTCCTTCTGTATTTCCCGGCAGTTTGCATATGGATATATGGATATATTTACACATATAAATGCTTGTGCCTGGCTGAAGAACAAGCTGGCAGCACTGCAATTCCCTAGGGAAGAGATACCAGTAGGAAGAGATTGATGCAGATCCCCTTCCCAGCTGAATATTTGTGAGTTACTCTAGGTTGTAGGGAAGGAAAGGGATCCTTCCAGCCCCCATTATCCAACTGCCTCAATATAGGAAGGAAATTAGTTGGTTTGTTATAGAGAAGTGAAATTCCTCATTTCCTCCCAGCTGTGAAGAGCTCACTGTAACCACTCTCTGCAGTTTATTTCCCCTTTTTCTTTGCATGCTCTATGAAAACAAGGGGAGAAAAGTACTAAACGTGGTCACTTCCTTCTTTCCTGTCCTCCACTGGGAAAAAATGAAAAGAATTTCCTGGAAGGAATGTGCTGTATTAGGTGAAGGCAAGAGACAGAAATGTGGGGGTTTGGGGTTTATTTGGTTTGTCTGAGTTTTAATAATCTTTCTCTAAGAAGGCAAATTTCCTATTGGTTACTATATTACTGGATCTCATAAACCAGGATAATTTTATCATGGAATTTAATAATAAGCATTGTAATTTAAAACTAACATTATTAGCCCGCTAGCTGGTGAAACTGTGGTAATTGGAAACAGGAGTGGAGACAGTCCCCACTCTGTTGATGGGAAGGATCTTTCAAGTTCAGGTAAAATGAGACTTCAGGGCTTTTCTTTCCTGGCAAAAAAAATAGCAGAGATATGCCAAACATGGAATAATTCCTACCTTGCTGGTTGCTTTTTGTTGTCCCTTCTTTTTTCTTCGGTGAAGATCCTCTAGGAAACAGCAGCTCATGGAACTGTTGACAGCTGCACTTTAAAATACACTTTTGATAAGAAAAGCCTTAGTTTATGCCAGCTGAAGATCCCAAGAGTCAAGAGGGAAGCTTTCAAAACACTGATGTAGCAGTTTCCCATCCCAAGCTGTCCTGGAAATCATAATTTAGGAATAGGAGGGTGAAGGCTAAAGGTAAAACCAGGTTATCTTGTGGCTAAACTGCATCATTTGCTGAAATTGAACTAGAAAATCCCATTTTTCAGATGTATATTTCTCTTCACACCCTCACCTAGACACAAAACATTGCAATGCCAAACTCTGGTCCTAATATTTGAAGTCAATTAAAACATTTTACCCCCTTTAGAGTGGGAAAGGCAGAACCCATGGCAGGGACAGCTCTCCCTCCTCTGCACAGTGCCAGCTTTTCCATGCTTAAAAAACTGGAATGAGGGGGAAACTGCTGGTGGGAAACCCAGAGGAGAAGAGAGGGAAACCTGCAGCTGGGGGTGAGAGAGGGATCCCCCTTTCTGTGAGAGCAGGGCAAACTGAGTGTAAACTGATTGCAAACTGATTGTAGACTGACTCCCTCCTTTGGGACCTGCAGTGAAGCTGCTCTGAAGTTGCTGGTTTGGCCTCCACAGCACCAAAAATCTGCCATGAAAGCTGCAAGAATTTGGAGCCCCGTGACCCAGATATTCAGTGGAAAAATGAATTACTCACTTGTTTTCTTCTCTTTTGGACACTTTCATCTTTGGCTGCCTTCAGATATCCCTGAGCTCCGAGGAACTCGCACTCTGGGATGGTTTACAGATGATAGAAGGAAATAAATGGGAAAGAAAAGTGATTGTTTTCTTCAAAACTACAAATACTTTTGTAAATTTATGATGGTTTCATGCCAAATGGACCTTCTCTCCAGCGAGCTCCAAGGAGCCCAGCCAGCTCAATCTGTATTTTAGCTGTGCAGCACCACTTGAAAGCCTTCTAGGCTGTAGTAGTACAGTAGTAGTGGTACCTACTAGCAGTACTGTGGTGGAGTTGGTGCAAATGAAGAGACAATATCTGCTTCAAAAATATCTGCTTCAAAAACACAGAGTTACTTATTCTTTTCAAGTCCTGGCTATTTCAGGTTCTCTCATCTGCAGTGATCACCCCAAAAGGAGTAAGTCTGGGTCGCTGTGCTTAAAAATACCCAAATTTGATCAAATTAGGAATGTTACAAACCATTGCAATAACTCCTCTTGTGTAGCTTTACAATAATTAGCAACTTAGACTCAAGTGCAGTGATTATTGTGAGAGATTAGACCCTTCTTTCATATAATTTCATTTAATTACTGATTCTTTGGCATTTCAGAAAGTCAGTCTTTGCCATTTTGCTCTGCCGAATGTCCCCTCCTGTCACAGCCTCTGTCATTTTGAGGACAGTATTTTAGGCAACACACAAAAAGGGGCAGGAGAAGGGGAGAATGAGGAGGGAAAGAAGAAAGGAATTAAAAAATCTGAGCTCATCCTGTTTCCTCCACCCCTTTCACGGTGGGATCTGGCTCCAGCTCCACACTGGCCTTGCCTCATCCTAAAGCTTCAGGAGGGGTTTTATGAAAGTAGAACAAGTGACTAAAGCAATTTATCCCCTTCCCTGCAGTTTACAATTCCGTGTAGGCACTCCAGGCAGGTGGGTACAGGACATTGCCCACCTTATGCTGTTAATAACTTCCTGGGAGGAAGGGGGTGGGCACAGGAGGGCCCAGGGCTAGAGAAACACAAACTCTGTTTGCTCTGGGTCCTGCTCTGCACTCTGGTGCAAACAGCCACAGCTCCCCTCCTGCTCCTCTGAAGAGCATCACATCCAAACCCCAGGGAAGAACAAGTCAGTGCTGTTGCACTGAGAAATACACACATTTCAGAGCTGAACCTAAAAGTTGGCAGGGAAATAAAAGGCTGCCTATGAAATAAAGAGCAGATAATGCAAATACTTGTTACTGGACTCTGCTCTTACACAACTGAATGAGGTAATCCCAGGGAAATGAGTATTTTTCATGGCCAGCATTAAAAGAGACTTTCTGTTTCAGCCTGCTTGGAGCTGAGACAGAAGATCCCGCACCAAAAGGCCCATTTGTAAACTGAAATCCTCAAGTTAAAAAAAAAACAAATCCAAGAAAATGACACATTTCCAAGGTGTGCATCTCTAAGGTTTTTCTGGTGTTTTGTCCTCCTGGCTGCTTCCCAGCAGCAAGGGGGATTATTGTCTTTTTCCTTAACAAGCAGAATCTTGGATAATGGAAGGGGATCCTTCAGGGCTGGTATTTTCAGGGCAAACCAGAGCAGATAGATGAGAATCTTGCAGCAAACTTAGTCTTTTTCCAGTCACAAATTACCCAAAGCTTAGATATTAAATGAGCCTGTGCAATTCCTGTTCAGCTGTGACTCAGAGGATTGGATTCACTTAGATATCCAAGGGCACTCTGATAGCCTGTGCAAAAATACCTCCTTGGACCCTGAACACTCACTTGTAATTTTATTATTTGTAAAGCTACTCTGTATCAGTCTGTCCCCTGAAGGACTTCCAGCTGGATTTTTCCTCTTGCCTGTCTCTGGGAGGAAAGGCTTTACAACCTCCCTTGATGAGCAGGGTATTTATTGTTTCCCTCCTCAGTGCTCATCACAGCACACAGGGCTTTAGTTCCACTGATGGCTGCCCCTCTTCTCTTCCAGGACATCCCAAACTCTGGCCACAAGTACTACCTGCAGTTCAGCACAGAGGACTACAGGACTGGGGTGAGTGTGTGATCCCCTGTGCTCCTCCTGACCTTGTGCATGAAATGAACTCCAACAGCTCTGAAACAGGGACATTCATGAGCTCAGTAAACAGATCTTTCCCAGTGGAAAGACCTCTGTGCTCCTCCCTGCCTGCCTGGCAGGTGCTTTGCTCTGAGGAGCACCTGAGTGACCATCAGCCCTCAGTCCTGGAGGATTTCAATTCACATCAGGCAACCAAGGGGCTGAGTGAAACTTCACAGTGGCCCAAGCTCAGTGGCATGTGACAGCATGGTCCTCATTATCCACTCTGCTCCTCATTATCCCCCTGTAGCTCCTGCTGTCCACACCGCACCCCAAAACGGGAATAATGAGTTGGCAGCTGTGTGTTCTGTTCAATTACAACCCCCTGCACTCACTCTGTCACAGCTGTCACCAGCAATTTTACTGCCCTCTTCCTTCACACACATTCTGTGGAATTCAGATTATTTTCAGAACTTAATATGAAGCATTAGATTATTTTTGTGTCAAGGCTGAAGTATCATACAATGAAAATCCCTGTTATCAATTAATGTTATTTCTTAGAACTCTCAAACATATTTCCAAGATGACTTAGTGCATTAACTAAAAACTTCTGTTAAGTCCCTTTGCCTTGTGGTTTTAAACCATTTACTTCTCTGGGAAAAAAAATAAATTATATCCTTTTAAAGACTTTCCTGACCCTTGAACAGCTTCATACAAAGGATGAGTTGCTGAGAACCAAACTCTTGATTAAAGGTAACAGTTTCAAACTCTCCCTTGGCAGGAAGATGCTGGGAGCTGCCTGGCCACAGTGTTGTATCCAAAGAAGAAGTCCCCTCCTGTTGTCACCATCAAGTGCTCACACACCAAAGACCAGAATGAAATCCAGGAAGAGGACAACAGACTTTACCAAAGAATCAGGCAGCAAACCAAACCAATAACGGGAAGCAATATTCCAGGTACACGCCTCCAAATAATCAGCTGTGTTTCATTTTATCTCAGAGCACTTTGAAGAACACAAGCAAACATACATGCATTTGAAGGAGACACATCTCTTTACAGCAGCACCCTGAAATCACTGTGCTGTCAAAACAATTCCACCTTCCAGAGTTTCTTTGGGAGAACAGAACCCCACGGCATTTAACACTGGCAGTCAGCACCATCTTGTGAAGGTGGTTCGGGTTTAAAAGCAAGTCCACACCTTTTCAAATTCAAGTAAATGCAGAATGTGCTCCAGGAATAACAACTGCCCTAAGCCACACATCTCCCCAGCTGTGGCTGAAATTCACTAGGCATGACTAACAGAACTTTTCCATGCTGGGAACATTCCATTTTTAGCTCCCAGCTAGGTAAGGAGTTCCATTATCGTGGATTTTGGGGTTCTTACCCCTTTGTGGGGCCCCTGGGAAGAGTGTCTTCTGGCAATGTCCGCAGGACTGCCATGGGACTGCAGGCTCAGCATCCCTCTCCTCCCTCTTCCCTGTGACACGTCGGAGGGAGAGTCTCATTGCAGGACTAGTGCTGTGCCAGGCAAAAGTGCTCTGTGGTTCCTCATTTTTCAGCTGAACAGCCAGAATTAATATTTTTCCTGTTTCTGTGTGCCCTGCAGACAGCTATGGCAACATTGAGCCTGCCCTGGAGCCAGCCTGGGCTCTGGCTGTCGCTGGCAGCAGCTCCATCATGTGGGAAAAGTCAACAGAGGACCTGGGATACTTCCTGGCACAAGTGAAGTCGGTGAAACAGTGGGTGAGTGGGGCAAAAGCAGCACAGAACACACCAGCTCTCACAGCTCCAGGGCGTGTGATCCCCCAAGCCCCAGGGCCTTCCTATTACCACCATCTCCACCTCTGGAACATTTTGTCCAGGTGTTGGTGGGAAAACTTTACTCATTTGGACAAAATTTGGTTTTCCTTGTTGCACGAGTGGCTTCTGCAGGACCTGCAGTTCATCAGTCCCACACTGAGTCAGTCCTCACACCCGCTGACCCCAGCCATGCTCCTACCTGGCAAAACTTCCTGGCTGGGGAACAGCTCTTACACCCCCAGCACATCCAACAGCAGCTCCCAAAGCTCTGTGTCCCTCAGCCAGCTCTGATCCAGAGCAGGATCCTGGTTTTGCTCCACAGCCATTCAGCAGGAGATTTCTCTGAAGGAGAGATTAACAGGTAACATTCTCCAATCTGAGGGTTGAACTCAGTTAATTAGCACCTGAGCCAGGCTGGTTTTAAGGCAGAGACAGCTGGGCTGCAGAACCACACAGCAGTCAGTGCCTTCAAGAATTCCATGCAGGAAGTGCTTCTAATTCCCTGCCTTTCCACAGTCAAAACCCATGTCACTGCAGCCAGCAACCACAGCCAGCAAACCCCGCTCACCTCGAGCTCTGAGCGAGCTCAGTGCAGCCAGTTAAATCAGAGCACACATTCAACTTCCACAGTCTAACTTGTGTTCTTGAGAACTCTCTTTCTTCCATGCCCAGATGAGGAAAGATGATTTCATCGAGTTTGACTACACTGTCCTGCTGCATGAAATGCCCACACAGGTAAGGGAACACCTGTGTAATCCCTCCTTTGCCCCGGAGCCAGGCAGTGCAAAGGTGCTGGAACCGGTGTATTCCCAATCCCTCCTGCAGGAGATGGTTTCCTGCCACATGCGCCTCACGTGGCTGCCCGGGCGCCCTCTGAAAGTGAAACACTTCTGTGCCTCGGAGCACCGCGGGCCCGAGGATGGATCCGGGCTGGGATCGGGATCAGCCGCCGGGCTTTCAGAGGAAGGGGGAGCCAACTTCTGAGGGACACCGTCAGCTGGGTGGATTCCAGGGGAAACCCTCGTGCTGCCAGAGCTGGAGCTGGGATCGTCTCCCACGCAAGTCGGAGCATTGGGATGCTTTCACTCCTCTGTCTGTGCCAAAATCAATCGCTGTCACTTCTCAAACTGCAAGACTCAAGTTCTAGAGTTCTGCCTGAAAACTTTGCTACCACGTATATACACAGGTGAACATACCCGAGTTGATTTCATGTCACTAATTAACTGTTACCTACAGTTTGTAAACAAAGTTAATATATTTGGATAAAAATCTTGAGGAAAGTATTAATCTGTCATTAAGAAATATCTGCCTGCTAACCGTTTTGGTAATTTTTTGGGATGGAATCGTGCTGATTTTTAACTCACATCTCCAATAAACCAGATACCATCACTCAGGGCCGAGGCTGGGTTTTCTTTCACTGTGCTGCTGTTGGACCCCAAATTTCCACCTTCTCTGTAAACTCAAACCAAACAGACAAGACAAACAAACAGAGACAGGAGGCCTCTTTATGGATGAATTCCCATGAATTTCCCATTTCCCTCACTAAAGAAAAATTCCTTTAGTTCCTGCCCTGTCCTGTTCCCATCCTAAACACCACAAAGTCGTGGGTTTGTCATTTGCCACCAAATTCTCCAGTTGGGCTCCCAGTAGATCCACCACCATCCCACCTCTGCTCTCTGGGATTGTGCCAAAGTGTCCCAAATTCACCTTTTTTCCTCCATTCGCCAGATTCCTGCCAGGACAGACTAAATCCTTACCAAGAACATCACCTTCCTGAGGGAAGCAGGTGCTGGGATGGCTGTTCTCTGGAATTTGGGCTGGTTTCCATTATCCTTGAGCTGAACTCAGTAAAAACGACTCCATGATTTCACATGGCAGTTTTCCCTGGATGTATTTAGGCTGGGTCATGTCAACCCATCAAATTCCAGCATTTTCCACACATGTATTAAATCCCATTTCCCAACTGAAGCTTTTTCTCTGAGCACACATCAGGCATCACAATAAATTCAGGGAAGCAACATCCCACATCCTCTTGATCATTTCTTCTGTGCTGGTAGAACATTTCTCATCATCAGAAGTATGAAACCAGAGCTTAGAATTTCAACATTTCTCAAGGAAGCTGGTGATTAAAATATTTTTTGGAATTAAGACGAGTAAATCGGATGGATTTTGCACTTTAGGGCTCCACTTTAGTTTCCTTACCTTGTTTTTGCCACTGCTCTGCAGAAGATCAGGCACCTCTGCCTTGCCAGGTTGGTGTAATTCCAGCTACTCGCAAGCAACACCAACTTGCAGCAGTTAAGAAACTCCACAGGAACTTCTGGACAAGTAGCAAAGCTGTTGGAACTCCAAGGCAAAGTCGCCCTTGGCTACTTTTAGCCCAAGATTTCAGCCTAAAACCTAAAATCATACAGCCAAATTCTTGGGGTTTTGGTTTTTTCTAGATTTGTGGAGAGCCAGCACATGTGGCAGCACCAAGAGCCAGGAATTCACATCAGCACTGGCCTAAGCAGGACATAAACCCCATAAACATAAACAACATCAAAACCACCCCGTTCCTTTCCTGTTTCCACACTGCTTTTATAAGACAAGGCTGAATTTTTGTAAAAGGTTGTTGAAGAAAATCTCCCAGTGTCTGACAACCTGCAGGGCTTTTCTGGAAATGAATTCCAGCTGAGCACTTGACAACAACGAAGCTGTGGATGCAAGGGAACCAGGGATTTATCCCAAAGCAACAGCACATGGATACCCCACATCACACCCGAGTCCCCTTAGCACCTGCATGCCCTGCAAATCTGTTCCCAAGGTGAAAATAAGTCCTTTTCCCTGCCTGTCCGTGAGGGCTGAGGAGAAGCCTGGCTGCTGCACTTCTGTCTGTCTGGGAACCAGCAAGCCCAGTGCTGTGCCAGGAACGTCGCTGGTTTTGAACTGGAACTTCATCCTTGTTTACTGGAACTCTGCAAAAACACTGCTAAGCTGAGTAGGTCAGGGAGGGAGAGAGAAAATTCATCGTGGAGCTCCTGGCAGTAATTAAAAGTAGAGAATTACGGGAATGTGTCCTCTCTCCCATGTAACTCCAGGGTCCTTGTTTTGTCTCTGCAGTGAGTCAGCGGGATTTAGTCAACTGATTCCCGTGCTGAGCGTCAGCTGCGACACGGCCCCCGGGATTGGGAGATTCAGGGAAAAGGAATCTTTGGGTTGGTTTCCTAACAAGGAGCCAAAAGCATGCAGTGGATCCACATCACCAAGCCCATACAGCAATTCCACACTGTTCCCAGCTTTGGGAAGAGTTAACTCCTACCAACGTTCCTGACAACTCTTCTTGTGCCACCTGTGCAAGTGGCTGTGGTGACAAGGCAGTGGCACCTACCAGTGGCCTTGCACAGTGGGTTGAGACTTTGGAGGATCCTGGGCCACTTCTGGAGGGCTTGGAGGGAAAACTGCCATTGTCCCCTGGAGGGAACACCTCGTGAAAAGTGCTCAGTGTGGGGAGACAACTCATGCCCTGTGCCTGTCCAGCAGCTCTCACCTGGGTCTCCTGGCCCGACCTTTTTATATTTTCCAAAGCAGGAACTAACCTAATCACAAAATAATGATGTGTCAAGTAAAAAATACAATTATTTTAATAGAACTTCATGAAGACAAATTTCAAGCCAAACCATCAGCCGTGTTTTAACATCTATTTTGTTAATGGCAGCATTTACATGTGAACAATCCTGTGGTGATCCCCTGGTGGCTCCTGAGAATTCCACAGAGGAAGGGCATGATGACAAAATTCCAAGTCCAAATCCCACTGCAGCCTGCCTCAGCCAGCCAGCCTTGCCTGCTTCCATGGCTTGGAAAAGGGAGCTGTTGGAGGAGAGTGTGAAAAGCCGTTCAAAGGCCTCCAGAGGAGTCAAATCAGCTCTTGGCTTTGCCCTTTTTGGCAGGAAGTCGCCCCGTTGCTTCTAGGTATTTGTTGATTATTTCTTCCTGAGTGCTGGGTGAACATGGGTGGTACCTGGAGTATTCCATGGTGTATTCACCTTTTCCCTGTAAAATTGAGACAAGAAAGTCTAGGTGAGGATGGGACGTGTGTGACCCTGCTGAGCAGCGTGAAACACCACCCACTAATCCTTTACAATCTTACACCAATAAAACTCCAAGGATGATGCAAATCAGCCCAAATTTACAGAAATAAACACATTTTAGCAAAAAGGATGGTGAAGACTTACCTCTGTGGAAGACCTCAGCTCAGTGGCATATCCAAACATATCGTTCAGGGGCACCTAAAATCCAAACACAGGCTTGTATAAACAAAATACTTTTCCATCAGCTTTGGGTTATCATCTAATTAATCCCAATTATGATACAAAGAGTCAGTGCTGTCTGTGAAAAGCTCTGATTTAATGACCTCTTGCTGTAAAGTACCTGTTACTTTAACTAATTTATGTTTGCAATGTGTTTTCAGCAGGAAACCTCACAATCTGGGAGTTTGAACACCCTGAGCTCAGTGACGTGCCACCCAGAGACCAGGAGGTTTGAGATCACTGCAGGCTGGGGCTCCAGGCACAGCTTAGGGAGCAGAAGGGAAGCAGTGCAGGCCCGAGGCTTTGCTGAGACCACTGACCCTCCTACCACCACCCCACAGCAAAACACACGTTATCAGAAAGGACATAAAAGAAGGAACGTTGAGGATGAGTCCACCTGGCTCCAGGTTTATCCACACAAAGTAAGGAAAGCAGCAATGGAGTGGAAAGGCCACGCAAGGAAAGGAGCAGCTAGGAACATGACACACCTCAGCATAGAGGGTGAAGTACCCCTCGGCCCCGTCCTGCCCCGTGATGACCCCGTGGCGCCGGTTGATCCCGGCTATCACAGCGCCCTGGAATTCCGTGGGAGCCATCACCTCCACAGCCATGATGGGCTCGATGATCCGCACCGTGGCGTTCTCCATGGCTGCAAAAGAGAACGGGATACACCATCCAGCATCGTGGGACCAGCCTGGGGAAAGCCAGGATGCTCCCATGCACAGCAACACATGGTTTATGTTAATGCCAAGTGTTTTCTACAACAGCAAGGGAAAACAATGGAACTCCAGCTCCCCTGCTTTTTATTCCTGAGATTGTAATCACAGAATCATTAAGGTTGGAAAAGACCTCCAAGATCACTGAGTCCAACCTTTGACCCTAACCCATATTGTGAAGTGCCACTCATTTTTTGGGCACTTCCAGGGATTGTGACTCCACCAATTCCCTGCTCCCATACTTCAACACTCCTTCAGTGAAGGGATTTTTCCTAAAAAAAGCAGTTTGACCAAATGTTCTCTTCCTACCCTATAAGGATGGTGCTGTTGGTGTTTCTGCACTGTATTCCAGAAAAACAGCATTTCCTTCACACAACCACAAGAACTGTTGTGCCTCCCCCCAAAATTCTATGAACTCTTGTATATGTTGTGGTCTATGCAAGTGGCCAGACTTTGGGTGGGTGGATGGATGGGCGTCCCAGGTAACAAATGAACCTGCAGAAATGAGGTTGTTAAATTCAGCCCAGCAAGAACAGCCAGAACACATCCAAACAAGGAGCTCATACCTTGTTTTAGGGCTCCTTCTCCTGCCCTGATGAAGGAGATCTCGTTGGAGTCCACCATGTGATGGGCTCCGTCTTCCAGGACGAACCGGATTCCCGAGATCTTGTGTCCTGACACCAGACCCTTCTCACAGGCATCTCGGAACCCCTGCAATGACAGCTGCAAGTCAGCAGCAAGGATTTGGAACCTTCGTGCTGCCAGTGTTTGGCACCTCAGCTTCATACTGATACTTTTGAAAACTAAAAACCATGGAACAAGGGAAATGTCCTCAGGATTTGGCTTTATAAGGGACTCTATGGCCAAAGCCCCAAAGAATGTTCTGTGAGGAAAGAGCTCTCGTCTGAAGAACAACATTCCTTTAAGACTGCGTGTTTTCTTCAGGATTTCGCAAAAATCTTCAAGTGAGGCATCACAGAATAATGAAGGAATTATTTTAAGTTATCATAGGAATTCCAAGATAACAGCAGGTTAATTAAAGAAGTATCTGATAATTATACAGAAGGACAGTCACAGAGGAAGCCCAGAGATTGAAAAGGAGAATTTGGGAATTCAGGCAGGAAATGCAGCTTAATTAGTTTCCTACAAAACTGGCCTCAGAGAAGTCACAGGAAAAAGTTCCATATTTTGGGGTGAGAGATGAGAATTTGGGGCCACAACCAAAAGCAGAAGAGCCAGTAAGGAGCAGACGGGGCAGGAGGCTTGTTGGAGTGTAAGCAAGGAAAGGAGGCACTGCCAGGGAACAGAGCCAGCACACACCACCAGAGAAAACACAGCAGCTTCTGAACTCGGGCAAAACCCAGGAATGCAAGACGTGAAACAAAGCCACACAAATGACTCTGTTTCCATGGAAGAAATGGGAAAAGCGTCCCCGCCTGTGGCAAGGCTGGCACAGCAAACGAGGATGACATGGCAGGAAAACATCAAGATGAGGATTTTCTGTAGCACACAAATGGTTTGTACCTTTTCCACAGCGGGCACAAATTGTTTGGGAATATTTGTGCCAACAGTTCTGTCTTCAAATTCTACTTTCGTGTAGTCCTCAGGATCCAGGGGCTCCAGCACCCCGATGACCTTGCCGTACTGGCCTGCTCCTCCCGTCTGCTTCTTGTGTGTGAACTCAAACCTAGGAACAACCCCCAAAGGCCACTCAGTCACTCACGACACAAACCTGCCGCAACCACTCCTTCTGCGTCTCACAGAGTCCCAGGCTGCTTTGGGTACAAAGGGAATTGAAAGGTTATCGAGTCCACCCCCTGCCACGGGCAGGGACACCTTCCACTAGCCCAGGTTGCTCCAGGGCTGGGGCAGCCACAGGCACTGCCCCCCTCGCAGGGAAGGCTGTTTCCCCGGTGTTCCCCCGTCCTCCTGGCAGTGCACACCTTTATGGCACTTGGCCGGAGGGACCGCGCTGTCCCCGCGGCTNTTCCCGCGGCGGGCAGGGCGCTGGGACTGTGCCCCCCTCCAGGGCACCCCAGCCCCGCCTGGACCGCACCCGTGTCCCCCCTGCGCCGGGTGACCCTACCTTGGGAGGGGGTTCGGCTGCGCGATCTCCAGAGTCTGGGATTTTGGGTGACCTGCGGCTCTGCCCACCCGGCTCCCGGGGGTCGCGGAGGGAGCCGTGTGTCCCGCAGGGTGGAACACACCCCGCGCTGTTCCCAGGGCACAGCGCCTGGCATGGGGCCCGGGGAACTTCCCAAGGACGCTCACTGGGGAGGAGGGTGCTCCGACTGGGGCTGCCAGCACACACCTCACTGCTCACCTGGGCTGGGCTGGGCTGGGCTGGAGGTGAGGCTGGCAGAACAGGGCACAAAAAAACAGGGTACTCCCAAAACAGGGGCACAGCAAACCCCACCTGTGAGAACAGGGCACAGCAAACCCCCTGTGCGAAGAGGGGCACAGCAAAGCCCATCTGCCTCCTTCAGTTGTCACTGGAAATTGCCAAAAGATCCATGACAGGATCCAATTTCTAATGAACTGCAAAATGGACTTGATTTAAGGAACCACTGAACACTCCTACTGAGGATTTAACCAGCAGCTGAATGGAATCACAGAGGGAGCCCACAAATGTCAATTCAGGGGGATTCAAGGCTAGAAAGGAGGGTGGGCAGGCCCTGGCACAGAGTGCCCAGATGAACTGTGGCTGTCCCATCCCTGCGAGTGTCCAAGGCCAGGTTGGAGCAATCTGGGCTAGTGGAAGGTGCCCCTGCCCATGGCAGGGGGTGGCACTGGGTGAGTTGTAAATTCCCTTCCAACCCAAAGCAGTCTGGGATTCAACAGTCTTTTTCACAATGCAAAGTCATTCAACATTTAACAAAATAAACATTCTTAATGTTTTCCCTTTCTTAGGACATCAAGGATGTTGGGCACAAGTACTACCTGGACCTGGAGCTGGAAGATGTCCCGGACAAAGTGAGTTCAGATTGATCGAATTAGTTTGATTGGCAGCACTGATGTGTATTAAACTCACTTTATGCTGTTACTCCTGGCTCGGGCCAAGACACACACCAATTAATAACATTTGGAATCATATTGCTGATTTTCCATACTGCAGATCAGGCAAAAAAAGACTAAATTTTACCAACAGGAACCCACCATAAAAGCCCTGACCACGTGGTACCTTCCACTACAGCACCAGACAATGCTAGAGGGATGACAAGGACGTTTCAGTGTCACTCAGCTCCAGCTGAGCAGCACAAAGGACATTCTGCACCTCACCCACTGCCCCTTCCATCGCTGCAGAAAGCAAATCACCTTTATATGTTCACAGAAACATCAGGCATTTAACCTCATCTCAAATAATCACAAATCTCTCTGGGCCAGCCACAGAGAAAATGGCAACTACATAAAAAAAGACATTTTAGAAGTGCAAATTACCCACATTATACATGTACTTAATGAAATATTAATGCACATAATTAACTCTGTCACAGGACAGTACTGTTAACTGCAGTGCTGAGGTTCTGTATCACCTGGGCAACAAAAACATTGCTCCAGATGTGCAGTTCACACTTGAAGGAGAACTTAAGAGCACAGAGGAAGCAGATCACATGTTCTACACCCGGATCAGGAGCCTGGAGAAAGAGCTTGTGGCAGAGAACATTCCAGGTACAACCACAGACTGGGGAGAAGAATCAGGCCTTTACCCTGCTCTGAACACGTGCTGCTTCCCTTTCTCTCCCTGGGGCTCTGTCAGTCACAGCTACTGAACGTATTCCTGATTTCTGAAATCCAAAATCCATGCATGATCTGCATGTGCTGTTCTGGAGAACCACCTGCCACTGTCACCTCTTCCTGCTCGCTTTGAGCTGCCCTTGGCACAGCACATCCGACTGCACAACGAGGCTCTGCTCTGACTTCAGAGCCCTGAACACCTTATGGAATATCTGTTAAGGGAAAGAAGCGGAGGAGAACACCCTGGGAGTGTCCAAGGCCAGGCTGGATGGGGCTTGGAGCAATCTGGGCTAGTGGAAGGTGTCCCTGCCCATGGCAGGGGGTGGCACTGGGTGAGCTTTAAGGTCCCTTCCAACCCAAACCATCCTGGGATTCCATGGCAGGAAAACCCTGTGGTGATGTAGAGGCTCTTCCAAGACCCTGAGGAAGGTTCTGTGACATGGAGGGGAGTGCTTTTAGCACCAAAGCCTGCATTAGGGGATAAGGTTGTGCTGATGGCTCCTGTTTCACACCCAGGATGTCTCTGTTTCCCAGACAGCCAAGGCCACGTGCCCCCCGAGCTGGAGCCCATCCACCGGCTCGCCTGGGTCGCCTCTGGCTACGTGACATGGCAGAATTCCACGGAAAACACCCAGCTTCAGCTTGCACAAATCAAACGTGTGAAGCAAGTGGTAAGTTACCATCAGTCACAGAACCCCGAGGATGGTTTGGGCTGGAAGGGATCTTAAAGAAAGCAGGACTTAATTTTTAGAAAACCCAAAGCCTAAGTGTTTTGCTGCTCAGAACAGCCAGCGAGTTCTCAGGAAGTGCTGGGTTTGAAGGAAAGACAAATTCCTTCAGGGAGCAGGATTTGTGAATGTTTTGCTCCCTCTGATGGCATCCTGGAGCAGTTCACAGCTGCTGCAAGGCTGTGCACCAGCAAGAGTTTAAAGATTTTAAACCCCTCTTCAACAAATTCGGGGACAAGACAGACAGGAAACTATTAAGTTAAGCCAGCTGCCATTTATCTTGGGGAATTTTGTTCCTTTTTCCTGAAAAATATGTATGGAAAGAGTATATTCCAAAGGCCAGTGTGTATCTTGTCACTCACAGAATCACTGTAAGGCCTCTGGGGTGTCTCCTTATCCTACTGACAATTTTATGTAGGGTTACTTGGGTTAAACTGACACCTTGTAGCAGGAGGTGTTCCCACCCCAAAGGAGTTCCTGATCTATATCTAATTTCCTTAAGGGAGGAATTAGCAGAGTTTTAAGCTTCACATTCAGTCTCTCCAATGCAATTTTGGAGTCACAAAAATACAAACCAGGGTCTTTTTGTTTTGTGACAGTGACTGAGCCCCACCTGCTTTATTTGTTATACCAAGCTGCCAGTTTTACCTGACATAGATCACAGAATTCTTGTGATAACCAAAGAGAACTGACTCACCTCTTTTTGGGTGGGGAGAAGCCCCAGATTTACTCCTTTTCACCTTGTCTTTCCAGAAAAGAAGTGATGAGTATCTGCAGTTTGACTATGTGGTTCTGCTTCATGAAATGGTATCCCAGGTAAATCGTTTTAGTTCCAAAAAGCCCTTTTTTGTTGTTGTTTTAAGACTGGCAGCTGTGCAAGCTTCAGCTCAGGCACACAGCTCTGACTCCTGCAGGTTGCTCAGGGCCACCATCCCTGCCCATCCCACCATTACAGGAGACAACAGCAGCAATTTCCAGCTATTTCTGGGCTTTCTTGGGAATGGCTGAGGTTCAAAACACTGGTGCTTCACAGGCCTCTCCTCTTGGGAGATGCCAGTGCCAAACTGGGCAGGGATCAAGGGCAGACGCAGCTGGCAGGATCCTGGAGTGCTCAGCAGAATTCCAGGGGGTTTGGGAGTGCTCCCATGCCAGAGGACAGCACTGGTGGCCCAGCAGAGATTCCTCATCTGTCCCAGTAACTCACCCCTGGCTCCAAGCACAGTATTTACACTTTGTGCTATTCTCCATCATAACTCTTGTCATCTGAGCAAGTGTTTTCATAAGGAAAACACAGAAAATTTGACAGAGAAATTCCTGATCGTGCAACCTCCATAAAAACCAGTCAGGATCTCCCTCCCAGCCCCAGCCCTGCTGCTCCCGACTCCTGAACTTTCAGTGTTTAAACTAACAGAATTCTGGAGCTTTTCCCAGTTTCTCTGTGTATTTGGAGAAAATACCCTGGGAGTTAAGGATAACTCCTCAAGTGATGGTCAGCTTTGAAGTCGCACCAAGGTCACTTGGGGCACCTGCAGGGGGGATTGGTTCCGAAGTTTTCCATGAGCAGAAGTTCCTGACTAATCAGAGAACGAAAGCCCAGGTTGTTCACTGTTGTCACTCCCACAGGAGATGATTCCCTGGGAGATGACAGTGCTGTGGCACCCTCGGGATGGTGTCCAAGTGCCACGGGACAGCCGCCAGCCCAGACACACCTCGGGATAAGGGACCCCCTGATGCCACCTGGAAGCAGCTCCGGAGCTCCAACGGCCTTTGGAGGGAGGGCAGAGGATGTGGAGGGTGGGGGGCAGTCAGGGTGCAAACACATTAAATGCTCCTTTTCCTGTGCCTTGGGCTGTGATCTGATCACCCCAAAATTTCTCTGCTGCATAATCAGAGGCTGCATCCCAAAAAATAAATAAATAACAAAAGCAATTCCCAGAAGGAATACTCACGGCACGGGGGCGGAGATGTTCTCCCTGAAGGCAACTTTTGGCTTTCCCATGGTGCAAGGACAACCATATTCCCTCTCCATTCGCTGCAGGAAGAAAGCCAGAGTTGTCCCATTAGAAATTCATTGGAAATTATTTTCTTAACTTAATCAGGGTTAACCAGGGATTTTTGGATTGATTTTGGGGGCTTTTTGTTGGTTTGTTTTTCATGTAACAAATTATTCCCTATCATTCTACATCTCCATCTTGTTTAAGACCTTTTGACAAAAGAAAAGGGAACAGCATTAATTATTCTATCAAAAGTTCAGGTTTTCAAGACAAGACCATCTTTTTTTCATTCTGTCAATGTTTCAGATACATCTCTTGTGTTAATTAAAATATAGACATTATAGACCTCAGCTAGAATGAAACTCATCCCCGTAAGTAACTATTCCCTCCTGCCGGCATCAGCTGTTATTATGGGATGACACATTTAAAACCACAGAAACACGGGATTTTTCTGTAGTAATGCATTATTAGTTATTTATAAGCAAAGGCTGCTAAAGCAAAATGCAGCATTTAATACATTTTTTATGGATTTGAACCAAAAAAGTAAAAATATTCCAGGCAGAAGTTTCCTGTAAATAAAGTCCTTCAAAATAGAACCACTGGAGACAAAGAACCTTCAGAAGTTGACTTAAAACTTAAACTCTTGGCAAAGGAGCTGGAAGGAAGAGTGAGGAGGAGGAACAGGATGGAGAACTCCTGGCTGGAAAACCAGTGCAAAGCAGAGCCCATGGAATGTGTTCTCCCAATTACCTGGCCGTAGATTTCCAGGTGCAGTTCCCCCATTCCAGAGACAATGGTCTCCTTGCTCTCATCATCAAAGTGGACTCTGAAAGTGGGATCTTCCCTCGTGAAGCGGCTCAGGCCTTTGGAAAACTTGTCAAAGTCGTTCTGAAATACAATTACACAGGACAAGATTACCTGAAGAACCAGAAATCCAAGGAAAAGGCCTCAGGATTTCCTGTCAGCTGCTGGGCACTTCTGCTCTCTGAGGTTAGTTGCTGAAACATTTGTAACTGTATTTATTGATGTATTCATTAGGACTGATTTCAAGTTCAGGTCAACGAAATGCATCTTATATATGGGTGAGTGATACCATCCAACCCACCAGGTTATCCCAGGGATATGATCTTAAGGATTTGGGATAACACACTTTAAAGCAGCGCTGGTTTCAGCCTGTTCCTTATTTAACCTGGATAAAAGCAGCACAGGGAGGGGATTCAGAAGGGCTGATCCACAGGCTCCTACCTTGTTGGAAGGCTTCATGGCCACGGAAATGACGGGATCAGGGACATGAATGGATTCCTGCAGGGGCCAGCAAGGAAGAGGTGATGGTTACAAACCTTCCGGGCAAAATCCTGGTGAATCCCTCTTCCCCAGGCCCCCAGGGAAAGGGGAACTCACCATGGAAATGGCAGTGCTGGTTTTATCAGTGAACGTGTCCCCGCTGGCACAGTCAATCCCAAACAGGGCACAGATGTCTCCAGCATAAACTTCATTCACATCCTTGGGAAAGAAAAGTTTCCTGCTTAGACAACACTGAAAGATAAGAAAAGCTGTGGCTGCCCCATCCCTGGAAGTGCCCAAGGCCAGGCTGGATGGGGCTTGGAGCAACCTGGGCTATGGAAGGTGTCCCTGCCCATGGCAGGGGTGGCACTGGCTGAGTTTTAAATTCCTTCCAGCCCAAACCATCCTGGGATTTTTCCTGTGATTCTATAACTTACAAACTCCACCTGACTTACAGAAAATACACAAATACTGTGTTTTAAAGCTTGACACGAAGCTCCCATAAAAATTCCAGCTGTGATAAAATGTTCTGTAAATCTCCCACCTCTTTCTTCCAAGCACAAAAGGAGAGCTCAGCTCAGATGTCATCTGGTTTTAGTTTAAGGCTGAGAAGCAAACAGTGTGCTGTGCTCCAGGCAGCCCTGAGCCACTTCAGGAATCTCAGAGAGTGGCTCAGAGCCCATCCCTGGAAGAGCACCCGGGCTGATCCCAGGGGATCACTCACCTCCATGTTGTCTGAGTGCATCCGCACGAGCCTCTGCACTCGCACCCTCTTCCCCGTCCTGGTGTTGTAGATATAATCTGACTTCTTCAGCATGCCCTGGTACACTCGGATGTAGGTTAACTGCCCAAATTTACCAGCCTGCGAGCAGAATCCATGAAAAATCAGGCATGATCCTTCTGGGAATCAAGAGCGCTATTATTCAAAGCATCACCTGTGCTCACTGAATGTTTCTGGGTTGAATTTACACACTGGAAATGTAAACAAAGCATTTTTAGGAGTCTCAGCTCTCCCTGGCTCTGGGAGGGAATTTGGCATTTCCTGGCAATTTTCTGAACTACTTTTATCACTCCCAAACCTGCCCCACAGGGCAAACATTAACATGGGATTTGGGCAGCCATTTTCCATAGGAAATCTGAAGTGCTGCTCCTTGGGCAGAAACAACTTGTTTGCTTAGAATTGTGCACTGGATCCTCTCCAAGTCTCTCATGTTCCATTGCTTTCAAGCCTAGGATTTTTCTCTGGAAGTATCTGAAATAAACCCCTAAACCCCCCTAAATGTTCAAGCTTTAACTAAGAAAACCATGAACTATTTGAGGCCCATAACCCATTTTAAACTTCCAAGTTGGGACTGCTTGGCACATTTGTGGATTTTGTGGTGGGAACCAATTTTTTAAAAGTTAAATTTAAACTGATTTTAAAGCTTGCTCTACCTGTGTTCTGGTAGCACCATGTGTTTGCATTCCCTCTGTTAGGAAGGAACACAGTGGACTCACCTCCAGTTTGAAGGCAAGGCCAATAAAAGGCTGGGAATCATCACGAGCAGAGTTCAACAGGAACTTGGTTTGGTCCTCAGAATCCCTTAAAAACAGGATGGAGAGCAGGTGAGGTTATGGAGCAACGTGGGAGCCTCCTCTGAGCATCTCCTGGCTCTTTCCTGGCTCCAGTGTCGGGGATCACACCCAGTTGTCGGGCTCTGCTCCCAGGGAACAGGGACAGGAGCAGAGGGAACGGCCTCAGGCTGGGACAGGGCAGGGGGGACATGGGGAGGAATTCCTGCCTGGAAAGGGTGGTCAGGCCTTGGCAGGGGCTGCCCAGGGAGGGTTGGAGTGCCCATCCTGGAGGTGCCCAAGGCAGGACTGGCCGTGGCACTCAGAGCTCTGGGCTGGGGACAAGGTGGGCATCGGGCACAGGGTGGACTCCGTGGGCTGGGAGGGCTTTTCCAGCCTCAGGAATCCTGGGATTATGTCCAAAGAATTAAGACGTGCTCCAGGCCTGGCCTGAAGGGTTGCCATAATTTCTAACGAACTATCTCATAATCATTTTCCAAATATAACAAGTAATGTGTTAAAAACATCAGTATGAAGAGCAACCCTCAAACAAAAGGAGCTTTCTTGGGTTTGGGAGTTGGTGCCAAGGTCTGGTGGCATTATTTAATACAGATGGCAAATCATTGTGTATCTTGTTACTGATGCTTCCTGCCACATATTACACTGCTTTGAAACTATTCCGTGGAATCACGGCATGCTTTGGGTTGGAGAGGGCCTTCCAGTGCCACCCCCTGCCACGGACAGGGACACCTTCCACTCCTCCAGGTTGCTCCAAGCCTCATCCAGCCTGGCCTTGGGCACTCCTGTTTGCTCCTGGCTGTCCTTACCCCTGGTTCAGCAGAGCATAGTTCTCCACCTCGGAGGGATTGGGAAGGTATTCCAGGACAGCATCCAGCAGTGGCTGCACCCCTTTGTTCTTCAGAGCACTTCCCACGAGGACTGGGGTGAAGGACTTCTTCAGTGTCGCCCTTCTGATGGCAAGCTGGAAAAGAGCAGTGTCAGCTGTCCTGCTGCACCTTCAGGAGCCTGAGAGACCCTGTCCTTCCTGGTCATCTCCACTCCTGGAGCAAGGAGCTGCTCTCACAGTCCCCTGGATAATTCCCTGAAGAAGGGCTTCCCATAAAACCAGAATTCCAGTGAAGTGTGAGGGGGTTTTTCCCTCATCTCAACTTCAACTTAAAAATGAAAAAGCCCCATATAAGTATAATGAGAATCCCAAAATATTCAGAAAATGTTCCTTGATTCTCTGGTGATCAAGTCAGGATACTCCACTTGTGTTTTACGTGTCTCATCCCCCATTCAGTTGTGCTCCTGCTCCAAAGGGCTCTCCAGAGCTCCCTCTTTATTTAATCCCATTTAGCAACTTGTCTTGAGTTACACACTCAGCCCATGGGCAGTGGGATAAATGCAAAGGGCTCGGCATTCCTGCTCCAGGCACAGGGAAGCTCAGACTTTCCAATGCAAATCAAAAAACCAAACTGGGAACGAGCCCTTTGCAGAGGGAAAAGTGGAGGGACACAACTCCAGCAAACAAAACTCCTGCAGGACTTCATGGACTAGTTATGGAGGAACGAGGGGGAAGGGGGCCAGGGACGCAGCCAGGTGAGGGCCAGTGCAGGTACCTTCAGCTGTGCAGCCGTGGGGATCTTCTCCTCCAGGAACAGCTCCCCGAGCTGCTCGTCGGCGTTGGCCACGCACTCGATGAGCTCGCGGCGCCGCTCGGCCGCCTCGGCCCGGAGCTCGGCCGGGATGTCCCCGGAACGGACGCTCTGCCTGCACACACAGCAACAGCAACACACTCACGGGGGAGCAGCCTCTGCCTCGGCCAGCCTGGCCACGGAAAGCCCAGGGACACGGGGAAAAATCCCCTGCGGGAATCAGCTCGGGTGCTCCTTCCCAAGGCTCCTTCCCGCTCGTGGCAGGAGCCTGAAGGATGCAGGACAAGCTGTTCAACGGCCTCAGCCACATCTTATCTTCATCCCAAAAGCCACAAATACACGCTCAGACCCCGATATGGAGCAAGTCTCCTGCATCTCAGGGTGGCAAGTGTGGCCACCACCCCTTCACAGCAGCCAGCTCCTGCTGCAGCCACCCCTGCCCACACCTCACCTGCAGGAGCAGGGGATGGGAACACTGGAGGGGGAGCTCAGCCCCGGCACAAGCCCCATCCCGAAATCCCCAGAGAGCAGGGCTTCACCTCTGGAGGAGGAATTCCTCATGCACAGACCAGCCCCAGCTAAGAAAGAAGCAAGTTTCAAAACTCACCCAAGTGCCCCATCAAAATATATGGCTTTTTCTTCAATAAGATCTATAATTCCTTTAAAGTTTCCCTCCAGCCCAATTGGAATCTGAACAAAAGCTGCATTGTGTTTCAACTTGGACCTGGAAAAAGGGAGAAAACAGAAATTAGTTCAAGAAAAATGTTGTTTCTATGGATCTCCTCCAGATGGGTCTTTGAACAACATCCCACTCCCATAAAATCCCTGTATTCTGGCCTTTGGACAGTGCCAAAAATCCACCAATGCTGAGGAAAACCAGGCAGCTGTGTTGTAGGCAGGGTGGCTCCAGCCCCTCTGTATGCCAGCAGGGGCAGGGAGCCTCTCCCAGGGGAAGCTGCTTTGGCACTGATTACTGGGCGATGGCAGTGGGAGCGTATCCGCGACCTCACTAACACACATCACCTCAGCTATGGAAAGGCTGCAGGGAAGAGCAAGCAGGACTCCGGTGTCCAAGCCACCCCCTGCCACCTCCCTGCTGGAATTTCAGCTACCAGGATCTAGGGAAAATGAGAAGGCTTTCAGAGTGGCTCCAAGTAAAGTTCCAGCAACAAAACAAGTATCACATCCCAGCTCCGGGTCACTGCAAGTCTTGGCTGACCCCAATATTTGGGGGTTTTTGAAAAAAATGAAGACTTGCTGTGGGTCACATTAAAATTTAACCCCAATTCAGGTATTCCCCAAACTGCAGCTACAACAAGAACCCTCTCCAGTGTTCTTGACGTGGATGGGAATGTTCAGAACTACTTCACGAAGAATTCCAAGTGACAGTACCTGAGCTGCTGCACTGCCCTGGCTGGATTGGAGCCCATCCTGTCCAGCTTGTTGATGAAGGTCAGGAAGGGCACGTTGTACCTCTTCATCTGCCTGTTCACAGTGATGGTCTGGCACTGAACCCCTCCAACAGCACAGAGGACCAAGATTGCCCCATCCAGGACTCGCAGGGACCTCTCCACTTCAATGGTGAAGTCCACGTGTCCTGGATAACAAACAGAACTCATGAATCCTGACAAATGAAAACAGAAAGGAGCGACAGCCAACAAAATCAGCCTCCAGTCACACCAGCCTGAGTGCCTGACCATGGAATCATGGAATGGTTTGGGTGGGAAGGGACCTTAAAACTCATCTCGTTCCACCCCCTGCCATGGGCAGGGACACCTTCCACCAGCCCAGGTTGCTCCAAGCCCCGTCCAACCTGGCCTTGGACACTCCCAGGGATCCAGGAGCAGCCACAGCGTCCCTGGGCCAGGGCCTGCCCACCCTCCCAGGGAAGGGTTTCTCCCTAATATCCAATGTAAATTCCCCCTCTGACAGTTTGAACCCATCACTCCTTGTCCTGTCATGACAAGGGACACACAGAGGCACCGTGTGCTCTGTATCCATGAGGAACAGCAACCCCAGGGTGCTCCCAGTTCCCTCACCTGGCGTGTCAATGATGTTGATGTTGGTGTCTCTCCACATGGTGTAGGTGGCTGCAGACTGGATGGTGATGCCCCGCTGCCGCTCCAGCTCCATGGAATCCATCACAGCTCCAACCCCATCCTTACCTTTCACCTTAGGAAAGAAAAATTTAAAAATGTAGTCCCAGGAGTTTACTAAGAATTCATGTCCCATCCCTGGAAGTGTCCAAGGCCAGGTTGGAGCAACCTGGGCTGGTGGGAGGTGTCCCTGCCCATGGCAGGGGGTGGAACGAGATGAGTTTTAAGGTCCCTTCCCACCCAAACCATTCCATGATTCTGTGAACACAGTAACAAGGAAGGGATTACTTTCATCAGGAGTTTCTTGCTGGAAAGGGTGGTCAGGCCTTGGCAGGGGCTGCCCAGGGAGGGTTGGAGTGCCCACCCTGGAGGTGCCCAAGGCAGGACTGGCCGTGGCACTCAGAGCTCTGGGCTGGGGGACAAGGTGGGGACCGGTCACAGGGTGGGCTCCATGGGCTGGGAGGCCTTTTCCAGCCTCAGGGATCCAGGGATTGTGTGATTCCACCCCCTTGCCCTCCCCTTATTTCTGCAGGGCCGCCAGGGGCAGCAGCTGTGCAGCCCCACCTCGTGCATCTGCGCGATCCGGCCCGTGTAGAAGAGGATTCGCTCCGTCAGCGTCGTCTTCCCCGAGTCGATGTGGGCCGAGATGCCGATGTTGCGGATCCTCTCGTTGGGCAGCACCCCCGAGGAGCAGCGTCTGCAGGAGCTCAGCACGAGCTGGGGGAGAGAACGCGTGAGGGAGGGTCACGGGACAAGGGGAACGGCCTCAGGCTGGGCCAGGGCAGGGACAGGGGGACATCAGGAGGGATTTCTGCCTGGAAAGGGTGGTCAGGCCTTGGCAGGGGCTGCCCAGGGAGGGTTGGAGTGCCCACCCTGGAGGTGCCCAAGGCAGGACTGGCCGTGGCACTCAGAGCTCTGGGCTGGGGGACAAGGTGGGCATCAGGCACAGGGCGGGCTCCGTGGGCTCCCACGTGTCCCCATCCCCGTGCCCTGTCACACACATGTCCCCATCCCTGTGCCCTGTCACACACACACGTGTCCCCATCCCTGTGCCCTGTCACACACCTGTGTCCCCATCCCTGTGCCCTGTCACACACCTGTGTCCCCATCCCTGTGCCCTGTCACACACGTGTGTCCCCATCCCTGTGCCCTGTCACACACGTGTCCCGCAGCTGCCGGGACAAACCGGCCCAGGCCCGGCCCCTTCCCCTGCGGTCCCTCCCGTGCCCCGGCCGGGCCGCAGCCCCCGGGCGGTACCTGCAGGTGCCGCGGGCGGGCCGGGGCCAGCCCGGCCCGGAACACCCTCAGCATGGCCCGGCTCCGATCCCGGCCCCGGCTCCGGCTCCTGATCCTGATCCCGTCCCTGTCCCTGTCCCGGGTCACTCCCGCCCCTTCCGGGGCCCCGCGCAGGCGCCGCAGCGCGGGCCGGGAGAGCCGGGAATGGGAACGGGAGAGGGAGCGGGAATGAGAACGAGTGTTGGAGCGGGAATGGGAATGGGAGAGGGAGCGGGACTGGGCGATGGAAGTGCTCCCGCCGGAGCGGTCCCGGCGGATTCCCGGTCCCGGCGCCCTCCGGGTCCCCCCCGAGCCGGGCCGCGGGGCCGGAGCACCCGCGGGGCGGGATCGGGACCGTGGGAAGCAGCCGGAGTTGTGCTCTGGTAATTGGCACCGTTAACAACAGCACGTTAGCGGCGGGACAGCACCGGCCCCGCCCGGGGCACAGGGGAGGCGTCAAACACATCCTCGGTACGAAACAATTCCTCACTGCTGGATAAACACAAGTTTCTCAGCCCGGGGAGGCTCCAGGAGCCGCCCCAACTCGGGAACGGCCCAGCCCGCGCCCTGCTTGAGTCCCACCTCCTTCAGGTCCCTTGTCTCCACCTTTAGTTTTGGGGGGAAATTCACGTTTCCCTCTGGAAACCGAGGGACTTCAAGGAATCGCAGCCCGGTTGGGCTGGAAGGATCTTAAAGCCCATGGTATTCCAGCCCAGCCACGGCAGGAGCGCTGCCCATAGTCCCGCTCCCCCTGGCTGTGTCCTCGGGAGTCCCGGGGATGTGTCTGAGCCCCAGCTGAATGATGCACGGGTCGCTCTGTGGTGGAGAACAAACCAAGGCAACGCCATCAGTAATAAATAACTTTATTCAAACACTGCAGTTGCAGATGTTTCTACAGAGAAAGCCTCTCGTGCCTCAGCCTGCACAACATTCCCAGCATAGCCAAGGCATCCGGGAGGAACATTCACCCCTTCCCACCCCATTCCAAACCCAAGGGATGTGCTTGTCGTATTATTACATCTGTATCTCAGACAGAAATCCAAGCTGTGAGCTGAGTATTTTCTGTGTAACAGCAGCATCTCTCCAACATTCCTGCGCCACTTCCAGCACGGGAAGCTTTCCTGCTGTTAATTCCTGGGAGTGACACACCTGCGAAGAGCCCCCACAGCCTCGTGTTCTCTATTAAATGAATGCAAAACGCGCGTTGTCTTCAGGGTATGGAAAAGGAGCCCCTGGCCTGTGCTCTGACCCGCAGGGGCGTCCCCCCTTTTCTTCACTGCTAAAATGCTTCACAAACCTCAATTATTGCCACTAATATTTGATCACATCAACTTACTGCCACTAATATTTGCTCTAATACCAGGAAGAGACCACTGCAGTAAACAACTACTGACTGTCCTTCCGTGTCAGAGTTCAACAAAGTGCTCTGGATTATTTTTGCATGTTATTATATTATTTAATTAAAGTTAAATAATCTGGGGAAACTGCAGGAAGATTAAATATGATTTAAAGGCTTTCTAGACAAACAAATATTCCTCTTAAGCTTACTAATGCTATTTTCTTTTATCATATAAACAGTGCTTTTTAAGGCTACACTTAAGCCTTGAATTTATGTAATGCTGTTACTTCATTGACAGAAATTGCTTATGCTACAACACCTGGGTAAATCCATGTGACAAAACAGCACACCAGCACCTGGAATACAAGGATTTTCCTGGCTTTTCTAGAACACCAGACTCAAACATCATGATCCAGGGAGATCAAATGCAGATTTCGGCTCATCCTGCACTCAGCAGAACACAAAGAACAGGAACTCAGCTGAGGGGAGGTGGTTTCTGTGCCCAGGGCTCTCCTGCTCCTCAGGATAGCGGGAATGGTGAAATCCTTCCAGTGACACTCACTTCTCCCACGTTTTTCCCATTCCTAACCAACAGCTGCAGCTGAGTTTCTCAGGACACACTGGGTAATTAAAAGCTACTACGGACAATCCTCAAGAAGGAACAAGGATGGGCCAACTCCAAAATAAATACACAAAGGATCAGAAACACAAAATGGACAGATCAGGTGCAGGAATGAGGTGCAAGCACAGCTTATTAACATAAAAACTCTGATAAACTTATTTAAAGTACTGTCATTTTAGTACTTCACTTTTCTGTGTTAAAACAGGGTGAATCAGGATTCTGGAACAACTTACAGTATGATTTTAATGACCTATATATATAGTGGCTGTAATGCATTCAAGCTCCTCTTAGTTATCACCTAAAAGTCATTTCAGCCACACACAAAGAGAACTCCTTTCCTGTGCCCCTTGCAGAGCGGGCACAGCAGCTGCACTGCCAGGCCTGGCAGTCTGAGACTGGCGCAGCTGCAGCACAAGAACTCGGCCATGCAAAGCTTTTCCTACCACAGCTGCTGACAGTCCATAAAGTGCTTTCAGGCAGAAAGGGGCTGGGTCTTTAGTTCACTGAAACGAAGGGTTTGGCTGAGGAGCTGCAGGTTGAGGAGGAGGAGGAGGAGCAAAGGCACAACACAACCAGAGATTGGTCACATATCCCATGTATTTGTACGGACATGAGCACCTTCATCTGCTCTGGGAAACTCCATCCCAGTGGGAATGGGGCCACTTATTTCCTGCTGCTTTTGTTGAGGGGGACGTGCATTCCTTTCACATTGAGAGTCTCCAAGGAATCTCTGGGCGCTCTGGAACCCACAGATCCGAGTGGCCTCTCTCTGGAAAACACAACAATCACAATCACTGTGGGAAAAGGAGGGGTAGAACCTGCTGTTGCTCCTCAGGCTGCCAGGAACTGGCTGCTCCTGAACACATTGCTCCAGACCTGCATTCTCCTCCTGCTCCGGGGATTTCCTTACCCTGGGAGGGAACTGCCTTTACCTTCTCGGTCCATTTTCCTTGTAACCGATGCTTCTGGCTTTTGGGGCTTCCAAGGAGCTTCTAGTTCGGGATGGCCGGAACTTCATGACCTCCCTCTGCCACTCGTCATCAAAGCTCTCAGCCTCATCTGAAACACAGGGAGGTTTACAATTTTTAATAAAGACATGAAAACACATATAATAAATATTAGGAGGTTGGAGTAATGATTTTTAATTTGTGGGCCACGATTCTCCACATGGTCCACAATTATGTTTGGGGGATCTGTAAAAGAGAATTGGATTTGCAGACTTTCAGTCCCTCCAGAAGTCCCTTTCAAGATGTCTCAAGCTGGAACCTGGTGTGTGAGACAGTGCAAAGCCCATGAGAGAACTGCCTAAAAAGACCTACTTTCCTCCAGGTTGATGAACTCCTGGTTCATCTCCTCATCCCCAGTCTTGCAGTTCCTGGATTTTTTGATGACATGAGCCCGATCTTGGATGTGATGACCAATGGCCATTTGTTCCAGTCCACTTTCAGAATCCTTAAGTGCTTTTCTTGTCTCCTTGACCTGCACAAAAAAGGGAAACAAAGGCAAAAATGCAGTTAAAAGAGTTCACAGAATCCCAGACTGGTTTGAGTTGAGAGGGATATTAAAGCCCACCCAGTGCCACCCCTGCCATGGACAGGGACACCTCCCACCAGCCCAGGTTGCTCCAAGCCCCGTCCAACCTGGCCTTGGACACTCCCAGGGATCCAGGGGCAGCCACAGCTTCCCTGGGCACCCTGTGCCAGGGCCTGCCCACCCTCCCAGCCAGCAATTCCTTCCCAATATCCCATCTATCCCTGCCCTCTGGCACTGGGAGGCCGTTCCCCATGTCCTGTCCCTCCAGGCCCTTGTGAAGAGTTATTTTCTCCCCAAAATGTTCTATATTTCTTTATAAAAGTCAGGTTTTACAGCTTTTCCAATTCCCTCATTTACTCTGTTGGCTGAAAATACACCAACAAAACACAAATCAAGTCTATTTTCTTGTTGCCAACAGACAGGAAGATTAAACATCACCTTAACTGGATATTAATTACTGGGGGGAAAAATCCCAGCCTAAATATACTGCAGAGCCAAGTCTTCAACGCTCTCCTTGACAACAGAACAAGCAGCACCCGTGCCAAAATTCCCAGCGTGAGGAACAGCTCATGATTAGGCTGTGGTGATGAGTGGCTGGAAAGCCAGGCAGGCCCTTGTCACGCTGCCCGCGGGGTATTCTTAGCAGGCTGTGCTCGGGGTGACTGCGGGGACACTCCCGCGGCCCCAGGGCTGGCAGTGCCCCGGGGCAGAGTTACCACAACAGCTGCGGGGAAGGGGCTGCGAGGGCAGCTCCAGCCGCCGTTATGTAATACCTGAGCAGAGGGGGCACCCAAAGGCAGCTCTGGCATAAATAGATGCCTCTCCTGTAGTTCAAATGGGCAGGAAAGGGATTAATTATAGCAAGGAGAAAAGCACTGGAGAATCGGCTGTTCTGGCAGCCTGGTTTTCCAGTCTTGGATAAGCTTGTTATTTATTTAGGTATATACTTAGAGCATTAAAATTACAAGGAGGAGAACAGCCCTCTAAGAAGCCTTTAATAGAGAGCGGAGTTGGAGAGACATGTATTTTCCTCCACTTCTAAATTCTGTGTGTAGCCAGGGTGGGTCGGGCTCTGCTCCCAGGGAACAGGGACAGGAGAAGAGGGAACGGCCTCAGGCTGGGCCAGGGCAGGGGGGACAGCAGGAGGAATTTGTTCATGGAAAGGGTGGTCAGGCCTTGGCAGGGGCTGCCCAGGGAGGGTTGGAGTGCCCAGCCCTGGAGGTGCCCGAGGCAGGACTGGCCGTGGCACTCAGAGCTCTGGGCTGGGGACAAGGTGGGCATCGGTGGCCTTGGAGGCCTTTTCCAGTCTCAGTGATCCCGTGAATTCTAAGAGTAACTGTGTCCAGTAAGGAGACCTGGGAGGGCTCTGGTTTGGTGTGGCTGAGCCCAGCAGTACTCACCCCTCCCGGGGCCGTGCGGGTCTGCGCCGAGGCCTGGAAGACTTTGGGGGGCTCATCCCCCACTTTGGAGTAGGTCATCATGGAGGAGGAGCTGAACGTGTGTCCCTCGGGGTGCATGGACAGGTCATCCTGCACAGCAACACACTCACTGGCAACAGTTACAGCCGGGGGGTAACGGGTATTTCTTACTATTTTATTGTTATTACATTAACCCTCTTGGCACCACAGGTAACGCCTGGTGGGCAACACTCTCGGTTTTATCTTCAAAGACTGAAGAAAAAATTATAACCACAATACATTCTGGGCAAAAAATATAGATTCTCTCTGTCTCCTTGAGATCAGGAACACTTTTCCTTAGTGCTGTTTTCTGAGTAATATCTTAACTAAGTGCCATTCTTCAATAAATTGAATTTTAGGACCAATTTTATAAGAACTTACAAATTTCCTGTGCATTTCCAGCATGCTGTTCCTCATGTTTGACATCATCCTGTCCATTGCAGAAAATGGATCCCCAAAATCTGCATCCTGATAAGAAAACAGCCGTGACAATCAGAACACACTCTTCTGACGCTTGCAGTCCTGAAGCTGTTTTTTACATGCCTTTCTAATGCAACTCAGGCCACCAGAAAGGGTTCCAGACTGCAATTCACTCACACACAGGCCAGAATGCATCTTTTCCCATGGAAATGGGGTAGCATGGAAGCTTGGCTGTTACGTTGGAAGTACTGGGAAGATGGAAGTGGAAAATTTGGCACTCAGATGTCAAACTGCCCACATTAGGAATTTCTTTTACAATGTGTTCACACACCTTCTAACCTCCCCAGCTGCTGCTGTAGAAGCACTGTGTGACCCTTCGTGCTTTAAATTTAATTAAATTCATTTCAAGTTTCAAAATTAAATCTGCAGCTGAAGCCCAGAATTAAGTAACATTCAAGTACAGAAAGTTTTCAACTCATTTCTTGAGTTCAAGAAATGGGAATCCTTAAGGGCTCCCTGGCAAGAATTACAGACAGATCATAGATATTCTATAAGATATTCCAGAGTTTCAAACTACCACTCCAAGCCCAATTCCAGAGGAATTCCGTCCTCCAGGAGCTGGTTTGCTTTCCCTGTGGCCAGGGCTCCTGGTTCTGTGGGGATCACACCCCCACACACTCATGCTGTCCATCCACAGGCAGCACTCCCAGTCTGGATTCTCTCCAGGGATTATTCCACCCATACCCAGGGATGAAAGCCCAGCATTTTTATTTAGTAAGGGAAAAAGCAATCTTTCCTGAAGGATATTATTGCCTGTCTTTGAACACCACCAAAAGCAGGTTGCAAGCACAGAGCCCATGCTTGGGTTATACACACAGCATACACCCACGAGCAGGAGCTGCTCCTGGGATACTAACCCCTCTCCCAAAGCCTGCAAAGGGCATGAGGGAGTAGCTCATTGCCTGGAAGAAAAAGGACCAACATCTTTAATTATTTTACCTGTTATCAGAAATAACTTTTATATATGGCAGGTAACATTAAACATTTCCAATCAATTAAAACCAGTCACTCAGGAGAACTTGGTAATTAATAATATCAAGTAGTCTCTGGGTATACAGAAATAATATATTTATACTAATGATATTAGAAAGGGATAGCTGCCACCACATTTAATAAATATTAATAATATGTACCGAAAGCACTTAGAGCTGGAGCAACAATTGTACACCACAAAAACCTTTGTACTGAAGTGATTTAAAGCATGGCACAGACACCACCTGGAAGGGCCCATTCCAGTTATGCAATCACTGAAAGCTGATTAAAATCAAGAAATCAACCTATTGAGCCACTGATATGGAGCATCCCTGTCTGACAGGGCATTGTAATCCTGGGAATCCCATGGAAGGTTCCAGGAAACTGAGATTGCAGAGTTAGATAAAGGCCTGCCCAGAGCCAGGCTGGTCAGACAGAAGGACCAAGCCCTTTACAGGAGCTAAGGAGAAAAGGAAGGAGTTATCCACTTCTGGAATACCTTTAGGAACTCTTCAAATTGCATTCCTGCCTGGCTACTGGCAGAAAAGAATGTATCTTCTACCTGGCCTCGGACACTTCCAGGGATGGCAAGAGCCATATCCAGGTACCTTTTTAAGTAAAGTTACCATAAAAAGGAAACAAGTGTTGAGAGAAGTCTCTGACCTGGAACGTTTGTAATGCCTTTATGTAACAGAAACATGTAATACATAACCTTTACTAACGCAGGCATTAGATAAATGTTGATTTGTTCCCGAAATACTGTGTGTGACTGAACAGGAGTCCACAGAGCCGTGACCAGCCCCAACAGACTCCTGTCGGTGATGAGCACTGGGGCACCGAGGACCCAAGAGAGACATTAGTCCCAGTTCGCTGGGTGCTCAGACAACCTGCCCCGGTTCCCTGTGTGTGCCAGGAAGCGCCCGCTGCCCGGAGCGGGGCACACCTACCCTGCGGCTGCCCCTGGGGACCAGGCGGGACTCGGGGCGCGCCCTGCGCTCTGCCGGCCGGGCTGCTCTGTCGGCTCTGTCGCTGCCGTCCGGGAGGCTCAGGAAGGGATCTCTGCCCAAGGGCTCCGAGAAGCTCCGCAGCATCTGCCGCACGTGCTCGTGGTGGGCGGCAAAGGGGTCCCTGCAACACACGCGGCACACACAGCTCAGCCCCGAGCTCCGCACGGCGGCTCACACACCTGCCAACTCCACCCTGAAAGCGCCCATACGGCCCTTCATGCAAAGGCTTTATTTGAGCAGGACCCAACTGGGCAATCTCCTGGTCCCAAACAACTCGCACTTTCTTCTGTCTCACTCTCAATGTCTGGATTACTTTCCCTCATCTTTTCCAGAAATACTCCATCCTTCACAGCCATCTTCCACTCCAGCCTGTGTTTATTATCCGCCAGGAACTATAAACTCACCTATGTTTTATTTATCTCTATTTCCACCTCCAACACCTGGTATTAAAAGAATCTATTTTTCACTCTCCCCCAACTCTTTTTCCTTTCATCTTCCAAATCTTGGCACAGTGCTCCCCACTGAACTCCTCATGTCCCACTGGATTCCCCCTCCTCATCCCTCAGATTTATTTTGCTGGCAGCTCTAATTGCATTCTCTAATTTTGACAAGAATTAAATATTTCTAATTGAGGCCAAAAGAGGAGCAAACCAGGAATTTTTCAGGAGTACAATGTATGAGCAGCTGTTGCCTGAGGTCCAAGGCTCCAAATTAATACTTCTCATACAAAAACATGGATTATTGCCTCCCTCCATCTAATTTTCCTCTTTGTTATTCCACTGGAAGCCACTTTATTAACATAACAGTCACTTCCCCAGTATGTTTACTTAGACTTAATAGCACCTCATCCTTGTTCCTCTCAGCCCCTGGCACTCCCCACACGCTCATCTCTCCAGGACACCAGACCTTTCCCGGGATGTCTCATGAGGAAAAGCCTCAGGTTGTTGCTCCAACTCCCTGCATACCCATTATCTCCTCCACAGCTTTCCTGCTCAGCCCCTTATCTCCTGCCCCAACCAAACCCGTTTCCACATCATGTGCCCAATTTGATCCTGTGCCAAAGATGCATTTCATTACTTTTTCAAGTAAAAAACAAACAAACAAACAAACCAAAACCATGATGCAGGATCAATTTTCCAGCAAGATTTTTACCACAAAAATACCCATCTAAGCTACATCCAGACTTAACCTCACCCCAGGGCAAGAAGACCCTTGGAGTTTAGTGTCTGAGTGTTGTCCTGGAGCAGCCCCTGCCCCAACTCCCAGCTTTGACTCCAGCCCTTTGCCACGATAAGGAGCTGTTTCCACACTTCACGATGAACAGATGGAAAAAGTGGCACGAGCCAAGAGGAGAGAAGAACACAAACACCACCACAAGACGTGCACAATTCCATCAGATCCCCAACTTCACACGGGTTTGGTTATCAAACACAAATAAAACGGAACTCTATTCCAGCAGGGACTCATCCACAACAGAATTCTCCCCAGTCCCTTCCAGGTCAAAAGCAGGACACTCACAAACCACCTACAAGAGCTGAGCAGAACAAGATTCCAGAGATTTAATGTAAATCGGGCAAACTGGTTGAATTGAGCATATGTAACCTGTTGGAACACACCCCACCTGCAGCTGGATCTCTGGGGGTTCCTTGTTTGTTTGTTTTAATTCAAGGTCTCAAAGACTTTGGAAATCCAGCTCCTTACTACCCGAGACAGGGAAGCAGGATACAGACTGTGGAGTGACAGGTCTGGAACACAAGTGAAGTCTCCCAGTTCCCTTGGGACATTTTGGGCAGCCAGTCATAAAAAGATCCAGTGTTGTCAAAGTTTAAAAGAAACACAAGTTTGGTATGACCTGGAGTAGGGCAAAACCAACGGAAAGGGATCAGAGGATCCATCTGGAACACCAGGCTTCCAGGGAATTAAATCCTGATGGCTCTGATGACTGAAACTCAAACCACAGCAACAAAAGGAGGGGGTCACCCTTAAAAATAGAGGTGCATTGAACAAGTCCAAGTCCCTGCAGTGGAGGAGGCAGGACTTGAAGATCCTTGTTCCAATCACAGACTGCATGGGATGGCAGCAGGTGCAGAACAGTGACTTTCCTTGACTTCAAATCTGACCTTTTTTGGGGGGAGAAGACACTTTTGATGAGAAAGACACGATTTGTGCTTTAGCATAAAAGTGAAAAAGAAAAAGAAAGGGGGTTTCCATAAGGGTTTTGCACACCAAATTTGTGCCCCTCACATGTTAAAGTTATTTTCAAAATTAATTTCTGGATGGAAACAATTTTGTTCTATTACTCAGCAGAGTAACAGAATTTTGTCTACTCCATATTAACCTGACCTTCACCTGACCTTCAGCTGTTCGCAGGGATTAATAAAGGGGACGGCTCCAAAGTTTAAGGATCTATATTGTAGCTAAAACCTTTCATGGTGTTATAGGGAAAGTACAATGTTACTCCTTACTGCAGGGTGTGAAAAATCAGCGTCCTAGAACAAAAGCCTGCATTTATTTTTTTTGAGAAGTGTACTTTGTATTAGGTATATTTCTTGTCATTGGCTACATAGATAATAGAGATACTTCTCCCCACTGAGCAAGTTATGTAAGGCTGCAGCTGCAGATCCCCTCTGGAGATACCAGCTGGCACAGCAAAACAAAAGCTGTGCTTTGGTGCGGCAGAAGCAGAGCCAAGCCCTGCACCTGCCCAGGGCTGCAGGGCTGGGTCCAGCTGGACACCTTCGGGTGAGTGACTGCTGCTCCCTGGGACAGCTGCTCACATGGGGGCTCTTCTAACCCAGGCACTATTTCCAGTTCAGCACCAAAATCTCTCCTTATGAGGCAACACAAGCCTATTATTACACTATTTTGGAAGCTAATCTTATCTGACTAATAAGCTCCTTTCCTTAATGATATGCAAAACAGATTTAGAAGGATAGGGCCAAGAAAATGAATCTCAATATCCATCTCATCTCTTTCACACACACTCCCTTCCTTTACCTCCTGCACTCTCTTTTTATCCCACAGCAGTGGCTACATTAACAATAACTAAAATTAAAAAACAGGAAGAAAGCAAATGATATTTCAAACAAGACCTAATTTCCATGATTACTTTAATTTGCATAGGGAAGTTTCCTGCAAGGAACTCAAGAGTTGTTACAAGAGCAGGAATATTCCTGGAAACCAAGTGTACCAACCCCTGCAGCACAGCTTTGGGAACTATCCCACTGCTTGGAATGTGCTGGAGCTCAGCAGAGATTGTCCTTTGAGCAGCCTCAGCCACAACACCCTGTAACCAGGAGATCCAGACAACAAACTCACACACAGGGCCTGATGGTCCCCCTCCTCATCCACCCACGGCCTAACCCCCTATCTTGGCTTTAATTAAACCCCTCAGAGTTTTTATAAAGGTTTACAACAGTTAGTGAGGCTCCTCAGAGCCCTCTGATCTCATTTTCACCCACTACAGATTAGTTTCGGACCAAATACATAAAATGGGGCCAGAGCAGGTAATTCAGAAATTCTGGCTGAGGGGAGAAGCATTTGCACAACTCGCTACTCAGGTTTAGATTCCAGTGGCAGAGGAAGATTCCCACAGGGAATAAACTGATCTCAGACTTGAACACACAGACATGACCCACCACGGTGCTCAGAGTATAGAAATAGAATCACAACTTTGGGCTGGAAGGGACCTCAAAGCCCATCCAGTCCCATCCCCTGCCGTGGGCAGGGACACCTCCCACCAGCCCAGGTTGTTCCAAGCCCCGTCCAACCTGGCCTGGGCCACTCCCAGGGATCCAGGGGCAGCCACAGCTTCTCTGGGATTCACCCTGTGCCAGGGCCTGCCCACCCGCACAGGGAATAAGAATAAAAACCCGATCTGCCGAGCTAAAGCACCAGCACCCCCCCAGGAAAAGCACCAGGAGAGTTTGCCTTCAGTGGTCTCGCAAACCTTTACAAAGTTTTAACACAACAACTCCGAGCGTTGTCTGTAGCGTTGGCACTGCCAAAAGCTCAGAGACAGCCTGTGGCTAAAAAAATAAATAAAAACATAAACGCAGAAAAGCTACAACACTCGGTCTCTGTATTTAGCAAACAGAAGACAAAACACAATCAAAAGACTCCAGCCAAGAGAGGTGACGATCCCCTCCCAGTAGATGCCACCACGAGATGGGGTTAAGCTGTTGGCTGCAGAGGGGAGGCAGAGACAGCACTGAACCCTGCACGGCCCCCGGAGCCCCCGGCCCTGCACGGCCCCCGGAGCCCCCGGCCCTGCACGGCCCCCGGAGCCCCCGGCCCTGCACGGCCCCCGGAGCCCCCGGCCCTGCACGGCCCCCGGAGCCCCCGGCCCTGCACGGCCCCCGGAGCCCCCGGCCCTGCACGGCCCCCGGAGCCCCCGGCCCTGCACGGCCCCCGGAGCCCCCGGCCCTGCACGGCCCCCGGAGCCCCCGGCCCTGCACGGCCCCCGGAGCCCCCGGCCCTGCACGGCCCCCGGAGCCCCCGGCCCTGCACGGCCCCCGGAGCCCCCGGCCCTGCACGGCCCCCGGAGCCCCCGGCCCTGCACGGCCCCCGGAGCCCCCGGCCCTGCACGGCCCCCGGAGCCCCCGGCCCTGCACGGCCCNCGCCCCTCCCCGCCGCGCCGCGCCACACGTCACCGCGCGCCGCGCTCCCATTGGCTGCCGCGCCCCAGGGGGCGGGGCCTCCCCCGCGCGCCGCCGTTGCCGTGGCAACCGAGGGCCCGCCGCTCCCGGCGGTTCCCGGAAATTCGGGAATGGGAAATTTGGGAATTCGGGACCGCGGGGATCGGGAACCGCGGGCTCGCTGCCCCGCGGGACCGGCCCCACAGACGGGGCAGAGGAGCCCCGGGGTCACAGCAGGGAGAAACAGGCCCTTCCTCAAACCATTCCGTGGTTCTGTACCTTCCAGTGAATTTGACTGATTTTTGTTAGAAATTCTCCTTATTTCAGGAGCAGCACAAGTTACTGAGCTGGGCGACCGTGAGCCGCAGAGGTGTTTCAATAAAACATGAACGCCAGGGTTATTGCACACCTAGGTCCGCTGGCCCGCAGTGGAGCAATGCTTTATGTGCCATTTCCCATCAGTTCCCAAGCAGCTGCCTTTGCAGGAGCCGCTGCACGGGCTGATGTCAGGGATGCAGGCAGCTCCGTCAGCACTGTCCACTGGAACACGCTCACCCCCGGGAATGGCTGGGAATTGCAGCGCCCAGCCCAGCTGTGCGGCACAGCTGGAGCAAGGAGGACTTGTCACTGATGCCAACCCACCTCCCATGGAAACAGAACTGCTGGTGCCTCCAGAGCCGGCAGGGACCGGGCACCGACTGTGTGAGCGCTCTCAGGTTCCCTTCAGCCTTGCTCCTGGCACTGCTGGGCAGCACAGGGACACACAGCACCACTCAGAGCCCCCCGGCGCTCAGTCTTCTCCAAAACAGCGGGAAAAAGACTTATTTTTAACATCCCTCGACAGGAGGGTGAACAGGTGAATGTTGGAAGTTAGGGGCTGCAGAAAATTGAACTAAAAAGTAATTGTATAATACAAGGGTTTTTATCTTAAGGTGAACAATGAAAATTCTTCTTGACAATTAAAAGTGACAATTAGTTCTTGCCCTGCCTGTGAAACCAGCCCTAATCTGAGCTGGATAACAGAGTGTTGTGAGAACTTGTGCACTCAATACACTCCTTTTGTGTATTTCCTGGTGCCTTGGCCATTGGGAATGGCAAAATGAGGGAGCTGCAGCCCTGGATGAGAATTCCCTCTGCTCCCTGTGCTTCCACAAGTGCTGCCAAAGGTTTGCCAGACCAGAGTTACTGCATGCAATGGCACAGGACCCATTGGAACAAATAATCTTCCTGGATCAAATCCTGGAATCAGGATCAGCTCCCCCCAGGCCCAGCTCTGGCTGGGATTGGGTTCTACCGTTTGTTAAGAATATTTATATTTTGCTAAACAAAAACAAGGAGACAGAGGGGAATGTCACCAAGTCAAGGCTGATCAAAAGAAATGCTGGGTCACCTGATGGAAAATGAACCTCAGGAATTCATTGCTCCAAGATGGAATTAAAGCCAAAAACTCAGAAGGCCTCCAATGGGTTACTGCTTGGACAGGTGATTGAAAAGTAACATCCCCATTAAAGAGAAGCAAAAGCTTATCCTGGATGTCCTGGAAAAGAGCTGGGATCACAGTGATGTGACAGGGCTGTTGGGGAGATTCCTTACAGAACATCCAGCCTGGATCACTCAGAAATAAGACACTGGACACCACAGAGACACCCCAGGTAATCCAAGCTGGCAATTCCTCCATTTGCATCGGTGTTTATAGACAGATTGGTGGTTTATATTGCATTTTGTCCCCAGTTCCTTCAGCTGCCTCAAAGAAACACACCGAAACCCCTCATTTTCCTACTGTGCCGACACGTTAGGGACACGAAAGAGCCTCCAAACATCATCCCAACCCGAGGGATCCTGCACTCTGTGGGATGTTTGCTGCCTGCCAAGAGCATTGTTCCTTTGTTCCCCCATGACTGATAATCCCTGGCTGGTGTGGGATGGGAGGAAGTTGCAGTGAGTTATAAATGGAAGGTTATCAGAGCCCCGAGAACTCGGTGACAACTCTATAAATACCCGGGGCCGGCGCGTGCTCGGCCGAGGCTGCAAAACGTGTTTCTTACCCTTGTTTGGAGCTGCAAGTTCAGGGTCAGGAGTTCCCTCGAGGCAGGAGTCCCTCCTGTGCTCCCTGACTGACTGTTATCAGCTGCAAAGCCACAGGAGCAGTTTTTAAGGAGAATCTCCAATTCTCCCCAAAGAGCACCGCAGCAATGTTCCCCATCGCAGAGTGTTGGGTGGGAAATGGAAACACTGGGAAGAACAGTGAAAGAAATTGAATTTTTTCCTATTGTTGTTCCATGGTTTGCATCTCCCATAAAATATGGTTCAACTTACCTAGTTCAGGCTGACAAGATCTTCCCAAAGAGGTGTTTTGTATTTCACCAGAGGCAGAACAAAACCACCTCTGGTCAACAGCACCAGGTTCGCTCTGGTGGCTCCATTTCCCTCATTAGGGTAATTAATTAACCAACTTTTAAACCAGCTACGTTAGACCTGGCACCTTCAGAGGACACTGAGAGGATGGCTCAGGATTCACACCGGAAAAAGCTCCTGATAACAAGCCAAGGAATATTAATAATATTAATTCTTTCTTTTCTCTTGGTTTCTTCTTTGTGTGGGCAAACCAGTTAATTCTCTTTAACTTCACTCATAAATTTCCATCTGCATTTATTTTTCGAGCGAGAGAACTTTATCATTTAGCCCTCATTAACAACTGTTTTAAAATCCAGCCAGCACTGTGTGCCCAGCCCTAGAAAGGGTCTGGCTCTCACTCTGCCAGCCCAGTTCTTGGCTGGCACTTTGCCCATTTAAACACATATCCAGGAATGCAGTTTTCACCTCCAGCTGCTAAACATCCCTGCTGCTTAAAGATAATCCTTGCAGAGGAATCAGACTTGATGACTGTCCAGATAGAAAGGCAGAAATACTCCTGCATTTTTCAGCACTTGCACCAAATGTTTTCCACAGTTTTTAGTATATTTTATATAAATAACCTGATAACATTCAGGGTTTTTTTCAGCATTCCTATAATTGACTTCTGCTCCCGAGGGAACACAAAACACAATCCAAAGGGAAATGGCTCTGGAAAAAAAGCCTCTCAGCATGAAGAGTTAAGAGGAACAGAAGGGTTAGGAGCAAATGTTTGGGGCAGGAACCTGAACAGGGATCTTTGGAATGGAGAGAGAACAAGAGAATTATAAATACCAACAAAACGTCAACATGGCAAAATGACCTTTTGTTCCACATGAATGTGTTCAGCAAAGCTCTGAAGTCTGAATCAGATTTAAATAGTCATATCACCGAAATGAATAAGAATTAAGAAGGTAAATTAATTCCTAAGGGAAATCACTGTAGATCTCATTAGTTCAGGAACAAGATACCTTAAAACTTTTAATTAAAGATAATATTTACTGCAAATGAATAAGAGTTGGCAGGTTCCAGCAGAAACCATAATCTCATTTATGCAAAGTTTTCTTCTATTAAGGCAGACATCATTAATCTCATTGGAGATGCCCTCCAGACTGACAGTGCTGGAGAGGTGATTTCTTCCAGGAGCCTTTTTATCTCCACAAAGGAAGTGTAACTGGAGCAGACACACCACGAGCAGGGCCCAGCAATTAGAGGGCTCTGTGTGCAAAGCCAGCCCTGCCGTGGCCCTGGGACAGCTCCTGGGATGAGCTCCTTCCGAGGGCTGGAACAGCAACTGCAGCTCCCACTGCCCAGCTCCTCACATGGAGCAGCGCTGGGAAAGAATTCCCTCCTTTTGGAGCTGGCAAGGAATGACACAGCAAAGGGCAGCTGCTGGGAAGCGCTCGGAGCAGCTGCTGGGAAGTTCCACGTTCCTGTTTCACTGCTAGGAAAGGTTTCTCTTTACAAGGCTCAGATCATGGCAGCCCTGGAGCATCTCCGGGGCTCCTCTGGATTCACCCCAGCAGCTCAGAGTTGTGCCTGGGCAGTGGGAGCTGGGCTGAAGAGGAGCCCAGCTCTGCTGAGCACCCTCCTCCCCTCCAGGGCTGAGCTTCAGCTCCGCTCCCTCCCAGGAAGGGGAGACACTCGGTGTCCCCTCTCAGCAGAGTGACAATTCCAGAGTGACTCAGTGGAACTCTGGCTCCCTGTGTCACATAATCCAGCCCAGCCACTGCTGCTCTCCTTTCCAAAGGAGGAGAGAACAGCCAGGAAAACACAAACCAGGAAGGGCTGCCCTAAGTCTGACTTCCAAACGGGGCCTGTTCCACGTCCTGGTTACGGTATTTTTAGCATTTTTATCGCCCTTCCGAGTCGCTGCAGCCCCCTCAGACCTAGGTTTAGTCACAGGCTCACGCCCATCTCTCCTCAGACAGGTTTCTGGAGTTCAAGGAGCTCCACTAAAAATAACTTCCTTCTTGTAAGCTGACAAATGGAAAACTGTGATCATGAGAAGGCTGGTTTTGGGTTACTCGTGGACTATGGGATCATCCAGTCCTGCTCCTCTCGGAGTGACTGAAGCAGAAGGAGCAACACTTGATCTCCTGGCTGGGAGTGTTTCCTTAGACACCGTCATTTTAGCAGTTCTACCAATAATAATAATAATGTAAAACTGAGCACAGCTCCTTTTCAGGCAATTGTCCTATTAAAAACAGCTGTGGAGGTGCTGGGTGAGCCAAGGAACCAGGAAGGGTCAGTGACCATTTCACCTGAGTGTTCCCAGCCCAGCCCAGGTTGATGTTAACCCCGGGTGGCTGCTCCCAGGCCCTGGGAAATGAGTTTCCTGATGGAACTCCTGGGGGAGACGTCTTTGCTGCCTGCCAGGACTCGGAAGGGCTCCAGTTCCAGCATTGTCTTTCCATTCCCTGAGCCACAGTTAAGGTAGTTTGGCATTAACAGGAATTCTGAGGCTCAGAGACACCCCAGAGTCCTGGATGCCAAAACCATGTCACTGCTCTGTGCAGGCAGCAAAACATGGCTCAAATCCCGTGTTTTACTTGGAAAACTAACAAACAGCTGTTTCTTGCCCTGTTAAATAAAACAGGAATCTATTCCCTTTTCACCAGGAGCACAGAGAAAAGTGGAAAATACAACAAAACCCCCCAACTTTCTGTAGGGAAGAGTCCTAAATGTGAGAACATCACAAGAACTTAAAAGCACAGAAACTAAAAAGCAGGATCGTTGTCCAAGACTGAGACTGAGATGAAGACAAGCAGGATCACTGGGAGAAGTGCAGGGAGGGTCAGCAGTGCCCTGGTCCAGGCAGGTGTTGGTTCAGTGTCCACACTGACAGGAGTTTCATGTGCATGTTCTGACATATTAATTAATTGACTTATCGCTGCCTGACGAAGTGACACATGCCCTCTTTCCCTCAAGCCAACAGGTTCCTCACATGGAATGGTGGAAGGCACATATATTTGGATACAATCGCTTTAAAAAGGGTCCAGGTGTCATAAAATAATTTAAGCACCAACTGCAGACTCTCCTCAGCCTCCCAGTGGTGCCAGAGCCAGGTCTGTCCCTCCTGCTGCTGCCTCTCCCCATCTCCCACTGCCCGTGCTCTAACCCAGACCTGCCTCTGGCAGGGGAACGAGTCAGCGAGCAGAGGAAAAGCAGATTTGTGCCACTGGGCCCCTGTGCTGCAGCATAAACCTCTGCACTTGAACCCCAAGCCTGGCTTACACAACCTGTGGGTCACTCCCAGGAGCAAGAGAGGGATCCAGGGGAAAAGGGACACTCACCTGGAAGACCCACCTGGCATTGCTCTTCAGCCTGAAAGCCTCTTCAACCCGAGGCAATAGCCAAGTTCTTTATTCCATGAAAATGGCACAGTCCTGAGGAATTCATTATTGTGACCACTGAGCCCAGACTGGAACCATAAAAACCAACCTTCTCACGAGTTGCTCCGTGTTCCCAGTGATGTTTGGGATGTTCCAGTACCTGTTTCTATTCACTTGGGATTATCTAAATGCTATTTCCAGTTTTTTCCCAGCTCTTCATCCCAATTCTCCTGCAGCATGGACTTGCTGGGCAAATTTAGATGTTGACTGATAAGCAAGAAATAGTACTTACTACTATTAAATTATTATATATAAACATATAAAATACTATAAAAATATATAAAATAGTATATAATATATTCAAAAATAAAATATTCCTACTATTAAAGTCTTATTTGCTGACTGGTCTGTAGTATTTTCTAATATTCCATAGGGCTGCAAATAAAAGGAATCATTTCACATCCAGTAAAAACACCAAAAGGATCCAACATAATGTGTGAAAAAGAGGAATTTACACCTGTACCTTCCCATGGAGACCAAGTAGTTTTTATTTACTATGAAGGAGGCATAAAAGGTGATTAGAAAACAGAACAGTCACAAATATTTACCATTTGAAAATGCTGAAAGGAAACAAGGGAAACAATGTTTCCCCCACATTTTCCTGCAAAAGCTTTAGAACATTTCAATGGAGGAAAAAGTAAAACCAACACTTCAAAAAGAAAATGAAAATGTGTTAAAATGCAGATTTAATCCACATTCCTTTTACATCAGGGATCTAAAATAAAACACAAGACAACCAAAGTACGCTTCCAGACTCATCCTCCACTTTTTATCACCACAGGGCTGAGAACCAGGAAAAAGAATCCTAAAAAAAAGCCTCACTCCCCCGGGAATGCTGAGCCCCATCAGTGGGGGGCTCAGGTCACTCCTCCCAATGGACCAGTTTTCTCACAGCTTTGTTAGAAGAAATAATTCCTTATTTTTATCGTATTTGCTTGATGTGCTGTTTTTAGCTGGGTGATGGACAGATCTTTCTGGAAGTTTCTGAAGGTTAAACTCAGATAGGACCAATCTTCCATTATTTGAAATCACACCTGGCCAAAGGAGACGTGGGAACAGCCGTGTCTGGGAAGGGCATGGACCGGCAATTCCAGGAATTCGGGCATTTAGGGCATTTCCCACTCCGAGCTGCAGCAGTGGGCAGGTGCTCAGGGACATGGAGCACATTCCTCCCCACCCAGGGGGAGGAACCAGGAGCAGGAGCGTGAACATCCATGGCGAGGATTCCCCCAGGCAGGAGCCTGACCCAGGATCCAAGAGGAGGAAGGAAGGAGGGGTAACAGTGACCCCACCTGCCCTGGATCTCCATCCTGCCCTGGATCCTTCTGCAGCTGCAGATGGGGTGGCCTGGGATGGTCCTGCTCGTCCCCCAGTGTCCCAGGCTGGTAAATCTGAGCCCATCTTGTCATTTATCTCCCCACTGCTCCTGGATGTATATATGGTTTTGATTGGGAGGTATAAAATTCCATCTCCTTGGGCTGTCAGGTGTCTTGCACCGTGGGGAATTCCACATAAAGAAGGGAATGACCCTGGTGTGCTGTCACACCATCCACCTCAAGGAGTTCAGCAGAGAACCAGGAGAGAACACCCCTGTTCATTCAGGTGAAATACTTACTGTCTGCACAGCACGCTCTGAGTGTCCAAATCCCTCAAAAGAGGAAAAGACAACAATTTACTGCAGGAATTCTTGGCATTGGTGGAGAACTTGGGCTGGTCCCGGGAGCTGCTCAGGCCACGGGGCTGCCCATGAGCCTCTCCTGCCGCAGGGCCACCAGCCTCTGGAACCACTTCTCCTCAGCTTCTGCCTTCTCAATGAAGAGCTGGGGACAGGGCACAGGAGGGCAGGTTGGCACAGGAGGGAACTCCCCGTTTCTCAGAACCTGCTGAAATACCTGGTGACTGTTTCAGTGCCCAAAGGAGAAGCTCAGCTGAGTACAGGGGTTAACACAGAGGTGAGACCAAAATGTAGGTGAGACTTCTCACAGAATCATGGAATGTGTTGGAGGGGACATTAAAGACCATAAGAACTGGAAAGCAAAGACTTCAATTTCCAGTTTCAGAAGGGACATTAAAGACTGTAAGAACTGAAAAGCCAAGACTCCAATTTCAGTCTCCTGAAAGAGCAAGTTCATCCCTGTCCGTGTCTTGCTCTCTGTTAATTATGCTCATTATATACAGAACTCACAGTCATTTATTTACTGCAGGTCATTTTTAACTTGCTAATTCCTAAAAAAGCTCTGTGTAAGTCCTTTTATTTCCAACTGAAGTGCTCACAAAGGAACTTGCTTAAGTTCAGGCACATTTAAAATCATCTGAAGTTTGTCCTGCGTTTAAAGCTTTACAAGGTGACAAACTGGGCAAGTTCCGAGTCTTCCATCAGATTTCCAACTGCACAAACCAAAAGCAATTTATCCTGAATGTTAATGAACAGGATCTTGAATTCCCCTCTATTACAATAGTTATATTTCGTTAGAGAATTCATTTGTAACATTACGACCACATCCCTGGTGGATTTATGTTGCAATTCCCCTGCTGGCTGATGGAAGGAGTGGGATCCTCTTTGTCCCAGTGCCTTTGGAGCAGGGACTATTTGATGGCTGCTGGGACAGTGACCCTGCCCTCCTTCAGCTATAGATAGCTTGGGGATAAATATGAGCACACTTACATTGGGATGCGCTAAGGAGTTGTCATCCTGGTATTTGATGGCAGTGGGAATGCTGGCAGGAGGAGGCTCTTTCTCAGGAGCAGGAGCCTCAGCAGCTCCTGCTCCAACAGTTACGGGTTCATGTTGGAGCTCAGGAGGTTCTGTCGCCTAAAAAGAAACAAACACATGAAATTAGAGTGTTTTATGCTAAAATTCCCAAACGTGGCAGGATTTGAACTGAGCATCCAGTAGTTTTCCCGTTGCACATGTGCCCACGAAATGGAAATACTTCTCCACGTGCTGGGTAGAACACACAGGACATGGACAAAGGTCCAGGATAAGCACGTGAGGTGCAAGGAAAGGTATTGCCCAAGACAAGGGGAGAGCCTGAAGAACAGCAGTGCTGGTTTGGGATCACCTTCTGAAGGAGCTGCTTCAACTTCTCAGAGACTTCTGGAAGAGCAGGAAAATGAACATTCCTGAGGAAACAAACTGGGACAATTCCAAACACCTCAGTGCCAGGTGGGAAAACCAAACAAAGCCTTGGCTTTCACACTTCCAAAGACAGCAGCATCCGAGTTCCCTATAAGATCTGGTGGCCAAAATCCAGGTAAAACTGTGAAACTTGGGAAAGCTGTCTGAAAACCAAGCTGGTTCTTGTAGGGAGGAAATGTGGTCTTAAAGTCTGCCTTCAGTTCAGCAGAATTAAAATATCTCTACTTTAATTACAGTGTCAGTGTCTGATTACTCTGGGATTTTGGTTCTTCTGCTTTACCTCAAAAAACTCTTCAAACCAGCTGATTTCATGAAATTCTTACACCTTGAAACGTGTCCTCTGGCCCCACCCAAGACATGGGAGACACCGGTGGGGTGTAGGTTGTCACCACTGACGCTCCTTAGGGGGGCAGCTCCCTCCTGGCTCCGAGGGGACAGTGCAGCAGGAGGGACACTGCAATATGGAAAAGGTACCTTTTTCACCTCTTTGCTCGACCTGAAGCTCTGGGGGACGAAGGCGTCGCTCTCGATGGCTTCAATTTCTTTGACTCGCTTCACTTGGTCCACGAGGGTGGCTTGGTCTGCAAGGGCAGGGGGATGTCAGGGGGCCCTGGTGCAGCCCTGGCACCAAGGCTCTGTCCACGAGGTGGCTCGAGTGTGGGCTGGAAGATGCCAGGGCAAACCCAGCATGGGAGGCAGCACAGAATCCTCTGTTACAGGGAAAACTCTCGAGTGAAAATAACAACAGGAATCTGCCAGAGATGTCCTGGCGGGATAAATGGAGAGGAGAAGGCTCTGGGAAGACCTGAGAGCCCCTTGCAGTGCCTAAAGGGGCTCCAGGAGAGCTGGAGATGGACTTGGGACAAGGGTTGGAGGGATAGGACACAGGGAATGGATCCCACTGCCAGAGGGCAGGGATAGATGGGATATTGGGAAGGAATTGCTGGCTGGGAGGGTGTTGAGGCCCTGGCACAGGGTACCCAGAGAAGCTGTGGCTGCCCCTGGATCCCTGGGAGTGTCCAAGGCCAGGTTGGAGCCACCTGGGCTGGTGGGAGGTGTCCCTGCCCATGGCAGGGGTGGCACTGTGTGGGCTTTAAGGTCCCTTCCCCCCCAAACCATTCCAGGATTCCAAGATGCCAAGAGCTGCACTGCAGCAAAGCCCAGAAGAACAACTTTAATCCTGATTTTTTTTTTTTAATTTAGAAGGAAAAAAAACCCCTGCTTATAATGAAGCTTGTGTTTAAAAGTTCTGCTGCCTTGCTGCTGAAGTCTGCTCCTTTAAAACACATTCCTAAGGATTATTTGGCATAAACTAAATATACCAATGTCCAGCTGGGGAGCAGGAATCATAATCCATGGAGTTTCTGGGTACACTTGGTCTGCAGGGACCCTGGTTAAAGCCAGGGATCAGAAAGGCAGGGAAAGGAGATTTAAAATCAGCTGCTCGACTCGGATTCACAAAATCCCAGCCAGTTCCAGGATCTCACAAGGATCCCAGAGAAACTGATGGGAATGACAAATTAAGGGACAGAAATCCCCAAATGCTCCCAGTGACATCAGGGACATTAAGGGGGCAAATGGAGTGAGGAAGCAGAGCCCATTAGAGCAGGACCTGTTTGACAAACACATTATTGGGAGATAAAACGGCTTCCAGATGTTGTTTGTCAGCTGTCAGTAGGAGGGATATGTATTCCATAGGAAAATCAAAAATAATGGAGTCAGAGAGCTAAGAGGCCTCAGACAAAAAAAATCAATACTAACTCACTGCACAGAGTCTTTTCACCCTGTTAGAGGGGAAAAGGAATTAAATCTTGGGTTAGGTCTTGTTGGGGCTATTTTTTCTAACAAGGTGGACATTTCCATCCCTGTCACCAGCTCCTTCTTCCCAGAGCTCCGGGGCTGGGGGGACCCTTCCCAGTTCTCCCAGTCACAGGTTTAACTGGGAACTCCATCCTTCAGAGAGAATTCAGTATTTTGCGCTTCTCTATTTCTATCTTTTTATATCTTCCCATACACAGAAATAAACACATCTACAGCTGCTAATTCCATATTGAGTCAGGCTGTGTTAGTAATAACTTTAAACACTTTAAAACAAGAAATGTGTATGAATTCTTTCGATGCCACCCAAAAATATCACCCACACAATAATAAGAAACACCAGAGGATCAGGTGAAAGAAAAAGAATCGGAGAATTCTATGATCCTATAAATCACATGAAAGAAAAAGTAACTTCTCTGCAGCTCTGCCTAAAATAGTCCCATTTTTTCCTGATTTTTAAAGACAAAATTCAGCCCACTGAGAGTTTTAAAACATTGAAACACAAGAAGTAAATGACCCATAATATCTTACGAATGATCCATTAAATAAAAATACCTTTTAAATATTTCTTGGGAAATCTTTAGGTGTAAGTTGTTATGGATTCATTGCTCAGCCTCAATCCTGACCACGAACATGAACCTAAAGAGGTTTCTTTCAAGCAGGTTTTTCACTCCAGAATCAAAGCAACAACTTAATAAACCTCCAGTATCCCTCAGAATCCGCTTCTTCCTGTTTCACTGATTAGATTTACAGGGGTTAATTTAACTGAGCAAATTAAAATATAACCCATTTTAGGTGAAACGTTTTAAAAGACAGAAAATAAGTTGCTAGTTTTTGTCCTGCTCTTTTTTATGAGTTTGAAGGAAACACCAACAGGTTCCAGACTAAACCAACACCTAAAGCAGGAGATCTTTTCCCTCTGATCCCGTTTTCTTTAGGATTATTGGAAGGGTATCTTTACACAAGTGCCTTCCAGGAGTGCATGTTTGCCCACGGAACTCTTCTCACACCCCCTGGCCTTTCAATTCATCCCACTTTTACCTGAGCTGCACAAACTGACACATCCGAAGGGGGATGAGGTGTTTTCCCTGGACAACTGGGGTGGAAGAGGCAAAAAACTCCCTGGCTGTGGGAGATACTGAATTCTGCAGGGCACTGCACTGGATATTGGGATTAAACACAAGGGAAGTGCTGGGGGGGAGGAGGGAAAATCCAGCAGGATTGTTGGGATTTGGGGGGAGGCGGAAAAATCCAGCAGGATGGTGGGATTTGGGGGGAGGCGGAAAAATCCAGCAGGATGGTGGGATTTGGGGGGAGGAGGAAAAATCCAGCAGGATGGTGGGATCTGGGGGGAGAGAAGGGAAAATCCAGCAGGATGGTGGGATTCGAGGCAAGGAGGAAAAATCCAGCAGGATGGTGGGATCTGGGGGGAGAGAAGGGAAAATCCAGCCGGACGCTGGGATTCCCTGTGGTTGTGCCATCCCTAGACTTCGCCAGACTCAGAGCCCTGGTTTCCAGGGATGTTTTTCCCCCTCCAATCTTTTCCCTGAGCAGGAGACCACCAGTGACAGCCCAGGGGAGCCGCAGGAACTTCGGGTCCCCTTTCCCAGCGGGTGTCCGAGTGTCCGAGGGGTGCCCGGCGGAGCCACGCAGCGGTGACCCCTGGGGCAGAGCGGGCACAACGCGGGCCGGGCCCATCCTGCCCTGCCCGCAGCATCCCCGTGTCCCCCAGCCCGGCTTGCCGCTGGAGGGAGGCACCGCCACGCTCAAGCCGAGGAGCCCGGGGATGCTCCAGGCTCCGCATCCCCGGCACGATCCCGTCCAGCCGCATCCCGCCGTGGGATCAGCCCCAAAGCCCCCTCCCTCCTCCCTCCCTCAAAGCCACGCCGGGACTCGGAGCTGCCGCCGCTTCCCCATCCCCGTCCCGACACGTGGCCGCCCCGCTTCCCAATTCCCAGCTGTCGCGACTTCCAGGGAAGTGACTTTTCCCAGCCCGACCGCGCTCCAAAATGGGCAGGGAAAGCGTCGCCTGTTCCTTCGTGTTCTCCCAAATTAAAGGTAAGCGCTTTAAAGACATGGTTGTGACACGTTAAAGCAGCAGGTTGTGAGGACTCCAGCCCTTGCCACGGGATGTACAACTGAGCTGGAAAAATACAAATTAACAGGGAAAACTTTGTCCAGGCTTGGTTTAGAATCCTGTCAAAGCGAGGGTATCATTAAATGTATGAAAATGGCACTTTGCGAGTACTTAGCACTTACTAGAGAGGTTCTACAGAGAGTAGCAGAATACTGTAAACCTACTATTTTAATACATTATAGTGATAGTAACCATTTTAATAAGAACCATTTTTTCAGGATTTTGGAACAATTCTGGACACTAATGGCTATTCCTTAAAAAAAAAAACCCAACATGGGTATAAAATCCAGCAGAAAACGGGATGGGAAAGTTCAGCGACGGGGCTCTGACTTCCCATTTCATTCAAGCCCTTTGAATTCAAGGCTGCGGCATTTCTGCTGCCAGCCCTGTGCTGGCCCAGCCGTGCCGGCTCCTGCCCCCACATTTTGAGGGGATTTGGGGATACTCCTGCAAACACGCTGGGATGAGCCAGGCTCGGGGTATTTTGCATCCCGGAGCCGCAGGGGCAGGGCTGGGCTGTGGCCGCAGCACGGCTGTCCCCGACACCGGAGCTCCCGGCCCCGCGTTGCTCCGGGACACAAAAGCAGAGTTGTAATTCGATGCTCAATTTACCCTTGTCTCGTAGGAGATTTTTGCCCGCTAATTGATAGAAATTAAGCCATTAATCAAGGCCCCAGCCATCACTCAAGCCGGGGAAGATGAATCCCAACTTTCATCATAACCACCTTCCCCATTTTAGTGTTCATTAGCATTAATTTTTAATGCAATTATGCTCTTCTTTTACGCTGAGCTCATAAATTACGGCTCTTTTGTTGCTCGCTGGCCTTGTAAAATCCAAGGTAATGCTTTGTGCTCTGATCTTAAAGGCAATTACTGGCTGCTTCCATCTTTTCCATCTCCCTATCCCAAATAACCTCTGTTTTGTAGGTACAAACTCCCACGGCCGTGGCTGATGGAACGATTTGTCTCCGTTAAACCCACACCCGGATCTGGTTTACACAGGCAGGGAAAGAATTCCTGCTCCTGGGCACACCCCGCTGCATCCAGGCATCCCACAGCACAGGGACAACAGGAAAACGGGATTGTGCACGGGATACAGGGAAAGAACTGCCGGATTGCGGTGGGAATCAGCTGTTTGGGTGAGCACACTGAGGCCCTGCAGGACAGCAGGGCTGGAGCTTGGAGGCTCTCCAGCTTTTCCACGGCTCACTCTGTGTTTACACTCCAGAAGTGCTGCTGGCACGTGCCCAGGGCTTATTTCTTCCCTAGTGCCCGTTCCAGTGTGTGCTGAACCCCCAGAGCCCTTCCAAGGGATCCTGCCTTCCAGGGATCCCACGCTGGCACGCGGGGTCAGGAACTTCCAGGCTTTTATTCCCAGTCCATATATTGATCCGCAGGAGCACGTCAGGGCAAAAGCACAGCAGCTGCAAGCACCTCTGGCTGCCCTCAGACACTGGGAGTGGCTCCAGGGCAACTGAAACGGACCTTAGGAAAATGTTGGGTGGTTTTCATTATTTTTCTGCTTTTGTCCTGCGCTGGGCCTTTAGGTGGGACATGAAAGAACACCAGTGACACCTGTGAACGCCTGCCTGGCACCAATAAAACGTGACACAGCCTTCAATTCCCATTTATCCAGGCCTTAGCCAGCATAAATAAGGCAATTCCCAGCTAAGTGTCCTGATCATCCCATAGGTTCACTCTGAGTTCTTGGATAAACTCCCCTCTAAATTTCCCCCACACATCCCTGGTTATTTCCCCCACACATCCCTGTTTGTTTTCCCTTCAGAAACAGCTTTCCAATACAGAGCTATAAATTGCTGTTTGAAATGACTGAGGTCAGATAACTAATTACCTGATGGCTTTACAATCCCATTACCTGACCTATCCTTTAGCACAAATAAATGCCACAAGACGACAGTAAAACACACAACACTAATGAAGTACAGAAGCCATTTCTGTTTCCCATCTGTCTTAAATTTTGAAGACAATTTCAAGACTTCTAATTTATAAAAAAATCATAAATTTCCCTGTTAGAGAGACCATAAATTTATCTGTTACACTTGTAGAATGGTAAACCTTTAGAATACTAAACCTGTTGTAATTCCTGAACTAAAATGAATCAAATAGCAGCCTTAAAAGTATTTTTGTATTTATCAAAGATTCATGGAATGGTTTGGGTTGGAAGGGACCTCAAAGCCCATCCAGTCCCACCCCTACCATGGGCAGGGACACCTCCCACCAGCCCAGGTTGCTCCAAGCCCCGTCCAACCTGGCCTTGGACACTCCCAGGCATCCAGGGGCAGCCACAGCTTCTCTTTCCCACCCTCAGAGCTCAGAATTCCTTCCCAATATCCCATCCATCCCTGCCCTCTGGCATTGGGAAGCCATTCCCTGTGTCCTGTCCCTCCATCCCTTGTCCCCAGTCCCTCTCCAGCTCTCCTGGAGCCCCTTTAGGCTCTGCAAGGGGCCCTCAGGTGTCCCTGGAGCCTTCTCCTCTCCAGGTGAACCCCCCCCCAGCTCTCCCAGCAGAGAGGGGCTCCAGCCTTGGAGCATCTCCAGGACACTGGGATTGGGGGGCTCTCCAGAGCAAGCAGAGAAGGGCAAGAGGAAAGTACGGAATACAAAGGGACAGAAGATGATGAGCAGGACAAAGCAGGCTAAAATGTAAGGAACACATTTAGAAGTGATTATTAATTACAGCAGCTTTAATAATTGACTCCTCCAAGACCCATTAGCTATGGGGGCTACTGATCCCACTCCTGATTCCCTTTCCCTCACTCTGCTCAGAAGGAATGTGGACACAGGGAGTGGCCAGCAAAGGTGCCACATCCCCTCCTGCCATGTCATCCTTCCCAGTTTTTATCAGCATTATTTGGATGCCCTTCCTAATATGCCACACTCGGCCACTGCACCAAAACTTCCCCTATTTATCTCATCCTTGATTTGTTTCTGCTTATTTCGAATTCTGAGCCGCCAATCTAAAGATTAAACAGAGATAAAAGAGGATCCCAGGGTGTGCCAGATGTTGGGACATCCTCCCGAGACCTGCAGCTCAACACCAGGTGTCTGTGGCACGATAATGAAGCGACGGCGGCACACGAGGGACACCAGGGTGGGGCTCAAACTGCCACCATCGAGGCAGAGCCAGGAAATGTCAGAAACGGCAGCTCTGATAAGAGACAAAAAACAATTCACACATTTATCCTAAATATATTACTGGTATTAAATAATTTGGGGACTTAGCAGGCTGAGTTCAGGTCTTTGCCACCACAATGAACCTCAATAAAATTTACTGAGATAAACGACGACCTAAGGCAGGAACTAATGAACTTAAGGGCATCCCAATATATTTCTGTGTTGTTGAGTAAAGCACTTTAACTTATTAGAGCTGCCTGACCTCATCCCATCAAATCTCCTCCTGGCAGAGTCAACCTGTGGTTTTAATATCAATTACACCAAGGGAGAAGTCTTTTAACTCTCACTAAAGGAAGTGGGAAGTGAAATAGGTGCTTTGGGGTCGTCCTGTGCAGGGCCAGGAGCTGGACCTGATGATCCCTGTGGGTCCCTTCCAACTCAGGATGTTCTGGGGCTGCCATGGATAAAGTGCTAGTTTGATTCTCCATGGGAGAATTCTTGGCCAACAGGTTAAAGATGAGCTTAAAAAAATAGTTTATCCTTTGGGATACCTTCAGAGTTTAGAATTAGGAGACTTGGTAAAAGTTGAGTCCTTGTATGTTCTGTGACCTTCTGTGACCCTCCATCACTAAAAAGCACAGAATCCTGGAATGGTTTGGTTGGAAGGACTCTAAAGCCCATCCAGTGCCACCCCTGCCATGGGCAGGGACACCTTCCACTAGCCCAGATGGCTCCAAGCCCTGTCCAACCTGGCCTGGGACACTTCCAGGGATCCAGGGGCAGCCACAGCTTCTCTGGGCACCCTGTGCCAGGGCCTGCCCACCCTCCCAGCCAGGAATTCCTTCCCAATATCCCATCTGGCACTGGGAAACTGTTCCCCTTGTCCTGGCACACTTAACTAAACCTTCAGCACTTTATTTCCTGCCCCATCCCTCCTGGCAGCCCCTCCCTGATTCTGTCCCTGGCAGTTTGGAGTTCAGGGGCAAAGGACAGTTGAGAAAGGGTTGGGATTCTTCCCCAAATGATCAAAATTACTCCTTAGGTACAAGCAAGTTATCTCTCTTTTTAAAGTATTTTAAATAAATTTACACATGAGATATTAAACAATAGGAGAAAAGATCCTTTTAAACCACCTACTGTGTGCTTACTTATGATAATAATTAAAGCCACAAAATATACTCTTTTAAAAGTCCACTTCAGCTACAGTAACAAGTCAGGCCACTTGTGGGAAGCACAGTGTTCCTGCTCTGATTTAAACCCTGTTAATCCACATGTTCCAGTGTGGCATTCCCTGCAAGAATACAAACCCTTCTTCTTATGCCCCATCCCTGGGAGTGTCCCAGGTAGGGCTGGATGGGGTTGGAGCAACCTGGGACAGTGGGAGGTGTCCCTGCCCGTGGCTGGGGTGGCACTGGATGATCTTTAAGGTCCTTTCAACCCAGTGTGGAATTCTGTGATTCTTCAGCCCTGAAGAGTTTAAGTTTGCTAAAGAAAAGTGTCCCCAGCAGCAGGGAGAGCTGAGGAAAACCTGGGAATAACTCCAGGTCTGGGTGTATTCCCTGGGAAAGGGCCGGGGGCCTCTCCCAGCCCTGCAATCCCGCTCTCTGCCGCATCCCTCCTCCCTCCCCACGGGCTCCCTTCCCAAGCCTCTTCCAAATGATATTTCCAAGCATGTGCCACACGCCTTGTTCCTATAAACGGAACAAATTAAACTGTCTCCGCACATATCCCCTCGCATTTGTAGCCCTGATTCCTCTGCCCAGCACGCGGCCAAGGCACCGTATTATCTCCGTGCCGAGGTTGACCTCAGGATATTGGATTGTGCCACGGCTCTCCGGGACCGCACCGACGGGAAACACTTCATCAGCCCGGCCTTTGCAGGCAAAAATCAACTTCAAATTCGCCCTGATGAAAAATCAATAAAGCAGTAATTGCTTGGCTTATCACGGAGCGGGGGGACAAATGGGGAAGCGGCGCTCGGTTTCAGGGAGCGCGCGGACTTTCGGGATCACTACCCAGGAAAGGGAAAGGTCTCCGAGTGAGAATTAAATCTCCTCATGCTGATTTGCTGCCAAATTTATTTCCCCAGAGCGCATCACAACGCGGCGGGGCCTTGCGGAGAGGCAGAACTAATCAGTTCAACCCCGGGAATGCACATTCCAGGGTGGGATAACCGGGATAACCCCCAGCCTGGTACAGCCACTCCCCAGGGCCCCAGTGCCAAAAGAGCCCAGGGAGCATGGCCTGTGCTCTGGGAAAACTTCTGGTTCCCTGGGGCACCCCCAGCTCCTCCCAACCACAGGCCAGTTCAAACTCAATAGGCAAAACTATTATTATTATCATTATGGATGGCAGACTGAGATAAACCAGCCCCAAATCACCCCCTAGTGCTGACCAAAACTAGAATTCTGGCAAGTCCATGGCACACAAACCTACCTACAACTGGAATCTTAAATCCATGTGGCACACAAACCTACCTTCAACTGGAATTTTAAATCCATGTGGGACACAAGCCTACCTACAACTGGAATTTTAAATCCACATGGGACTGTCTTTGAATTTTTTCATCCTGGCTCATGGCAGGTTTATCTCAATCCTTCCATCAATCACTTCAGCGACTTGGAATGTTTCTGGAGTGAGAATCCAGTTTGGTGGGAAAACCCCCTTTAGATTTTGATGTTCTCCAGGCACTCCCAAACCGAGTGACCAAAAACCAAGCAGGAAAACCCAACCCTCGGAAACAGTTGTTGTTAATAGACCTAATTTCATGCAGCAAATTAACATAACCCCAATGGCAGTGCAAATACAATCAAACTGAAAATTCAAACGAGGTAGGGGGGCCTTTTGCTTCCTTGCTTTGCTTTTTTTGTCACCAAAAAGGCAATAAATGAGCATTTTGTGTCCTTGGGAGGAGCCAGGAATTAGGGGCTGGGGCAGCACATTCCAGTGTGGCCTCCACTCTTTATTCCTGCCGGGGAAATGCTGCATATTCAGCAGGAAGGCAGCGGGAAGGGGCAGAGCTGGGCTGGGAGCTCATTTCCGAGCAGATTCCATGGAATATCGCCCATGCAGTGCCACCCCGGCGTGGCAGTGGAGGGGCAGCAATGGGGTGTGGGGACACCCTCGCTGCGGGGTGGGGAATAACCCTTTTGGGGTGGGGAAGGGAGGGCTTTGTCTGTACAGCAGGTTTGGTGGCAGGTCCTCAGGCCAGGGGGCACAGCAACCACAGGAGCTCACTGCCCACACAGCCTCAAAGTGCCCTTTGGAGGGTTACAGCCAAGCAGAGAAAATGAGGAATTTTAGAGAAATCTGAAATTTTAAAAAAATATTGTATTTTCTCCTATTTTATTCTACTTAAATGACTGGACATGGCACCTGGTGCTCTGGGCTGGCTGACAGGGTGGGCATTGGGCACAGCTCAGAGCTCGTTTCCAACCAAAATGATTCTGTGATTTCTTTTTAAAGGAGTTTTGAAAATGGTTTACAATTTAATGCTGAGCCTGTAGATGTTCCAGGCCAACACTGTTGCTTGAAGATGAACAGGCAGAACAGGGGCCATCAGGCAACAACTGCCAGAACATGGGGCAACTTTATAACTGGACATTCCATCCAATTTCCTTATTATTTCTTATTTATTGGCATTATTGCAACCAGAAGGGCTTGGGAGAGCAGGTAGGCAAACACAATGAACAACTATGCCCCTAATGAAATAGCTGAGTTAATTAAAAAAATCAAAGAAATTATGTCTTCATTAAATTTAATTTAAGGGGCCTCAAAGCCCATCCAGTGCCAGCCCTGCCATGGGCAGGGACACCTCCCACTGTCCCAGATTGCTCCAACCTGGCCTTGGACACTCCCAGGGATCCAGGGGCAGCCACAGCTTCCCTGGGCACCCTGTGCCAGGGCCTGCCCACCCTGCCAGCCAGCAATTCCTTCCCAATATCCCATCCAACCCTGCCCTCTGTCCGTGGGAAGCCATTCCCTGTGTCCTGTCCCGCCAAAGTCCCTTTCCAGCTCTCCAGGAGCCCCTTTAGGCCCTGGAAGTTGCACAGAGCAGGGGACAGGGAGGATCAGGAATGTTCACATGGAGACCATAATCCACTGCCAGGAAGGGAAGACCTTCCCTGTGTTTTTGTACCTGCTTAAGTCAACACAAAACCCATGGATGTCACATGGAAATGATTCCTTCCAACCTGAACAACAGCTATTTTCTCGGGGACCAGGATTTCTGTCCCAGCTCCAGTGAGGCACTTGGAGGCTCCCGAGATCCTTTGCCTTGGCTCCCTCACCCTGCTGGAAACATCTCCTCCCATCGCTGCCTGGCACAGGCAAAAGCCACATGGTTTCATTATCCCACCTATGGTATTCCAAGGGAAAGAGCTCCAATCCCACCAGATTGGAGGGCACCAAGTTTCACCATGAATCACATTAACTCCTGTTATGACACCAAACAGACTGAACACACCAATTAACTGTCCCGCCATCCCACCAGAGCCTGGGCCCTTCAGAGGAATCATTTCTGACTTACTGGGCTTCGGTTTGTTACTGAATTACAAAAAAATTCATCACCTTCCTCCTTTCTTCTCTTGGCTTCTTCTTCACTCCTCTCCTTAGCCTTCAATGCTTCGTCTGCTTTAGCTAAAAAGAAAACAACAGCTGTTACAATTAGTTAATTTATCTTATAAAATCACAGAACCACAGAACCGTTTGGGGTGGGAAGGACCTCAAAGCCCACCCAGTGTGACCCCTGCCCTGGGCAGAGACACCTTCCCTCAGCCCAGGTGGCTCCAAGCCCCATCCAACCTGGCCTTGGACACTTCCAGGGATGGGATATCAACAACCTGTTGCCAAACAACATTTCACTACAAATCCCTGCCCTTGCTTTTTTGATAAGTACAACTTTTAAGAGACTTCTGAGAGGTTTTTTTGCTTTGAACACAGATCTCCCCACCCCAGGTGCCCCCAAAGCAAAGGGGAATGACCCAACACGGAGCATTTACGGAGGGGCAGAGCTGGTGCCACAGTGAGCAATCCAGGAGGCCCATCCCGAGGATAAAGCAGAAACAAACAGTACTTTCAGGGATGCAGAGCTGCTCTTAGAAGAGGAGTCAAACATCTCGTACTCAGGACTTGATTAGGCAGAACACAATTTTCTCTTCACTCCAAATCACAGCAGTGCCCCTTTACTCATGTTACAACAATATTCCTTAAAAAGAATCTTTTTCCCTCTAGAAAACTCTTCCCTTATTACTTAATTATCTACTAGTTCCTCAACTGCAGGGGTTTTCAAACACTTTACTACAGATGTTAAAGAAGATTAAAAATATACAGCACAGTAACAAGGGACTATCAATATACTCTGTAAATTAATTAAATTTCTGTTCTAGCACATCATTTATTCCAAAGCATTAATATCTCAAAGGAGCCATTCTCTTTTATTGCCATCTCACTGCCTGATGAGTGAACTCAGTGAGAATAAGTCTCTAATAACATTATACTTGATGAAATATTAAGTTTTCAAAAGTATCACCAGGCCAAAAGAACCAAAAATAAACAGGGATTCAGTGTTTAACCCAGGCCAAAAAATCCCTGTGAGCTCTGGCACAAATGGCAAAAGCTGGGCCAGGTTTGCAGGTATTTGGTGCCACCACCTCCTGAACCAAGCAGTGATTTCCCGACCCCAAATCCAGGTCAGGAGGGGAGCGAAGGGGTCATTCCAACCTTTCTGCTCTCAGTTAAGGTTACACCTTAAAACACAGAACCTGAACAGGGTGTTTCAAAACGACAGAAGTCACCACACAGACATCTGGTTCCATTTCCACACTTTTACACATATTTAGACAACATTTAAAGCCCTGAACTATTAAAACTTCGCTGCCACTGAAGATCATTACGAGAATCTATTAAATCAGATAATGAAACCAAACCACGGGTAACTCGAAAGCCTCTTACTTCATTTACACTTTATTCTCCTCGATAAAAGGACGGGGATAATAGAAATTCCATTTCAATTCAATTTGGGCGAGCTGTGTAATTGTAGCTGGACCCCTTGAGTCATGTAAAATGCCCAGCTTATGTTTCCCTCAAATGATCCCGCTGCCGCTGCCGGCCCGCTCGCTCCCAGCGCCCTCCGCGCGCATTAGCAGAGCTCATTAGGCTGCAATCCAATCACGCCAACATCAGGTGGGTCCCCCCGCCCGCGTTAGCGGCACAAGATGGATCGGTGCCATTCAATAACCCGCGGCCCAAATTGCATTTAGCCCTCCCTGCGCCGCTCCGCTCCTCCTCCCCGATCTGCCGCAGCCTCCCCGCGCTGCCCCGGCCAAAGATGTTAAAGCGGCCCTCGAAGGTGCTGCTGGTCCATGAATCCGTTTGGAGCTCGGATTTGGTAACTCTGAACCGCTGATTTGCGACCCCTGGAACTCCGGTGGAAACTCCTGCTGCTGAGACAGAGCCGTGGCCTTCCCAGTCCTGGTGAATTGGACAATGGAGCGACTCGGGAAGTGCCACAAGGAGAATCCTCCACATAAAACTGCTCATTAACAGCAACTCCACTAACCCCACAGACCCCCAGAGGTCACAGGGCAGCACCCACTGCCCCACAGAGGCGCCGAGACCATGGGGTGCTCCAGGGATTTAACGCTAAGGCTTCTCTTCAAATATCTGAAACGTTTGGTCATTATTGCACAGAACTCCAGAATGGGGCAGGTTGGGAGGGCCCACAGTTGTTGTTCTCCTCCTCTTCTTTCCTTGTTCGTTTTCTTCATCTTCTGTTCTTGCTCTTGTTCTTCTTTTCCTCTTCTTCATCATTATGATGATGATGATGCCAGTGAGTATCTGGTTGTTGATGTTGTTGTTATTATTAATATGCCAGTGAATATATTACAATACGCTGGCAAAGTGCCATTAAAAGCTGACATTTATTTAATTGAGCTGCAATTAAACAACATCCAAAGATCTTTACAACTGGAAGGCTGAACTTAATGATTCTGTCAATCTATACAGCATTCTACAAGGTGACACACCCTCTCTGTCCCATGGGCTCTGCTTTATTTGGGGGTGTGCAGGAGCACAGTCAGCCTGTGCTGGTCACTCAGAAGCACTTCCAGGAGCTGAGTTCTGGAAGAGAGCTCTGCAATGCACATCCCTGCATGGGCACAGAGATGAGAGGTCACCTCAGCAGAAGCCTGGCTTTAATGGATCCAGGGAGCTGCAGTGCTGAGGCTGCTCCTGGAACATGACTTCCTGCAGGAGGAACAGCCTGGCAGCTTCCAGAGCTTCCCAAAATATCCCATAAATAAAGGGCGAGGTGCTGGGGCTGGAAGCATCTAAGGGACCTTCCAAGCCCAGCTGCAATTCCCACCCTATTGGCTGATGTGTCCCTGAAGGATGGGCAGTGACAGGCAGAAGGTGGTTGAGCTGGTCACCACTAAAAGGATCAATTGTGAAGGCAGTGGACTGTTAATACAGCAGCACTTAATTCATTAATTCATACAAGTACCTCAGTATTTAATTCATTCATTAATACGAGTAGAACAGTTTGGGTATTTCCAGGTGTCCTGTGGAAGGGCTGGCTCCTGGCTGGGATCACCGTGCTGGATGCAGCACAAAGTAAACCCTAACTCTGCAAGGAGAAGGAACTCTGAGGAAAGAGGCTGGATGTGTTCCTCAGACAGACAAACACAGAAGGGGAGCAATGTTGCTGAGCTACAACAAAGGCATTCAGGTTTCATTAAAATTAAGCTGCATTAAGTACCTTTTCTTTCATTAAAAACCCCCAAACTAAGCCCAAAACACTCTCCTTGTTTCCATATACGAAGAGAAGAGGAAGAGCACAGGATCCTTGAGGGAAGGGAAGGGAGCTGGGAAGGGGCTGGAGCAGCAGGAGCAGCTGAGGGAGCTGGGGGGGCTCAGCCTGGAGAAAAGGAGGCTCAGGGGGGACCCTCTGGCTCTGCAAGTCCCTGACAGGAGCGGGGAGCCGGGGGGTCGGACTCTTCTTCCAGGGAACAGGGACAGGAGGAGAGAGAACAGCCGCAGGCTGGGCCAGGGCATGGGCAGGGTGGATGTCGGGGAAATTCCTCCATGGAAAGGGCTGTCCAGCCCTGGCACAGCTGCCCAGGGCAGGGGTGGATCCCCATCCCTGGAAGGATCTAAAAGCCCTGTGGATGTGGCACTTGGGGACATGGGTTAGTGGTGACCTTGGCAGTGCTGGGGAATGGTTGGATTCAATGATCATGGAGGGCTTTTCCAGCCTAAATAATCCCATGATTCTGTGATTCTATTGAACCTCTGGGGTTCTGAGGAAGGTCTGGAAGCAGAGCCACTCCCTGACGGACGGACATCAGAGCGATGCTTCAATCCTGACAAGCCTCACAGTGTGAGGAGGTGAAACAGTCCCAGGAGAAGCTGCTAATTCAAAGAAGCCAGGAGAATATGAATTATTCCAAGGTAGAAATGGGGCAGGGGCTGTTTTGGGGGTGGAAAGGACATTTTGGAAAGCACAGCAAAGCTCAAGGAAGAGCCCCTGCAGCAGAGCCCTGTCCCCGCACCACGGGAGAAGCAGGGAAGATGCAGGGAAAAGGCTCAGCCCCACTCTAAGAACTCATTTTACTGTCAAAATTCAAAAGAGGAGTGTCAGAACACCCACCAACTGCAAACCACAAGGCACTCGGCAAAATAAATTAATTCAACATAATTGTGGACTTTCCAGCTCTTCAAAGTTGAAAATACAAGATGCGTTTGGGGAGAAGAAAGCCCTGGAACTCAAAAAAACACACACGGACATCCCATCTAAAATGCAGCCAAACCGTCCACGACGCTCATCAGAAAGACTTCACCCTTTCTTTTAAACACAAACATATTTGCACTTATAAAATATTCAGTCAACTCACATAGAAAAATACAAGTAGAATCCATTATTAATTTACAAGGCCCTGTTTCATTTACATGCTACTTTTCTCTGGTATATTAAATTTATCAGGGCTGGTGGAAATCCTCTCTGCTGAATATTCAGAGGCTGACGTGGAACATTATCTATTCTACACCTGACAAGTTCCAGCACAAACTCAAACCAACCACTTGCTCTGAGATTTCCTTCCACAGGAGCACCAGGAGCAGAGTCCAGTCCCTGTCAGTCCCAAAGGAGAAGTGACACCACTCCCCACATTTTTCTTGTCCCAGATTTCTACAGTTTTGTCTTTTTAGCCTGTGTTATAAGAACATTTCCCCCCAGATTTAAACGGCACATTCTTAGAGGTCTTCCCATCCCAGCGGGCTTTTCCAGCCTAAATGAGTGTATGATTCCATGAATCCTTGACTCCATAACTCCATCATTCAGGTGGCCACTTGCCCCTCCACCCATGCACATGGAATCTCTCCCTGCCACGATGGCTCCACTCAGCCCTGTCCTCCCTAATTACGTTGTGATTCCCAAACAGAAGAAGTTCCTGCCGGTGCTGTTCCAACTGGGATACATAATTTAATTCCATCAGACTTTAATTGGGGATCCCCAATAACCAAATAATTCCCAATATACGCAGATATTGGAGAGACCTGAGCACGAGGGTGGGTGCAGAGCTCCTGGCCCCCTCCCCAGCCCTGCCAGTCACACCTAAAAATTCCCTGTAAGCCCAAAAGTTTATGTGAAGCCTTTCCCCCTTCCCAGGCAGGGAGATGTTATCCCATCAATTCCTCCTGGGGGAGGAACGTTACTTCTCACCCCTCACAGCCAGGCAGGTCTTCCAGAATACTAAATGCATTGTTGGTAGGAGACACATCCAGTACTGTGGGACTCAAAAAACCAAGCAAAACACACAAGTTCTGTCTTGTCCTAATTGATAACCAAGATATTTGCCTATGTCCAGTATAACCAAGACATTTGGTACAACCAAGATATCTGTGAAGATTTTTCAGGCCAACCAGGCAATTTCTCACTAGTTCCTTTCATTGCTACCATTTCCAGGATGCAGCTTGTGGAAAACCTGCTGGGTAGGAGTGGCCCGGGGCCAGGAGAAAGCAGAGCACGAAGGAGACCCCGCAAACCTGCCGAGCACAAAACAGCTCGAGTTATTCTCCAGCTAAACGGGTTAAATATCAAACAAAACTTCTCTAGAGAGAGGGAAACAGGCCCATCCCTGGCCAGAATATTAAGATGCTGGTCAGAAAGCCGTGAGGGAAAGCAGGCTGGGCAGGGACAGGGGGTGTTGGGGAGGGAAGGGAGGAGCTGACAGGCACAACCAGCGAGCGGGGCCGCCCTCCCCACAGACTGCCCGCGTCCCGGCGCCTGCCTGCCGTATTAAGACTGCCTTTCTCATCACTTAATGCTTATTTTCATCACTTTGCTTAAAATATTGATAATCAATTAGGGCTACGTCTGTTTTGCCACAGAATCTGTGTCACAGTCTATCAGACTGTCAGGGCCAATTCAATCCTCATTCAAAGTTAATTTTTGCTTCATAAATCTGCCTTTGGAGGAGTCATTAGGCGCCGAAGATCGCCCGAGGTGCAATCACCTATTCTCTTTCATTAGAGGCAGGCAGGGAAGGTGAGGGAGATTATTAGAACTTTGGAATGATCACAAAGCAGCGTGCTGCCTGTCACATCCCCCCAGCACTTCATTCATCTCGCCAGCTCGCCCGCGCGCTGCCAGCGCTTCAAATGGACATTATTCATGACCATCTGCGACGCGCTCGATATTCCCGAGCGGGAGGCACCCGGAGGCCGCGCCCGCTCGGACGGCGAAATGAATGCCACGGTCACAACAATTAGGAACAGAACAAACTTGGCTGGGGGCGTTGCTGTTGGTCCTCCAAGGTGCTCCGCTGTCTCGGTTTTTAAACGTAAATCCGTGAGGGAAAAGCAGGCTGAAAAGGGATACGGGTTGTTGGGAAGGGAACGGTAGGGAGCGACAGGTAACATCGTGTTCCGACCTCCCCCGAGACTCCCCTGACCACTGCAGAAGGTCAAGCACTGTATTTCAGGGCACTGAAGGACAAAGGGCACCTTCTTTGCTACGGACACGAGTTGTTGGGTTGGGTTTTTAAGCAATGCCCAAATGAGCGGCTTCGAGATGGGGTCTGGGGAGATGTCACTAAAATGTGGCCAAAGGGGACCCCAGGCTGGATTCCAGTGAGCTGCCCCACTAAACTGCAGCACCTCACTCCTGGTGGACAAGCAGGCGCAGTGTGGGGAACACATTTCCAAAATCAGAGGTATTTACTGCTGCTTCTCTCACTCCAAGGAGCTCCAAGTGATGGGCATTGTGGCACTTTTAAGGGAAGAATGGCAGAAATGCTGGTGCCAAACATCACCATCCACAAAATTAATTAAACCCCAACGTTTCCCATGCCGTGTCCCTCAATCCATGCAAGGGGTTAAGATGCACTTTAAGGACAAGTCATTTACATCTGTTGAAATAACACCAAGTAGCTCCTTGAAGATCATTACAAAAGTCAAATTTACCTTTTTGTCCTGCTATAACCAGCGCCATCCTCAGCAACCTCACACAGCCCCCCCCAGTCTCCTCCCCAAATACCCTCGTTTCCCAGGATGAGGGGCCAGATCCCCAGGCTGGCACAATTCCCCTGGCTTCTCTGGAGCCAAGCACATTTACCCCAGCTGAGGGCCTGGCACTCCACATTTACAACAATAATCCTAACGAAGACTTAATCGGCAGATCTTGGCGAGGAACGTTCATCTATTATTTAGGGCACTCCTAATTCCCTTCTTTCTCCCACTGTTTCCCCACACACACACACACACACGTTGGGTACAACAAACCCCACCAAAATATGTTTTAACACTAAGGATTAATTGGCTCCAATTGCTTCCAAAGGTTTGCCTCCATCCCAAAAAGGCTGTGCATCACCCACCTGCACATCTTCTCATCCCCTAATGCTTCACCTCAGACCTGCCCCCCAACCGGCAGCTTTCTCCTCCTTAAGGGAAGAGGAAGGAAGAGCTTGGGAGAGGAGAAGGATGGCCCAGAGTTAAACGTTCCTCTAAACTGCTGAGCTAAAAGAGCAACATTGAGGAGCAAAAAAAATTCCAGATATAAAATCCACAGGAGTAAAGGATTATTTTTTGTTACATCCTTCCAGAATCATTTTCAGCTCAACTGGAAAACTGAGAAATTACCCATGTGAAAAACTCCAACTTTGATTCAGCTTATTTAAATTGTTTTTATCCAGAGCTGTTTCTTTCCCCCTGGCACACCATGGATGCAGAAAGGGCCTCCTACAGACATGGATGTCCTGAAGCTGGTCAGCAGGTGAAAGGAGGAAGGCCAAGCTGGACGAGGCTTGGAGCACCCAAGAAGGTATCCCTGCCCATGGCCTACAGTCTGGGTGGAACAGATGCTTTTAAGCTCATCACACCAGTTCTGAGGGACAAATTTAAGTTGGCTTTTGCCCCCTCAGTGACCTCAGTGCTCCCCCCAACCCACCCTTCCCATGAGGATCTCGGGCCAAGCTGTGGCCTCAGCAGGAGCAGCAGGTTCCACATCCTGGTGAAACCTGTCCCACAGCAGGTCTCACCAAGTCCTCCATCTCCGTGGACTCTGTCCCATACCACATCCCACCTCCCAGGAAACACTCAATCCATCCTTCTGGAATGTGCCAGTTCCAATTCCCCACTGCACCTGCGTGACAGATCAGCTTGATGATGGACCAACCACGGACGTTCACAAGGAAACGTAACAGCTCCACCATATAATTCCACAAATAAAGTATATTACTTCAAAAAATACTTACTTGCTTAAAGTATAACCACCATTAAAATTATTTCAATGATTTCTGGGACTAAACCTGGCACTGTGCCTCAAATCCAACTTTCATTCCAGCCAGTGGATTGGGAATGACAGTCAGCTTTTCTTCCCAAGGTTAAGGGCAGAATTCAGCCTGACAGCCTGTAAGCAAACCCGAGAAATTCCCTCCCAAAACTTCAATTCCAAACGAGCCCTTCTTTCATCTGCCAATTTCCCAACGTCAGGAATCACTACGTTAAGTGAAAGCCGAGGAGATGACAACCCAGCTGGCCATGGAGAGGAAGCCATAAACCATGGAGACTTCCAGCTGATTACAGGGAACACGGCTCAGAGGAGCCAAACCGGCCCCAGCACCTTGTGAGGACTCGGGGAATTCCCAGCTCGTGGTTCCCAACCGAATAAAACCATAAGGATTAAGCCCACAAGGAATAAAGTGGCTCTGGCTAACGATGCTGCCAGCACAGACCCACCAGACCACGGGGTTAAATGTCCTTCTGCCTGGGCAGGGCCACCTCAGGTTCTCGGTGGGTTTTGAAGCTCAACCTTCCCATTGTGTGAGTTTAATTCCCACCAGCCCGTGGCTACCACCCATGGCCAACAGGCCTTCCTGTGAACAACTGGCTGCTCACCTGCACTGGAAAGCACCAGGCCCTGTGAGATTCGCTGACCCCCGTGGTCCAGACAACAGGTCACCCACATAATCACCCCGACTCACTTCCCTGCTCTCCTTGGGGCAACAGCTGTGGCCAAATGGGACAGGGCAGGCACAAAACACTCCTGATCAGCCCCAGGTAGGGCAGCCAGGGAGGACTCCGTGGCAAATAAAGTATTCCAGGTGACCCCAACCAGGTGATGGAAACACCCACTCCTTAGAAAATCCTTTGGGATACTTCCTAGATAAAAAATGGACAAGTTTTATGCCTTCTCCAGGACTTTCTGAACAGAATCACTCGCTAAGAGAATAGAAATCTGGGATTTCAACAATCCCAGAAATTTGGGCGTATCTTTGAATGCCCTGAGCAATGGGAAAGGGGCTGGAGAACATCACCTGTGGCCAAAAAGAGGGAGCACAAGTTTCCTGGGGTGGAAGTTCTGCAGGAAAAAGGGATAAGATGCATCTGGACCGTGGAACAAATGGGTTGTACCAAATGTGGCCACATCAAATTCCATTAATTTCTAAGCACAAACTTATAATTAGTTACCAAAGTACAACACAAACTCAATCAAGAACGGAGCATAATTAATATACAAATAATGGTGCGAGGATCAGGAGCATTTTAGAGGCTTTCCTCCAGAAGGAAGGAATTTTGGTCACCCTTCTCATGATCACCTCCCACTTCCACCACGATGCTAACGAACAAAATCTTCGTGAAGCAACAGAGAACAAAAAGGATCAAAAAGTACTTTTCCAAGTGATTTTTTGGAACCCTTAAGACCATAAACACCAAGGCACCACTAAAGAAAAAGCTGTTCTTGAGTATCAGCCCCAAAGGGTGTCAACTCACAGAGACACTGGATGGGGCACTGGAAAATCGGGAGCCACGGGGGAAAACTTGGGGGTGCAGGCATGGGGAACTCGCGGGATTTACTGTGCCCTAACTGCGGAATCATAAGGCAGGAATCCAAAAGAACCTGACATCTGGCACCAAAAGGGGGAGTGTGTGTCAAGGAAAGATTTGTGGGAAAGACTTACAGCCCATGCCACCACACACTCGATTACACCGGGATAGCCTTGGGAGCATGGAACAACTGATGGGAAACTCTCCGTTCTCAGCTTGCACCCTTAACCACTGCAATCATTTACTGTACGCAGCATTATTAAATACTCCCCCAGGATAAAAGAGGCAAATATATTGCTTAAATATTCAGTGGCTGCTGTAAAATCTCATTCGCGATTAAGCGATGAAGACGAAGAAATGCTGCTGAAAACAAACAATTTATCTTCCCGGGAACGGCGCTCATCCTGGAATGCTGCCAGGGGCTCTCCGGGCTGGAATTCAGCGCTGCATTGAGAGGAAGCGACACCGTCCCACCCAGCAGGCTGAGCATCCCCGAGCAAACGGGGCGCTGCAACGGCGCCTCGGTGACTCACACAAATCTGGGCTCTCAGACTCTCTCCTCTGGAGTGTTGTTTCCCCGTGGGTCTCAAAGAAAGGCCTGCTTTCCCAAGCTCCAGCAGAGCCCATCGGAGTAATGGCAACCAGACAAGTACAAGACTGAAAAACACCAAAGGAGTGATTTCTAGGAGAGGAGCGAAGGCAGATTTGTCATCCCTGGGCAAGGCACCTCCAAGGGCACACCTGATAAAATACACCTGCATTTGCACTGCTCATCTGCAGCCTTGAGGGATCCCAGGCGGCTCTCGGAAGCCTGGGCAGGGGAATTTTACTGCATCTATATATTTGGATAAAGCTGTACAGAGTAATAAATAAGCAGCCTCATTCAGCACCAGAAATTCCATAAACTTTCCCCAATTAGGTTTCATTTCCAGCTGGCTTTAACTTAGGGTGGGAGCGCTCAGCAAGGTCTGCTGCTGCACTTGACTTCGAGAGTGTGTTTCTGTCATTCCCAGAAAATAGAAATAATCTGAAATACTAAAACTCATTGAAGTTTTATGTAGAAGTTTATGGAGAGGGGGCACACAAAACCTTGCAGAAGTGGCAGCAGAGCTCCTGTGTTGAGGCAAGAAGGATTTGGTTCTGAACTCAGACGTGCACCCATGGGATGTCTGTGTGTGGAACCTGTGCCTTCAGATGGACACCTGATACCTGTGTTAATCACACTACTCAATTCCACTGCTTTGGGCTGGGGGGGACCTTGAAGCTCATCCAGTTCCAGCTGTGGCTGCCCCATCCCTGGAAAGGTGCAAGTCCAGCTTGGATCAGGCTTGGAGCAACCTGGGCTAGTGGGAAGTGTCCCTGCCCATGGCAGGGGGTGGCACTGGGTGGTCTTTGAGGCCCCTTCTACCCAAACCATTCTGGGATTCTGTATCACATCCTTCTGAAAAATCATCACCTTTTTCAAGGTAACTTTCATCATGACATTTTTGAAATAACATTAAAAAATCACTTTTAAAATTCTCACAAACATTGCAACCGGGGCAAGAATTATCCCTGAAAAACCCATTTAACTGCTTCAATCCCTTCAATTTCCCCCAGTGCTTGATTCCCACTCGCTTGGACAGCCCCAGTCGATACCAGCCAGGCCAGAGCAGCTCTGAGCTGCCCAGTAAAACCAGTCCTAAGGCAGTGCTGGACCCACACTGATCCCCAGCCCTCCCTCCCAAGGGCAGACCCAGGCTCGGAGGGAGGGAGGGACGCGCAGGCCAACAGGTTTAATGGGTCTGATCCACACCTGCTTTACCTTGCATTTCCTAAAAGCACCATTGATTTCCCCCAATGGCAAGAGGGATTTTAGCATTACCCTTCATTAAGTACTTCGTTAGCAGTAAAAAAAATTTAAAACAAAATAATCAAAATAAAGCAAATTTTAAAATAATAAAATATATAAAAGTAACAAAAATCATGAACAGACACATCAACTATTTTAATAAATACTAGTAATAATAAATAGTTTAATAAATGTTAATACAAAAAATATTATGTTTAAATTAACAATGAAGCTGAGTTTTGATCTTACATTTAATAGAAATAAACTTCTGGAATCATTAAGGTTGGAAAAGGCTTTCAGACCATTGAGTCCAACTTTCAAGAATGATTTAAGGTAAAATGTTTCTTTGCATGATCTAAAGATTAAAACATTGAAATAAAAACCATTGCATATACAATGTACAGACACACATTTCCCATATGCAACAAGAAAAAAAAAACACAATAGCCCTGAAATGATAATAAAAATCTAACTATTTTAAATTTTTGGTTTTTCCCCCCAAAGTTTACAGTGCCCCATGGATGTTCCTTATTGCCAGGATCAATTCCACATGGATCAAATCCCACAGGGCTCCCCAATCCCCCCACTTTGTCCTTCCCAACTCCTTCAGGCTCATTCCCTGTTCCCTCAGCTGTTTCTCCCTGGAAGTGCCCAAATGGATCCACCTGTTGTCCAGCACATCCCTGAAAAGCTGAGCCTGCTGCATAATTCCCCCAGGGATTAAACCCTGCAACACCATCACCCCTTGCAGCTGTAACATTGTCAATATTTGGGATTATTGTCCACTTCCAAGATTATAACAATATGGGATGTGCATGGAAAGCTTGGTTTAAGCTTCCCAGTGAAAACGGTGAACGTGGCAGTGCTGGGTTAAGGTGGACTCGACGAGCTTGGAGGTTTTTCCCAACCTTGATGATTCCATGATATAATTTCTACTTGGAAAAAGAATCAACTTGCACTTTCACACCAAAAAAAAAAAAAGAGCAAAAGCGAACCATTAAACTGCTGCTTCACCAAACGGCTCCTCCACATCTCAGCAGTCCATTAAAGGCACTAATTCAATCAGGTTGTGTTTTCTCAGGAAAATCTCATTCAGAGAAATTTTATTGCTGGCGATCTAAATAGCAAACACTTATTATCCCCTGCAAATGAGGCTCTGCTCGCCAAGGGCAAAGCCCGGGCTGTTCTTGCAGGGCTCTGTCAGGGCACCAGGACTTGAGGAGGTTATAAAGAGCCCATTAGTGTCAGGCACTGGGGGTGGCACCGCAGGGCTCGCTAATTGGGGCTGAACTCAGTGTGTCAGCAGGGCCCAGGGCTGGCCATGGGCTGTGTTTGCTCCAGCCCAGCCCCAGCCCCAGCCCCGAGGAGCTGAGCCCTGCACATGGATCTGCTGCAGAGCACCAGGCTTCGCCAGCCACTGGGGCCACGGGCAAGGGATCACGGGGACTAACTGGGACTATCTGGGGACAGCCAGTGCTGAGCAAGGGCACAGGGAAGTGTGTGCTTCGCCCCAAAAATGCTGGGAATAACGTTGGTTGATAAGGTTTTGAAAGTCAGCCTGTACTGCAGAGAAAGCTGGAAATGGTACAGACCAAAAGATAATACTAGGATAGATAAAAAGTAATATATTTCTCACTAGGAGGGTGGGCAGGCCCTGGCACAGGGTGCCCAGAGAAGCTGTGGCTGCCCCTGGACGTGCCCAAGGCCAGGTTGGAGCAACCTGGGCTCGTGGAAGGTGTCCCTGCCCATGGCAGGGGTGGCACTGGGTGGGCTTTGAGGTCCTCCCAGCCCAAACCAGTCTAGGATTCTGGGATTCCATGTACCCTTCCACAACTTCTCTCCTTTCCCCCTGAGCCTCACCTGCACTCCAGACGAGGAAACGCAGAAACAAAGTGTTCCTGCAGATCAGGAACACACAGGAGCCAAACCCTGAGCTGCAGGTGGGCACATCAACCTAAGTGACGATCACAGACTGCTTTGGGTTGGAAGGACCTCAAGGCCCACCCAGTGCCACCCCTGCCATGGGCAGGGACACCTCCCACCAGCCCAGGGTGCTCCAAGCCCCGTCCAACCTGGCCTTGGACACTGCCAGGGATCCAGGGGCAGCCACAGCTTCAATTTCCAGTATGAAATTCTGCTGTTATTTCCACAAACCAACTGCTCCTACTGCCCCTTTCCATGCTGACCCGGCCACAGACAGAAGCTCTGCTCAGAACACCAGCTCACTTCAGTGACAGGAGCTCTGGGCACAGTTTCCCTCATTACCAGTTTCAGTGCCAGTCATTTCTGTTAAAATCCAAAGCAAATACAGACAGTGCTGCCCCTGCTCCTCGGGTGCCCTGGAAACCACAACAACAGCAATGCTCCCAGTTTGATCCCCACTGGTCCCGTGGGTGATCCTGAGCCTGGACACAGCTCCAGCCCCACCGAGCTCCCTGCTCAGCTCCCCGAGGACCAGCTCAGGGTTCCCAGCACTTGCTCTTTTACAGCATTAATGTGAGTAACCCATTTTCCATAAAGAACTGAGGAATCCAGGATGGCCCCTTCCCTTTCTGCTGTCTTGCCTTAATACCAATGGAATCACAATTTCCTCTGGCTCAAAGAGCCTCATCACTAGAAAATCATTCACACTTTTCAGAGGAAACTCTCCAAAGGCTTAAGATCAACAGCATAAAATGCTCAAAAGCTTTAAGAAAATACTCTGATTAAATAGTTCTATTGGGTATTTTAAGAACATAAAGAGATACTTGATGGCTTAAACAAAGCAGCGTGTCCAGAAATCTCCAATAATAAATTACACTGTACCCACAGAGAGGAGCAACAGAACGGGAATTAAAGGGAGGATCTGACATTAAAGCACCTAATTTGATTTTTCACATAAGCTGTATTTTGAAATATCTCTTTTTTCCTTGCTGGGGTAATCAATACAAGGGACATGGCAAAGGACAGAAGTTTTCATTGCTGCTGCCTCTTATTAAAGACCCAGTTTTGCCCTTTCCAATGGATCAGGTGCAATCCTTCCAAGGGCTCGGGGCCTCCTGGCTGCACATTCAATTCCATGGGAACCTTCCTGGCTTCACATTTGGAAGAGTGTTAAAAGCAAGCCCAGCTTTCCATTTTCGAAGAAGAGGGCTAAAAGCTCCATGTCTATCTGTGTGTACACAAATATGGCTCATATCTGCCAATGAAGTGTTCAAATACAGAACAGACACTGCCTTCACCCCTTATCATGTTCTGAAAAAGCTCCCAGGGCATGTTTTAACTCCCAGTGGGACTCTCTCTCCCACTCCCACTCTCTGGTTCAGGATCAGAGGAAGGTTGTTCAGGTCTCCCCTCCCAGCCAAACACCAGACAAAGAGTTAGGAGTTTGAAATCCACAGGCAAACACAGCCCTGGGCAGTCAGTGAAGGTCTGCTCATCACATTTTGAGAAGCTTTGGATGCTCCTTCACCTGTTACTGTGCAAAGCTCCCAGAGGGGATCCAGAGAGGATTTGAGCTGGCAGGGAAGTTCCCCAAATGAAGATACTCATTTGTCTTTAGATAAAATTATTAATCCATATAATATACAACTAGAACACCTCCCACCAGCCCAGGTGGCTCCAAGCCCCGTCCAACCTGGCCTTGGACACTTCCAGGGATCCAGGGGCAGCCACAGCTTCTCTGGGCACCCTGTGCCAGGGCCTGCCCACCCTCCCAGCCAGCAATTGCTTCCCCATATCCCATCCATCCCTGCCCTCTGGCACTGGGAAGCCATTCCCTGTGTCCTGTCCCTCCATCCCTTGTCCCCAGTCCCTCTCCAGCTCTCCTGGAGCCCCTTTAGGCCCTGCAAGGGGCTCTCAGGTCTCCCTGGAGCCTTCCCTTCTCCAGGTGAACCCCCCCAGCTCTCCCAGCCTGGCTCCAGAGGATTGTAGAAGGTGTCTGTTTTCCAGTGAATTAAGGAACTACTTGTTCCAACCTTTTGCACAGAGCCCCTAATTAAATTTTAAAGAGCAAATGAAAAATACATTTTTTCAGACAGATAAAACTTTAAAAACTCTCAAAATAACAGCATTTATAGCGTTTTAAAATATAAAGGCCTCTTATTATTACAGAAGTTTAAAGTCTCCTTTTCAAGGGATAATGGGCAGAAAACATCATGTAAAATCCTTTCAAACCAACTAAAGTTACCAAACAGCCTCAGGACAATTCCTTAAAGAATACAGATATTAAATATTCATAAAATAAAACTGTGTATACAAGAAAAAGGAAAAAAAAGCCTATTTTAATAAAAATTCTTCCCATTAATCCAACAAGGACAAGGACAGAGGTTTTGCCTGTTTAAAATACATTGGGGATCTTCTCTTTAAGAAGCTCTACAGCCACCCCACACCTGCAAAAGCACGAGAGCTGCTCTGAAACCCCCCCAAATTCCAGCAAATGACAGACAATCGGCCCCATAAGAGCCCAACGAGACTGGCAAAGTCTTTGCAAACACCCCCTGCTGTGTTTTAAGATTTTTTTGGGTTGTCACCTCACCATCATCCCTAAATCTGATGGGACATGAAGGCACCGCACCCCAGATGAAAATGCTCCTGCTCCAATGCAAATCCCCAAATTCCTACAAGTCCTGAGTTTGGCTCGCAGGGGGCATTAATCAGGAATCATCACAAATCCACACAGCCAGCACATTAGTCAGGAGTTCTGATGGCAACGACGTTGACTAATGGGCTCCGAGTTGGAAGGGTCAATCATAAACTCATCAAATGCTTCATTTCATTTCTTAATTTGGACAAACACAATTTGTTTATGGGAAAGATATCAGGTGCTCTGGAATGAATAATGGCTGGGAAAGCAAACTCCATTAATCAGCCCTTGATTACAAATGACTCGGAGATTGTTTGTTCTAATTTCATTCATTTGGGCCAACAAAGGGAACACGAGCGAACGAATCCACTCGGAGAAAACAGCGCACTTGGTGCTCCATGTTTAATGAAGTGGTGATAAATGGTCTCTCAATAACTGAACCGGGAATTTTATCACCCATATTAAAGACTGTTCCTGAAAAAATTCATCTGTATGATTTGCAAGATGATCACGTGGGCACAGAACACGATCTTCAGGAGCTGGACAACTACCGAACCCAGCAGCGTCCCTGTATTTTAGGTTTCCCTGAATGGAGGGATGTGAAAAGCACAAAACCAGCAGGTTTGGATTTCCACTTGCTGTGAAATGGCTCAAGAAAGGGATGGAATGGTTAAAAATCCGGTTTAAATGCAATGATAGCGAATTCCACACCTTCAGCTGAGGGACCTTGGCTTCGTACACCGCACTGTGTGTTCCTGGACAGCCCTGAGGTTTTCTCCCAGTGGAGAAATAACAGCTGACAGGGCACTAATTGCTAATTACAGCTTCTAACCTCAGGCGGGAGCTAAGGGGGAAACGGGGGTGGTGACACAGGGACCTTCAGTCCTGTTCCATCCCAGACTCCCCAGGACTGTGGGTGTGTCACAAACTCCCTCAAACTGTTCCACCTCCAAAGGGCACCGTGAGCTGAAACCTGTCAATGGATGGGGAGTATTTATCAATCAAACCCATGGAATTATGGCATGGTTTGTTGGAAGGGACCTTAAAGCTCACCCAGCGCCACCCCCTGCCATGGGCAGGGACACCTCCCACCAGCCCAGGTTGTCCAACCTGGCCTTGGACACTCGCAGGGATCCAGGGGCAGCCACAGCTTCTCTGGGCACCCGGCGCCAGGGCCTGCCCACCCTCCCAGGGAATGATAATCTAATTTAATCTAATCTAAATCAGAGGTTCTCACCTGGAAACCAGAGACACTGGCACACCAGTGAGTGCCCACCAGCCAGAGCTGGTGCTGCTGGGCGGACGGGGCACTTTGCAGCCCTTTCTGGGCACTCCTGCTGTAAACCCCAGTCACTGGATTTCATATCCATGTTCTAGAACACTCTCCACTTTCCCACGTAGAAAATGTGAAGCGAAGGGAGATGACCATGCCAAGACATGCAAGGAGAACTGCTGGGGCCAAGGTCAGGGACACCCGCCTGCTGCTGCTTCACTGCCCACAGCCTGGACAGGCACGTGCTGGCAGGGCTGGCACAGCGTGTTAGTGGGAGAAATACAGACTTCCCATCAATACTGCACAGCAACATTCCCCCAAAGACATCCTAAACCACAAACAAGCCCCACAACCACATATGGTTTCCACAGCCAGAACAGGGGATAATTAAATTACCAGTTGCTAAATATGAACTGATATAAAACTTAAGGTAGCTGAGAAATTGTCTTTGACTTGAGATCAATAGCAGGACTGAAAGATTCATCTGCACATAATTAGCAGAGAGATTTGCATCAAAATCATCTATCCATATGCTGCAATAGGACTGAAGCCCATTAATTCTCATGTCAGGCTGAGATACTTTCGGTAGCACAAAAAAAAGGTCTCTAACAAAAACCCAGAAATTCTAAAAGCTTTAGAATTATTTCTGAAGCCAATAAATGTTCATTAACTAATAAAGTTACTGTAAAGTCTATTTACAGGCTCTGGTGTGCATTATGGCCTCCCTGCAACGACTCCTTGGCTGCTTAATCTGGAAAATAAATAGACATTCTACAGAAACGGTTCAAAGAAACTCTTTTTTAATCTCCTGTAAGAACCTGAAAGAGGTTCCTGAAGTGAAAGGCTTTTAAGCACCAAGAAAATGATTAGACAAATTGCAAAAGTGAATTATTTAGTTTCAAACACATTTTGCTCTCTACCTACGTTTAATTAAAATCCTGGGGTTTTTTCAGCAATCACGAACGTGGAGTCGAACTAATTAATTAATTAATTATTACTATCCAAGTGTTTCCTTTGCTCACCAATGACACAAACCAGCTGCACCTCCAAAATCACACACTTGGTGAGGACAAGACCATTGAGAGGTTAAAACAGTAATTACTTGAACTAATGACTTTTTTTTCCTATAGTTGTCACTTTGCATGCAGAAATCACTGGGTTTTGGTGCTCTAACGAGATTATGAAGCTTTGCCAAGAGCTCAGGAGCAAGGACCACCCGAGGAACGGACCCATGGCCAGCTGTCCAGGCACCGAGCGTGGCTGCGCGGCTCAGGGGTGCTGCCCACCCACCCACGTGAGCTCCAACACTCTGCAATTCCTGAAATCCAGGCTTAAAACACCCGGAATTCTCCTAAAACACACAGTAGAAAAATCAGCTGCCATTAGTTTATTCCAACATAAATGTTCTTGGGGTTTTTTAAGGAATAGTTGAATTCTTACCTGGCTCAGTTTGACTCAAGTTCTCTGCCTGTCCATGTCAATGAAATGGTTTCTGACACCGAAATCTGGTGGGTGGGAATCAGCACTTGACCCGGAAACTGGTTCACTAACTCCATAATTAGACTGATTTCCTAAATTAGCCAGTTTTCAAGAACAGGACAAACCTCTGCTCTGGAGCCAGGCTGGGAGAGCTGGGGGGGTTCACCTGGAGAAGGAAAGGCTCCAGGGAGACCTGAGAGCCCCTTGCAGAGCCTAAAGGGGCTCCAGGAGATCTGGAGAGGGACTGGGGACAAGGGATGGAGGGACAGGACACAGGGAATGGCTTCCCAGTGCCAGAGGGCAGGGATGGATGGGATATGGGGAAGCAATTCCTGGCTGGGAGGGTGGGCAGGCCCTGGCACAGGGTGCCCAGAGAAGCTGTGGCTGCCCCTGGATCCCTGGGAGTGTCCAAGGCCAGGTTGGACGGGGCTTGGAGCCACCTGGGCTGGTGGGAGGTGTCCCTGCCCATGGCAGGGGTGGCACTGGGTGGGCTTTGAGGTCCCCTCCAATCTTAGCCAATTCTAAAATCTTCCATCTTCAAGGATAAGAGAGGGAATAGTAAGAAAATTCCCAACCAACACTACTCAAAACAACTCCCTGAAATGGAGGGAAATAAGAATTCTATAATAAAGCAAACGGAGCACACACACACAGCAACTAAATTAACCTCCTCGATATTCAGCAAATTTTCATCCTGTTATAAGTACAAATTCTTACCATTCCTGGGGCAAAAAGTATTTAAAAAGCTAGTTTGAAAATGCCCTGAAACAAGTGCAGTATTTCCAGTGTTATTCCATCCTTTGTGTCTATGCAGCAGCACATGTGATCCACCCTCCCAAAATTCATTGCAGAATTCCAAATTCAAATGAAGAGTTTTCAGTGGCAAGAACACAAATAGCAAAACTGAAAGAAAAGCACAATCAAAACGAGAAATCCACAACCATTTCATAAATTTGGCAGCTGAAAAGAAGCCCCAATAAAAGGGAATTTTCCCTCCTCGTTGCCACCTGCCCCCCTTCCAGCTCGGCACGGCCAGAAAAGAGCCAAACAGAGGCCAACCTATTTAACTAAACAGTTTTTATTAAAGCAAAAGAAAAGCAAGAATCTATAAAGTACCAAGTGATCCTATTAGTTCCACCAGACTAAAATCATACACTCGACGTATGTGGTCCTTTCAGCCACATCTGTTATGAGCCATTTTGATGCCCAAAAGCAGAGAATATTCAACTATATTTATCAGGCAATGAGTGCAAATGAGGATTTTTCTCCTCAATAATAAAAGAGAATTATAAAACATTTGTGTTTGCAACAGTTAAGACCGAAGGACTTGCTGTACTCCGTGCTTTTCCCTTTAAGGAATATGTAGAGTGCAATAAAGGCATGGAACTAAAGGCAGCAATTTGCTGGTGCAATTCGGAGATAATGAGTTAAATATCCAATATCCAGAACTGCAGCCCAACAGATAAATGTGAAATGCTTGTGATTTGTATTCCCCCAGTTTTGCTGTCCATTGTCAGTGTGCCATTAGTGCCTCCATCCTGAAGTTTCCTTTAAATAAACTCCGGGATGAATTCTTTGCACAAACCCACCCCATTCTTGACTGCTCTTTCAGCCAGAGATTGAAATGCAGATTCCAAAAATACATCAGTCACTTATTTCAACTCTGGACCTTTGAAAATCCAGATCAATTGCCTTTTGTCAGCGTCTTTATATGGAGAGCAAGAAATTTCTGCTTAGCTCCATGGAAAAGCTTTGGGAGCCCTTTGGAAGAGGCAGGAATATTGATAGTCTGAAACGTCCACGTGCTGTTTCAGAGGAATTTATTGATATTTTTGGAATATTCATCCATGTTTTAATCTCTGTGAGGAAACACTGGTGCCCCAGGCCAAATTAAGGTGTGAATGAAGCAGTTCTGAGCCGGGCTGTGCTGAGTTTAGGATGTGAAGCAGGACAAACTTCTCCCTAAAATTAACGACCGGAGCAGCGTTTAACGCAAAACCGCCCGGCCTCCTCCGCCCCTGGGTAATGAAGTCTGGGAAAGGAATCACAGACACCCAAGTGGTTTGGCAAGTGTAAGTGACAGAAGCTGAGCTAAATCCTCTGTTGACACTGGGGATTAGGGGGGGATTGCGCCGGGATGGTCAAGGGAAGCTGCTCCCGGCAGCCCGTGGGGCAGCACCACAAAGCCCCGGCGTGGTAGGAAGTGACCCATGAACGGCTCCCGAGCCAGGATTTGCACAAAGCCAGTCTGCCCATAGAAACTCCATATGACCATTAACTGGCCGGCAGGGCCTGCCAGGAGGCCTAATTACAGCCCTACAGAGCCCAGCAACAAAAGCTGAAGAGCTTTAGCCCAGGGATGATCTGCTTTATACCGACTTGAGAGAGTCCATATAGAGCGGCACAGAGAAAGAGCTCTCGCTTGGAAACTCTCCCGAGGGACGAGGCATTGTGGCTGGCTCTGGAAGGCCCACATGCAACACTTCAGATGGGCTTAAACATCCCACCCTCTCCACATTAACATTCAACTACTGCCTGCTTAACATCTGCTCGAGCGTGGCGACCTGGGGGAGCCCGTCAGAGCTGCTCCAAGGGCTCCTGCCTCCGCCCTGCTCCCAAACCTAACCCAACCAAGTCACCCGAATACCAACTCGGAGCCAAGAGCAGCAGCTCCTGCTCTGATAAACCAAAATCAGCCACCCCGAGGGCTCAAGTGGAGGGTTTCCCTCACTGAGAGCAAAGGTACTCACATTAACCCAGACCTTCAAAGAAAAAAATAATTTCATAAAGTCAGTGTGTGAACGCAGGACCTGGAGACAAAACCTCTCGTCAGCACTGTGTTACCTGGATGGCACAAAGGCCACCTTCCCTCCTCCCTGCCAAGCTTTTCTTCTACCAGCTCTCCCACAAGGACAGCCCAGAAGCCACAATTCCCACCTCTAAAAGGCACCAGAAAAACATAAATTAAACAAAAAGCGCCTGTTTCACTCCTTGCTAATTCCTGTCTCTTGGAGAAAGCAGTTGTTATTTCCTAAGGTAACATCTAACTTAAATTCCAAAGGCAGATTTTCCCAAGATCTTCAATATCTGCCAAAGGGAAATTCAGAGAGGAAAACAAAGACAAGAAATCTAAGAAATTGCCCAGAGAAGTTGTGGCTGCCCCTGGATCCCTGGGAGTGTCCAAGGCCAGGTTGGACGGGGTTTGGAGCCACCTGGGCTGGTGGAAGGTGTCCCTGCCCGTGGCAGGGGGTGGCACTGGATGGGCTTTGAGGTGCCTCCAACTCAAACCATTCCAGGATTCCATGATGTCAGTAGGGATGAACCAAGAGGGGACCATCCCAAATGTCTCTCCAACACTTGTTGGTAACTTTGACCCCAAAAGGGTACTTGTTTGTCCCAACCAGTGTCATTAACAACCACATCCAGGCAGATAATCCACTGGGAATAAGGCACAGCTTTTTATCCTGTTTAGTGGGACTGGAGCAATTCCTGGAAGGGGTAGAGCCAGACACTCTGTACGTTATTCCCAGCTTTGGGATGGAGTCTGTCTCAAGCCTTACACACACAAACAACAGCCTCATCCATCAGTGCCAAGGGCAGATTTAAATTCAATTCTATTCAAGGGAATCCAACAGCATCACCAAAACAGCACCACCAGCGAACCTGTTGGCCCTGGACTCCTGGGAAAGCTGCTGGGTAATGCTCTAACAAATTTACTTTTAATTTTTAAGACTAAAAGGTGAAAAAAGTGCTGATTTTGCAATGAGTAAACACAAAGATATTGAAACAGCAGTGTCTCAGCCCAGTTTAATCCAAATGAAATGTAACTGAGACTGCAGGACTTGGAGAGGAAGGTGAGGGTGAGCCACCAAGGCCTGGGAGCACCAGCACTTCAACAAAGCCAGGAAAGAACTTCCTTCTGTACTTTGGATGGCAAGGAGCACAAAGACATTAAGTCCCTTTGGTTCTTACAGCTCTAATCCAAGATTCAGAGCTCAGTGGAGAATATTTCAATTTAACAATGACACAGACCTTTGATATGTTTGGGAAATTTTGGAGCCCAGGTGATGATGATGTACAACCCAGAGTTATCTTTGCTACATTAGAGTTAAAATATTAAAATATTAAAATGAAAACCTGAGGTGTGAGCGATGGGAGCAGAACACACACATTGTGCTTTTGAGGTCAGGGCTGTCACATCTACTTTATAATTACATGCTTCAAGGATTTATTAAAAGTTCTGGAGAACAAGGAGTGAACTGGGAGCCAGACAATGCAAAGGGCTGGTTCTCCTTTGGAAAACAGACATCAGCAATGTGAGATTATTCCTCAAAACGGAAGGTTTGCAAAAGGGGGAAAATGAAAAATAAAAAAAGGTGTTTCTTAGAAAAAGTTAAAAATGCAAATAGGAAAGTAAAGAGAAACATGGATTTATTACAACATATGAAATACTGAAAGCTTTTCTTCTTGTGTGACAAACTGATAGAGTTCAACAGGAAAAGTAAAATAGGAATGTTTCTCTCTGTAGAGAGCTAATTGGTAGACCTGCCCCTTGATGTGTGTCTTTTAGAAAGCTTTGGAAAAGCCTCAAGGAAAGCTTGTCATCGCTTCAAATAAATAAATATAAACACGCACTAATACACATCAGTGTTAAAAATAAAGAAAGTGGAAAAAAAATAAACAGACCCAAATTTTGGAGAGCACCGAATAAAGCCCCAGTAGCAGCAGCAGCCAGAGGACAAACACGTGAGGCCCAAGTGTGAAATATCACTATTTCTATTTCCTTGGAGGGATTTACCATGTGCCAATCAAGGATGATGCCAAGCAGTTCCATGTGAACTCAGGTGGATTACAGAGAACAGGGCTCAACGTCTGCCAAAATCCAGGTAAAGTGACAACGTGCTATTCCAAAAATTGCCTCCGGTTTTGAAGGGCAGAATGTTACTCACCAGCTGCCTCCAGAACCAGCTGCAGCCTGGCCTTGGCCTGTTCAGCAGGAGTCTGCAAAGAGAGCATTTGTCAGCCTTGCAGGGGTTGGGACACCCAGCATGAAGGTCCGATGGTCCCCAGGGGCAGCTCCCACCTCCACCAGCCAAGAGCCCTCCTTCGGAAGGGACAAGGAACGCTGTCCCTGTTGTGCTGTGGCACCAGGACCAACCTGAGCAGCAGCACCGTGACCAGGCTGGACCCCAAACCCAGCTCCTCCCCAAGCCCTCCAGCACCAAACCCTCCCAGTGATCCCATCACCCACAAACACGCTCCAGACCCAGCCCTAACATGATTAATCTGGTGCGTTTTCACACTCCTCCCGCGCCCTGCTTGGAGTCTTTCCTCTCCTTCAAGGTATTTCTTCGCATCTGTCGGGGTGAGGAACACACTGTTGGCCGAGGCCCCGCGATGCAAATGAGCCCAGTGATGTTGCACTGTGTCCAATGGGCTTGCCATCCCTCCACATTTGAAGCCACTCAGACATTTCCACAGTTCAATTTAGACACAAACCCTGTTTGTCACGGAGTTCAGAAGTTGATTATTTCTGGAAGCGTCTGAGAAGTTTGGGAGGTTTTTGGCTCTGCACTGAAAACGCAACGTGACGGAAATCTCGGTGCTGTTGTTCAGCTTAGGGAACTCTCCCAGGCAGACTTGGCTGCTGCAGCATTTTTTCTGATAACCAGTTAAGGTCTGCACCATTCCAGTTTCTCCCCATTTCCCATACAAGTATTAATCCAGGGAGGAAAGGCGGAGAGAGCTGGGATTGTTCAGCTGGAGAAGAGGAGCGTCGGGGTGACCCAACTGTGGCCTTGCAGGATCTGAAGGGGCTACAAGAAACACGAAGAGAGACTATTTCCAAGGGATGGAGTGACAGGAGAAAGGGAATGGCTTCCCAGCGCCAGAGGGCAGGGATAGATGGGATAAAACATGGAACAGCACCAATCCCAACACAACTGATCCCCCTTTTCCCACTCCCTTTTCCACTCCTCCCACACAGGGATGAATGTGCCTTGTCGGTATAAGGTAGGACAGAGTAAATCCTTCTTTTCCTGGCCAATATCCCACAGGGAGCTGCCCAGGCAGTTGCCTTGGAGGCGCCTTCCCCTTTGCCCCCACACCAAGCACTAATTGCTTCGTGGGCATCGTCCACCCACAGGAGAACTCAACACAGATGCCTCTCTTGTCAATCAATATGCCCTAACAACAAGTGCAGGAAGGGTTTGGAGACAAAGGGGACTCACTCGGCCCCAGAAAACGCTTCTCCAGCTGGTGGATGAGGCCAATAACCGGAGAAAAAAGGGCAGAGATGATTCCAGCTGAAAATCCCAATCAGAGCCTGGGAGAAGCTGGCAGCAATGTGTGATAATGACCAGCTGCTGCAGGTCACTATTGATTGATTCAGGAGACCATTAAAAGCCAAGACTCAGAAAGACCCTCAGGAAACTTCAAAATGCTGAAATGATAGGTGGAGGAAACACTAGCAGGGTGGTGTGGAGCACAAGGTGCAAACAAAGCCTCAGATTCTCCTCCTGATCCTGAGCACCACACAGAAGGACAAGAACTCAAATAGAGCAAACAAATCCTAGAACTGAGTATTTCCAGTGGCAGGTGCTGGAGGTGCCTCAGGGGTTCCAAGCACCTGGAAAGGTGAGTAGGGCATCATCACTGAGTGATGGCATCCCACCTGGTTTACAGGGAATTCCACTGTTTGGGATGCAGGAGATGGACAGGCTTAACTACAGTGAGTGATAAACACAGGGAAGGGGATACAGGGATGCTGACAAACACAGGGAATGCCCGTGGGGAGAACTTCCCTGCCCCACTGCATTCCCAAAGAACAATGAACACAGGGAAAACCCAGCTCGGCCTCATTAGGAAGAGCCAGAAGGACACCTCAGTGCGTCAGTGGTGGGAACACACAGGGCAGAAGTGACAACAATTAACCCAAGGGGGCAAAGATCTGTCATTGCATTGCAACTCATTCTCTAAGCCAGGGCCTGCCTTCCCTGGAAGGTTCACAGCCCACTTCCAGCAGATCTGTCTCAACGGAGAAGCTTTAAATAGAGTTTGATCAAATTACGGACAAGATTGTGCGGCAGTTTCTTTAGCAGAGGAATGCCGCGTTCCTTTCCAATCACCCACTCCTCATCAGGTGATTAAAAAAATAATCACCAAAGAAGCTGAAAATAAAGAGCTTATTTGTATGAGAGGACATAATGAAATATTACAAGAAAAATAAAAACAGAGGAGATGGAGAACTTGTAATCATCATCCTTTCCTTACAGGAGCCTTTGAGGTGGCAAATTCCAAACTGACAGAGGAGCATTTTTCACATTAAATACATCAAAATAAAATCCCAGGGAAAAATTCACAAGATGAATTAATAACACAGAAATATAATAAGCACATCTGGCACTATTTGAATTAAACCTCTACATTTCCAGCCATAAATCAGCTGAAAAGATTGGATGGTAAAATGATATTTATGTCTGAGTGGGAGTTTTGCCTCTGATCCAATTAATCAATAACAACGCTCAGGTACAGGCCCAGTGTCCTGGCTGGATACAGATCCACCTGTTCCCAAAAACCCAACAGCTGAGGGACTGTGGAAAGGTATAAACTGGGAACATATACCCAGTTAGAGATGGCCCTGATGCTGTTCACTTTACAAACAGGATTTTTCCCATTTTTTCTCCTTTCCAGGACTATCAGGAATGTGTTTTTCCCACTGCCCAGCTGCTCTGCTGCAGATGCAGGAGAGAGTTCAGCCCTAAGATAAAACCTGCAAAAATGACATTTAAACTGCTACAGAGGATGAAATAGAGGAAATAACAGAGAAGAAAACCTGAGGAATTCACAGCCCCAAGAAGCTCAACAGGCAACTATAAAATTAATAAGCAGAATTACTTTTTTAATTGCAAAATCCCTGGTCTTTTCTTGCATTAAATAGCCTGAAGGGGAACAGAAAACACTTTAAGCTCAATAAACAAACTCCATACTCCATTTCCCATGAATTTTATACATTTAATGGACCTCCCCTCAACACAGTCTACCTACAGGGTAACACAAATTCCCACAATATTCCATTACAGCCTGAGAGTGGATGGAGCACAATAAAAATGTCCATTTTAAAAGTCAGACCTACAGAAAAACCAAAGTATGTCAGCCCTGAATTGTAAGTGGAGAAAATCCCATAAAATGTGGAATAATGGTAATATCTGCCCATGAGAGGCACTGATTGGTTTGGTGCTCCCATATAAATAAAGAGGCAGCATCAGTGATGGACTAATTAGGAAAGGGAAATAATTAGCAAAATAATAGGGCACAGAAAAAGCCCAATTTCTCTTCAATGGACGTGAAGGCCACAGAAAATATGGTTAATGATGGCACAAACTTCACCAGGAGGAGAAAACCCGGTTATGGAATGGGGCTCTTCCAGTCAGAACCAGGAAAAAACATCTGTACCTTGACAAAAAGGTCTGGAAAACTTCCCTGGAGTCCTTCTCGTCCCCCAAGATTCCCGATTTATAAAAATTGGGAAGGAAAGGAAGATAAAAAACAGAATGAGAGGGCCCAAACTTTACAATTCAGAGGCCAGTGACAAAATATCTGGCAGAATACAAAGTCCCAGCTGGAAAGCTGCTGAACACCTGAATGGAATGCCCAGAATTCCTGCTGAAACACACCGGGGAATTGTGACTAAAGGCTTCTCATCCAGCTGAACCTCCAGCCAAACCTGGGATCAAAGGGCAAAACACCAAGCACAGCCAGCGCTCTGACATGTGCTGCAGCTCAGCATTCCCAAAATCCTGCTCCTTCTCTCCCCCAGGACATGACTGGCCACTGAACCCTTGGATTTGTTACTGGGAATCATGGATTTCCACCCCCAGCCCACTGAGACCAAAACCAAACCAGCACCTGGGAACGAGCACAAATGGATCTCTGGAACAAAATCAAAGGCTGTGCCAAAAAAACTCCAACTCAAGGAGGGATTCGCGGGATCCACATCAGGTTTTGCAGCAAGTGCTCCTTTAGAAGGACCAGGAAACGTATTAATTTCGGGAAAATTATTGAGGAACAGCAAGGGAAAAGGGCTTCCTACTGGGAGTGGAGACAGCAAACTGGATTAACCAGTCATCAGAAATAGAGAGTTGTAAATAGGATTTAAAAATAAATTAATCCAGGTCTTTTAAAAAGGAAATATTACTGGAAATGTGTGACTTCTGCAGCCCTAAACTCTGCGTGAGTTCTTTAATAAGGGAGGGAAGGGAGATAATGTTGGATGCAGACACAATACAGGCTGGAAAATCACCACCCGGCCATTTATTTCCTTGCAGCCTGGAATAGCATCCGGGGCACTGACATTTGCATGGACACAGAGGAACAATTCCCAAAAACTCCAGTGTGTTGACAGAAAAGAGATTTCTGCATCAACACCTCTATCTGGTCCTTATTCCACAAATTCAGGGTTTGTTTTTTTTAATGCATCGTTTGAAAATTGGGTGGATTATAAACCTCCGAGCTGAATCCACAATTCAGGGTAGCAACGATCCCCTCTGCTTGAAAAAAGTGACCAGGTTATTAATATTTGGCTTTAAATGGGGGGAGGTCATTTCTCTTTTATCATCTTCTACTTCTGCTGTGTTATGCTACAACTAAGTCACGTGGGTATATTGAAACAGGGCCAGATAAATCCAGGGTTTGATCCAAATGTTTAATTAACACCTTGGAAACTGCTCTCCAGCACCTGGAATGGCTGGGAATGCACATCCAACAGGTAATGGGGATTCAGCAGGAGCAGTTCAGCCCCAAATTCCTGCTTTAGTTTCTCCCACAATTTTCTCTAAATGCAATTAAATGTTTAATTTAAATATTCCAGAAAAAGGGGAATCGCATCCCCTTTGGAACCTCTGGATTGAAATGCAGCAATTGAAAAATAAGGGCAAAACACTATTTTGAAAATGAAAAGCATTCCCAGTATCAGCACCACGTTCCCTGAATTAGCACTCAGTTACAATAATCCAATGTTCCACCCCAAATCAGGCCTAATGACACAGCAATTAATCAGAGCTTAATCAAGATCATACCCTATGAATGAAATAGTGCCTTTTCTCTTTGCTGTAACACTCAGTGACCAACTCACCTCCCCTCCTGACTAACTTCTTAAAAAATTACTTGTTTCCTGCTTCTGGCTGTTTCTTTTGACAAATAAATACAGCATAAAATGTGGAGGGGAAAACATAATTATTCTGAGGAGAAACTGCATAAAATCAGGGTGAACAGATTCGTATTTTAGACCCAGACCACAGAGAGTTGGGTGAATTTATGCCTCATCCCAGCACTGTGCTGTTCTATACCCAAGATGTGCAATAAAATACATTCAGATCGAAGACCTTTGTGCAAAAATCCCAAAAAGAAGAGGAGCAAGAACCACCCCCCACACCTAAAAAGATGAAACTGATGGTGGCCTCAATAATTAGATTAATAATTAATTCCACTGATGCCACAGTGTTTGTTTGCTGGAGAAAAGCCTCCCAGGCAATGCAGTTGAACTCGGGGCTGCTGAAGCAGCCACTGTCCTCCATAAAGTTCCTTTATATATTTTTCCACAATATGCACAAAACCAGAATATGAAATCAGGAACATTTTACACATTCTCATACTTCAGAGAGCACTAACAGCATTTTACTAGTCGAAAGCACTTTATCTTCATGTCTCTATAAGGCAGAGTTGGTGCATAATAATGTAATTTATATTGCCTAAATGTTATTTTGGGAGCATTGCATCATTTCTCAAACTTCATGACCTTTACAATTTTCGAAACTTTTATTTCCCTCATTATTCTGAACAGATTTCATTACATATTTTGAATGTAAACAACCCTGAATAATGATGGCCCCATTACGTATGTACAGCGCTGACAATGGCGCGCGGGGCCGAGATGGAAACCCAGTGCATTAATTTCCCTCTCATCTCCCGCAACTGCGCTCCCATAAAAAGTTTTATACTCAACTCACATAAATCATGGGCAAGAAAAATGAGAAAATCTGGTGGCTAACTCATCTTCCAGCATTCTGCGAAAATGAAATTCACTGAAATACCTATCAAAACTGCAATCATCAAGAGATAATGTCTGCTTAGGTCTATCTGCACTTTCCGATTTAATTTCCTCCGTGCCCTTGACATCCACAGATACCATTAAGATTAAGCGCCGCCAGTAACTGAGCAGTTCCCCCTTTTTGATATATGGGGCGCCGCCACTAAATGGAATATCATCATTTGAAAATTAATGCAATATTTCTTTTGTTAGTTGGCTGGGGAGGGGAGGGGGACGCAGCCGGCGCTCCCTCGCCGGTAATTTGCCCCTCGGCGCGCCCGGGCCAGGGCACCCAAATTATGGCACCGCTTAACGAGCGCCACGAGGGAGGCGGGCACGGCACCGGGGTGATGGAATCATTAGAGCAACGGGCACGGAGAGCTGGTGGCACACTAACCTCTGCCTTCACACCACCCTCATCCAACAGGACACGGCACAGATCTCATCGGCTTCTCCTCGGCCCGCACAGAACTCCTGCGGGGCTGGCGGAGGAGATGCCCGCTCTGGGAGGGGGGCAATGCACGTGCCAAGGGAAATAACACCCGGGATACTCCATGGAGGTCTTCACTCCCTCTCTTCGGGCCCATCATCACCTGCCTGCAAGGCCACAGCAGCCCGTGAACAACCTTGGGAAACTTACAGTGGAAGAGGGGACTCAAAGTCATGGAGTGAAATTAAAGACACGGGCCCAAGGGCCGCGGGGATGAAGGGTCAGCGCTGCCCACACCCGGTGGAGGAGGCACCTCTGGTGCATCATTAAAGGAGGACCATCAAAGTTGGCTTTCCAATGCGGGCACAAAGACATGAAAGCCCCGGTGCCGTTTCATGTGGAGCTGCTCTGGTCTCAGAGAGCGCCGCTAATGCAAAGTGACAGGACAAAACTCGGGGCTCTCACAAAGTTTAGACCAAATTTGTCGCCGTTGTAACAACAGACTGTTCCGGCCCTTTGAATGTCCTCCATTAACATACTCTGCCTATGATAGTTTGGTACCACAGTTGTTTGATTAATATCTGCAGCTGAAAGCACAAAACCCTCAGAACAACTCCAAGTGGTGTGTGTACATTAATGTAATACATATTCAGGACAGTGGGTTCTCCACAAATCCTTCGGCTCTCCAGAGCCCCTCTGGAGGAGGGGCCCATATTTCATCCCCGTAGGCAAATAGAGCCAAACAGAATGGCTTTTTCCATGGATATTCATAAGCCATTGATCTTCTGCTGCGTGATTGCCTAATATGAACCTGATCCAAAGCCTCTGAAGTGGCTGGAAACATTTCCAAGGGACTGCTTAGAAAAATGGGAGTGTTTAAATGCCAATCCTGGCACCCCGTGCAGTGCTGAGGGGCTGCTCCCGGCGGCCACCGACACCTGGAGAGGTTGGGGACACCGTGGGGACCATCTCAACAGGGACACAGCCAGCCCTAGCCCTGCTTCTCCAAAAGCACCTTCTGTGCCACCATCATCCTTGATTTTGGGAGGTGAGGGCTGGAGCCTTGGTAGCACTTCAGGCCACCCGAGGGGAAGTCCCCAGACACCAACAACACCTCGGCCATAGGTGGAGGAGACTTCCAACCCCTGCCCTCAATCTCTTGCTCTCACACTGGGACAACGTTCTCGACTGGACATGTCAGTGCTCAACACAACTGTGACTGTTGTTAACAAGGGATTCCCATTGGGAAGAATCCTTTGAGAGTAACGTGGATCAACCTTAAAGGGAAACTACCCCTTACCATTAGTAAGTGATGGAAATAGAGGGTTGTTTTCAATAAATTCATAGAATGGCTTGGGCTGGAAGGGACCTTAAAGGTCATCCAGTTCCAACCCACAGTTCAGGTTACTATAATACAACCATCAACTTAGAGTAACAAACATTATCACAGCATTGTTTGGGTTGGGAAAGCCCTCCAAGACTATGAGTCCAACCATTAACCCACGCCTCAAATGCCACATCCACCCATCTTTTAACCCCCTCCAGGACAGTGAATCCACCACTGCCCTGGGCAGCCCCTTCCAATGCTTGACCACCCTTTCCATGAAGGAATTTTCCCTGATACGGAACTCAAACCTCTCCTGGTGCAACCTGAGGCTGTTTCTTGCACTGAGCACACTCCTCAGTGGGGTGGGTGGAACATGATGACAACCATTATCTCTATTCCATATGTTAGATAAAACATCTGAGATACTTAAATCCTTTTTAATGCACATAAAATCTTATTTCCTTATTTCCTTCTCATCCAAGGTTTACTTCCCAGGAACACACCCCTGCTGCCTGGGAGGTCCCCTGTGTCCATCTGCACCTCTGGAGACTGCCGTGGGTTGGGTTGTAACCTCAGACTGCTCAACAACATTTTGGGCTCAATGCAACAACAACTACATAAAATCCAACAGGAGAATTCAGGGTATGTCTACAAAAATACAAATATTGATCCTGAAATAGTGTTAAACGTTAATTAGTTGCACATAATTTGTGTGCATAACTAATACTTAACACTATTTTATGGGAGGGCCCCGACTTGCTTATTTCCACAAATTCTTAATTTTTTTTTGTTTTAAAACTTCCAAAATTACTTATTATTATAATCATAATCACATCAGGAAGACCAGAGCAGTGGTTGTGCTCTCACACTTCCCACTCCAAAAGGAATCTCCCGTGCATCCATCACCTTTTCCGAGGTATCAAGAAGACTCAAGGTGAAGATTGAAGCTGAATGTCCCCCTCAACAAGCACCAAGCTAACTGAGTTCAGACACAGCAGCTCGTGTGTAAGAGGCCTTACCTCTCTGCATGAGCAAGAAGTGAGATGTGCCTGACTGGAATTAGGAGGGACACAGATGCATCAGCACTTCTCGTGACATCACAAGCTACAGACCACACTCTCCATGGGTTCTGGCACCACCAGCCCCCCCAGCACTGTTTCCCTGCCACTAATCTCATGACAGAAAAGGATTTCCCTGCTACATTTCTATTCCAGGATCATTTCCCCTTTAGAAGACTTTCTGCACAACTCCTTCCTGAAGGAGCTCCAGGAGAAACACTCTGGCCCCATCACAGGGGGTTGGAGCAACCTGGGCTGATGGAAGGCGTCCCGGCCCAGGGCAGGGGATGAGCTTTAAGGTCCCTTCCAAGCCAAACCAGTCTGGGATTTGTGGTATTTTGAGCCCCCTGCCCAAATGAGAAGAAAAGAAAGTTGTGAACTCCAGACAATCCATTCTATCCATCCATGCCCGCTCTGCCCACGTGGCTCTTCCTGTGCCAGAGCAGAGGGGCTTCCCAGAATGCCCTGTTTTCTTATGGAAAACCCCCAAATTCCACGCTAAGGTGCCATAACTGCAGCCCCTCAGCACTCCTGCTCCCCTCCAAGGCTGCCTCACACCCCCTGGAGCAAAGCCGGAGGTGCCTCCTCAGGGACCTCACCCAGCAGGGAATCTGGTCAGAAACCAAGGGCCATGAAAACTGCAATTCCCCAAGACCACCACAGTGGTTTCCCTAAGAGAATTTGTTCAGGTTTAATGATTAAGCTATGTGACAATGAATGTCTTTTTTTTAAAAAAGAATATTGTGAAAAAGCTTCTTTCCAAATAACACAATTCCAATAGGGAAAACCCCAGCTATCCCTTCCCCCAGCACTGCTACAATGACACACTACTCAGGCCTGCAGAATATAATTGACCAGCATGGAATTCTGCCAGGATAGCAAGATAAACATAATTATTCATATTATGAGCGTTAATTAATTGTTTGTGAGCACAAATAATTGGCTGCTTGGTTCTACAGCTCATTAAAAGCCACTGACTCTCTCAGACATCCCTGTCCAGGGGCCATTCATGGACCACTGAGCTGTGACCACCACAAAGTGCGACCTGAGACAGCGACAATCAGGGAGAGGTGACACTGACACCAAACTCCAAGAAAAAAGAAGAGCGAAAGCTGCCAAATAAACATTAACACTTAATAAAGAAGTAATGCTTAATAAAATATTGGCCAGAGGAGGCCAGGGAGATGCTCCAAGGGCTGGAGCCCCTCTGCTCTGGAGCCAGGCTGGGAGAGCTGGGGGGTTCACCTGGAGAGGAGAAGGATCCTCTGAGATCCTTCTGAGAGCCCCTTGCAGGGCCTGAAGGGGCTCCAGGAGAGCTGGAGTGGGACTTGGGACAAGGCATGGAGGGACAGGACAAGGGGAATGGCTTCCCAGTGCCAGAGGGCAGGGTGAGATGGGAAATTGGGAAGGGATTCCTGGCTGGGAGGGTGGGCAGGTCCTGGCACAGGGTGCCCAGAGAAGCTGTCGCTGCCCCTGGATCCCTGGGAGTGTCCATGGCCAGGTTGGAGCACCCTGGGCTGGTGGGGGCTGTCCCTGCCCATGGCAGGGGGGGCACTGGGTGGGCTTTGAGGCCCCTTAAATTAAATTTAACGATGACATAATTTTACTCAAACGCAGAGTGAGCTCCCTGTGGAGCCATCCAGGCATCATCACTCTGCAGAGGGTATTTGCAGCACATTTTACCCCAATCCCAAAGAAACCCTGAACTCCGGTGAACTCTGCTCCTGATCCCAACCTCCCCAGGCTCCTCCTCAAAACCCACAGAGCCTCTTCCTTCCCACCTCCAGGTTCGAGGTGCTGTCACAAATCAGCCCCACAGCTCTGGCTGTCACAGAAATGCCAGCTGGGAACCAGGCCCAGCCATGGTCACCTGTCAAGGCACAGCACTCGAGAGTGCATGGGAAGAATCCTGGGAACCCGTTGGATTCCAACTCACCTGACACCAGCAGAGCAATGAAACACTCCCAAAATCTATTTGAGAGCTTCAAGTGCCATGTGAGACACCCCTGGAAGCAGCAAACGAGATGGATTTTCCAACTGCTTGGAAAACCCGGCTCTTTATTCCATTCACTGATTCAAACCCCAGTGCCAGCGGAACATTTGAGGTACCGGCACTACCAAGGGAACAACCCCTCCATCCCACTGGCACTCCAAGGAGATAGGGGCACCCACAAATCCTACAAATCACATTTCCCAGGCGATTCCCAAATGGGAAGCAACAAGAGAAAAGCAGATTTCCCAAATCTCACACGACGTGCAGAGTCGGGGTTTGAATTCCCTGGCAGGAGCGAACAACACAGATTGTTCAGGTATTCCATGACAAAATGAAACGGGAATTTGAACACTTCTCGTGATGGACCGAGACAGACGTGCCACTAACTGTGACTATTTTAATTTAGTGGGATTTAATAACCTGCTTAAATGAACCATTTAACATTCCAGGGATTGCTGGTACAGTCACCCAAGGCTCCACCAGCTTCTGACTTGTGACAATATTGTATTTTCCCTAGTTTTGATCAACTGAGGGGTTTTTAATGCTAAGCTTGCCTTGCCATCACTTGGTTTAATATGTTTACTTAACCCAAAAATATTTTGCACCTCAATTATTATTTTCTGCTGCAGCTCTGAATGGAATTTAAGTCGATCCATTATTCATAAAGCAAAGACAAGAGAAGACACAAAGCTGTGCACTTCTTTCAAAGCCTCCAAATGCCTAAAACACACCATATTTATGCATGGAATATTTGATTGTGTCTCTGTCTCTTTTTATTTTTTTTTTTTAATCACAAGTTTGTTGTTTTCAGATCAGGATATGCCAAAAATCCAACACCAAACAATTTTTGTTTATAATGAAGGCAATCATCAATCCAAGGATTGTAGTCCCGTTTATTTCATCTCTACATCAAAAAAAAGTAATTTAAAAAAAATTAAAATTCCCTTGAAATGGGGAGATAAATGAAAATGTGAGTGCCTTCACATAATAACAGTAGGCTGACCCTCTGGGAAATGGTTGACTTTCTCAATTCAAGGTATTCAAAGCTCATTCAAAAGTGTTCATTTGGAATGCAGATATCAAAGATGATGCAAATGTTCAAGAGAAAATTAAAACTTACCAGATGTTCTAATCCAGCTTTGATGTTTGCAGAGTCCCTGTAACAGAAGAACAAAAGTTCTAAATAGTTGCTAAACCCTTGTCTGCAACAATTTATGTTTAACTGAGGAATGGCAAAGCTGTGCAATTACTCCACTGTGTAACATTTTTACTTCTAATGTATATATATTTACTTGTAATGCCTAAAAAACCATTGATTATCTTAATTATTTAAACACTCCATCATTGCCTGCCCTGAAATTGCCACAAACTGCAGCAGGACACATATTTCAAATCCACGTTTAATATCATTATCCCACTATTTACACTGGAAATAATCCCCCAGGACAGGCCCCGATGCTGTTTCCCAAGCCCACATTTGGGGCTCCTGGTTCTGCTTTGCCACTGCTGGAATAACCAAATTCTGGACCCATTTACAAGGTGAGGGAGGGAAGGAATTGGGGATTAACTCTGGGGTCATGGCAGCAATGCTGGAACATCACATTTGATTCCTGACAGCTGGAAAAAACCCAAAGGAACAGGTAGAAGATGAACAGCAATGTTGCACAAGGGCATCTGCAAAAAGAATGGACCAAATAGCAAAGGAAAATCACTGCAAAGCAACAGGTCAGAGGGGAAATTCATCCTTAACACATCCTGCTATGGGGGAAAACCAAGTTAAGAGTCTGCAAATCTCTAACCACTGACCAGGGACTGGTTTCCATTTCCATCAGCTCCAGGGCCCACCGACTTCCAAAGCCATGGGAAGATGGGTTGCTCCCTCCCCCAGCAAACAAGGAGAAACCACCCAGGGGGATTCCAGGGACCCAGTTACTGAACTATATAGTGCAAAGTATAATTAGAGTATTAATTCCACACAATTACACACTCACCACCTTGCTGGGCTGTATCTGAGACTATTTACTGCAAGATTTTATCTGTGATGTCACAGAGTTTTCCAAGAAAGTGCTGTGCAGCTTTTTGCTATTTAAACATCATTAATGAAGGGAGAGAAAAAGGTCCATTTTCCTTACACTGTTAGTTTGAATCTTGGAAGAATTTATTATTCTCAGCCATAGAATATTGAAACAGAAATTATCTCCCACATCTCCAGCCTGGAGAAGAGAAGCTCCAGGGAGACCTTTCCAGAGACAAGAGGGGCTCCAAGAGACCTGGAGAAGGCCTTTGGATAAGGGATGGAGGGAGAGGACAAGGGAATGGCCTTAAGCTGAGGAAGGGAAGATGTGGATGGGATATCGGGAAGGAATCCTTCCCTGGGAGGGTGGAGAGGATGGCACTGGATGAGCTTCAAGGTCCCTTCCAACTCATACCAGTCTGGGACTCCATAATGTCTTTTTCAGGTGCTAAAAGGCCTTTAAGGGCTGGCTTACTGGGGAGCAGGGGCCAGCACACGGCTGGCTTACTGGGGAGCAGGGGCCAGCACACGGCTGGCTTACTGGGGAGCAGGGGCCAGCACACAGCTGGCTTACTGGGGAGCAGGGGCCAGCACACGGCTGGCTTACTGGGGAGCAGGGGCCAGCACACGGCTGGGAGCAGCTCCCAGGTCCCATCCTGTGCCAGCCCCACCATCAGTCTGCGTGCAGCTCCCCCTGCCCTGTGCTGAAAACAGACTCAATTCAATTAGAGGCCTCAAAACTGATAACAAAGGTCCTGAAGTGGAAAATGCGACGGGATTATTGGCAAATGAATAAAGATTTGTATCGAACCACCACACACAAGTACAGCAGGTTTGGGGGGGTCTTTTTAATCATCCCCTGTCTGAAGTCTTGTGGGAACAGCGAGTTTCCCTTCCCTCCTGCAGCACATCGATTTCTGAATTAGACTGCAATATTAAATAATTAATATACTTGCCATGATTGATGTTTTGCATTAGTTGAATATTAGGTTATCAATCAAAATCCACTTGGTTTAATGTAATAATATTGAAAAAATGTCACTGGCTGTTCATCCAATTTGTAGTTGAGGCAGCACAGACAGGAATATTGGTGTAACACAAGGCCCTAACACAGGAAATGCACTGGTTGAACATCCATAAGGACAACATTATCAAACGAAGCAGGACAAGGCTGAGCTCGTCCTAAATAAACCTCGGGGCACCTGTCACTTCCAATGAAAACCCTTCCCAGCCCAAGCCTGCCGGGGGTCACTGAGCCACCGGCAAAGCCAGGGCAGAACCTGAGCTTTTAGTTAAGCAACAGATTCTATTACAACCTCTCAAACAATGAGATTATCTATTACACAATTATGGTATTTCTATCATATTGCACAAGGGAGACTCCCATCAATATACCCTGTTCCACGTGCTCTCTCAGGCACAATCAGAGCTGTGCTGATAGCTCGGTCTCACCTTCCACATCTGCAAAACACCCTAGACCATAACTCACACAAAGAAAAGGCAGGAGCAGCTTCATGCACATCCAACACCCCAGAACTCAGATAAAAGAACCCCACAAAGGTTTACTGATTTGATATCTCTATCAGGCCCGGATGTTTCACTCTGTTTTACTGTTTCCTCCACAGTTCCCAACAAGGCCCACATTTGCCCTTCACACCATCCCCAGTGCCCTCCATTTCTCTTTTGGTTCATTAGGCAATACAAGTTTGATTTTACCCTGGAGTTTCCCTTTTTGCCATCAAAAAGCTCTGGAATTGTGTTTCCCCACTACTGCCAAGATTTTTGCTGTAAAATACCAGTTGATACGTATTTAAAACCACACATGAAACCAGCAAACACAACACTCAGGCTAATCCAAATGTTTCTGCAGTGCCAGGGGAAAAAATTCCAGCTCCCTTTGAATCATGGTCATGAGGGACCTGTAACAAGAAGCCAGGAAGTCAATTAAGCAAGTTCCATGGCAGGGGGAACTGGATGAACCAACCCAAACCTTTCTGGGATTCTCTGAGTTTAGCCAGGACTGGGATTACTTAAACCCACTGCAAGTAACTAATGGAGGTGGTGTTAACTTAGAGGTTCTGGGTCCTCAGCCAATAAACCAAACTCAAAATATTCACTAGCACTTGCTGGAAATCATTTTAATCTGGAATATATTCATGTTCCTAAAACAGTCCCCAGATCAAAGCACCCATTAATCAAGGGAGCTGAAAAACGGGCAACATCTTCAAAATATCCCACTTCAGGTACTATTAATAGCTTAAAATATCACATGTAATTTACTTTTTAACAACTTTATAGCAGTTTCACCCAGGAATTGTAGAACTAATACACATTTGCTTTGGCATGGATTTTGGGTTAGGATCCATAAACCAGGGAATAATTCCATGGATTACCTGTACCTATGGATATTACAGGATAATTTGGGTTGAAGGGCCTCTGGAGGGCGCAGAGTCTTATCCAGGCTGGTCTTGAAGCCCAGTCCCATGGCAATGTGCCCTGCTGATCCAAATCTTCACTGGGGCATCTCTCCTTCTCTGTGCTCCACACACTTGTTCTGTTGCATCTCTCCTCCCACCACAAACCACTCCAAGGAGCCCAAACCCTCCTCATCAGGCTGGTGGTTGCCATGGGGTGTCCTCAAAGCCTCTTCTCTTCCAGGCTGAACCTCCCAGTCCCTCAGGTCCCTCCCAGGTCCCTGCTCCAGCCCCCACCCATCCTGGTGGCCTGACCTCCACCCTGAACACCCCAGGGTCCGATTCAGCCCCTCAGGAGCCAACAGGGCCAGCAAAGCCCCTCATCATTAGCCAGGCCTTTGGAAGGACCCCCCAGGTCCACCTCAGGAATGGGGAGCTGCAAGGAGAAGGGTCCCACTGCTTTGGGGCCAGGGGACCAACCCCTCTAGCAGGGCCAGGTCACACCAGTGCTCCCAGTGCCCACGTGTCAGAGGAGTGACCAGTGCCACCCCAGGCGGACACAGACAATCCCCACAGAGCCCTCTCACCCTTGAAGGGTTGCTGGATCACCCAACCAGCACATCACAGAATCCTGTCAATAACCTGGCAAGCATCATTTGAAACAACTCCTTTTTATCCCACTGTTCCTCTTGGATGAAGATTCTCACAGCAGATGTTCTTGGACTAACCTCATGTTCTCCTGGTCTCTATCCTCACCTCAACCTTCAGCCCTCCCAACAGACCTTCCTCTGAGCAGCCCTCACACCTCCTATTTTCCTTTGGCACGTTATCGATCCCCACCTTTATCTGCTCTTTTAGATCAATTATTTAGATGTTTATCTTCCCTTCTAGATAAACAACCTCAAAATAAACAGCTGAAATCTCTTCAAGAGCGAATGGTTGGGCAAACCCACACCCTGCCAGGGGCAGCATCCACCACTCCCAAAAAACAGTGGAATGTTCTGCTCTTACTTCATGCCAGGAACTGATCCTGGACAAACTCCCCAGCTAGGAGTGTTGGGCTCAGGGGATCCCTCCCTCCACTCACGGAGTTTTGCTCAGGAAAAACCAGCAAGAGAATTGGCCAATTACTAATAAATTTAAATGCTATAAAGACTCAAGGAGATCACCTGAAGGTCACTAAGAAAAAAAGCAGAAGTCACCCCATGCACAAACACACTAGAATAACTTGGAAGTGCCGAGGAACTCAGTGGAATATAATAAAAGGTAAATTGAATCATGCTAAGACCAGGGACTTCAAACAGGACACAAGGTGAAACAATTTCCATAATATGTTATCCTAGAGAGAAGGAAAATCACTGCCCAAGAGATCTTATCAAATATTCAAAAGGGGGAAATATATATTTATATCTAACCCTGGCTGACAGAGTGAAATCCAAGATTTTATGCAACTGAAATAAATAGTGAAACTAAACAGAGAGGGGACCAAAACACAGCATTGACAGAACCAGGATTTCCAAACAGACCCTCACATAAAAACGAGCCAAAATAATGACCCCAAATCTCCCCATTTTCTTTTATCAAGATTTCAGGTCAGGCATGGAAATCCCAGGAATGACCAAAGCAGATTTCTCTGTCCTGCTTGCCAGTTCAGGCCACTCCTCACTAACCCTGGCAATTCCAAAGGCCTCGGAACACGCAAGTCCCTGGAGTTCTCAGACATGGAGAGGGGTTGGGCTGGTCTTTCCCCCAGGTTTTGGTTGGGTGGGTTTTGCCCTCCTGTGCCCTGCTCAGGGTTCCCTTCCCAAGGAGCTAAACCTGGTTCGCATTCCCAGCAAACACAGCTAATTAAGCTCAGGCTTTGGAATGTCACTGTCTCTGTTAACCAGCCCTAAATAAATTAGACGACTTTGGCCTGGTTTGCCTTTTCTGTAATATTGTTTGGTAGATATTCAATTAAAACACCTCCTGTAGGTGAAAGTGGAGGAAAACATTTCCATGAGGGCCATGAGCGGCGGTCGCAAGTGTTGCTAATTAGCCTCAAAGTACAACACAGATTAGAAAAGTAGCAAAAAGCCCAGCTTTGTAAATGCCCAGAACGCTGGGCTGAATATTAAACAAAGCCCAGCAAGTTTGAATGTTGGGAAGCACAACTACGGGAAAAACTCTCCGGACTAGTAGCGAGTGTTCCAGGTTAATGAGGAACACAGAGAGAGTGCACAGTCATTATCATAGGCAGCACCTTCCCATCTGGGTTTGGATGGCTCTGGAATACAAACACAGCACTAAGCCTGGCACTAATTGCACATGGATTGCCATTTGCATACGGGAGGATAAATATTGGAGACGGGAGATTTCGCCCCGCTCGCGGAGCCGAGGAATATTCCCCGCAAGTGTAAGGCAGGGAGGACATTCAAATGTTCTAAGCGCTAAAACAATTTGACTACAATCAATTTTCCATTTTCTGAAAGCTTCTAAATCCCCCTCATTCACCCAATTACTACTGTACTTAACCTAATGAAATGTTATTCTGCGGGAACAATACTATTCTTCAAGAGAAAAAATCTGAGCTTAAAAACTTCCACACAAAGAATAAACTCCCAGAGAAAAGATGCAAATAAAATGACTATCGTAATCTTTTGTTTTTGGTTTGCAAGTAGGAAAGTGAGGAGAAACAAAAGGCTGGAACATAGCATCTGTCATATCAGAATATAAAAAGATGATCCTGGCAGCAAATGAAAAAGCTCTAATTCATTTGCAAATCAAGCCTGCCAGTTCTATTTCAAGCTGGCGGGAACTGTCAAGAGTTAACAAGATAATCACTTTCAATCCTGCCTTCAATGGTACATTACACTGTTATTCCATTCAATAAGGCCCTTCTTTGGGGCACTGGATGAATGGTTTTCATTTCTAACTCACACAAAAAGTTGCAAAAAAAGAAAAAAAAAAATCCATGGGGCTTAAGGAAGAAATCCCTTTATGGGCATTTATCTGCCGGCACTTGCTCGGAGGCAAAATGAGATATTTGGATACATTGGTGGCCATTCACTTCCTCTGTTCCTTCAGGCCCTCAGTCTGGTGATAAAAAAAATCCCACAAGGAAACCTCAAGGCTGTTTAGTTTGGGGTTTTTTGAACTATCTGTGCACATTAACCAAGTTCTGGAACAATCTTTGGTAAATCCTTTACACCACACTGAGACGAGCCCCTGTTTGAGCCGCTCCATCTCTGGCCAAATTCGTTAGAAACTGGTCAAAAAATAGAAATGCTCAAGAGAATTGTCCTTAGGGAAACATTAACCAGTTCCTCATTAAATAGTCCATAAAAATAAAGTTACCAACTAAAGACACTCTGCCTTGGAAACAAGGCAATGTCTGATCACCTGTAATTCCTTTTCAAGACCTTGTGCTGTGAATTCTTCCCAAAAGGAGAAAAATCTTAGAGAACTTGACTCAATTTTGTTTAAAGTTTATCTGCTGGCACCCAACTTTCTACTAATCTCTGTGAACAAACCCCTTCCTGCTCTGGCTCACTGCTCAGAATTCCTACTGGAAGACACAACCTTTGGTTCCATTGTACAGATGCTCATTCTGTTATTGAATATTCATAGTTAGAGGTTGGACTTAATGATCTTGGAGGTCTTTTCCAATCTTAATGATTCTACAGTGGCAATTGAAAGCTTCTGTATTAACTTTGGAAACAAACCACTAGATCTTTTTAATTTCTTTCCTTCTTTGACCCCCCCCTAGAGCTTGGGACCCAGAACAAAGCTAATATCTGTATTTCACACTGAACTGAGCTCTGCTCGTCCAGGCTCTGTTACCCACGACCAGTGGCAAATCCAGCTGTACATCCTTTTAATTCATTTTTGGAATCAGCCAAACCCCCCTTGCTCAAGCTCAGGAACCCACCTCACCCAGCCCTTCTATTGGGATAACTGAGCTCCTGGGTTGTCTTTATGGCCCATCCCCACAAGTCTGACAAGCTCCTTCCATCTGCCCCTCAGGCAAATGCTACTTTAAATTAAGGATTTCTTTTATGGGAAATCTAAACATCAGAATTGATCAGCTTTGGTTTTGTTCTTTGCACTTCACAAGTTTCTTCAAAGGCTCTAAACACAGAGATGTTCTTACAATTAAAAATCCCACGGTAACAAACCCAAACCTGCTCTGCCTTTACCTACGTAGCACTGAAACACAGTCGTCTTTGCTGCCCCACTGTCCCTGCTGCCTGAAAACAAAGAAAGCAAAATAAAAACTAATTCCAAGTTCACACGCTTTGAAAGGACCTGGGAAGACCTCAGAAGGTCCTCGAAGGACCTGCAGATGCTTCCCCACTGCCCCTCTGTGTTCCCGCAGATAATAAAGGGAAAGAAATAATACTTCATCAAGATTAAATAAAAATTCACTGTCAGTTTCAAACTTATCTGACCAAAGCCAAGCCTAAGAGACAGCGACAAAAGTCACCTGAAAGTGCTATGAAAGTAGTGAAAATGGGAGAAAAAAGCTCAAATCTAACAAACTCCAGCGACCTGGAGCTGAGGAAGAGGAGATGCGTAGGGATCACTGGAGGGCTCCCAGGCCCAGCAGCTGCACCTTTGTTTTTCCAGCCCTCAGCCCAAAGGCTGGTCACGTGTGGGCACCAAACACCAAAGGCTGGGAAAGCACCTCAGAACACCCAGGACAACAAGGACCAGAAGTGCATCTCCATCATAACATTTCAATATTCAACAACAAGGACCTTCAGGTCTGCCAAAAAAAGTCTGCCCCACTTGGACTAAAATCCCAGTGGATTTGGCCCTAAACGAGCCCCGTGGACACTGCAGGAAGAGGCTCATTCCCAAAATGATCTCCCAAGGCCCCAAGTTCTCTGGATTCCAAGAGCAATTGACTCTCCACTAATGGCACAGCAGCTCTAGACAACCAGCACCAACACTTGTTTATTGGTTCTTTCCTTCTGCAGCACTTCTAATGGCCTCTGGCTACATAAAAGACAAGTCTGTTATAATTCAAGAGCAATTAATCAGTGCTAAAATTGCTTTTGGTCTCGTGTTTGTGACATGTTTCTGCAGGAGAACCTTCAGGGGCAAGAGAGGAACTCGGGAACTGGGCTGAAAACACCAGAATCTGATGTCCAGCACATCGTGGTGAGAGGGGAACGAGGAAAGATCTGCAAGTGGCACTAAATCACAAGTCATACTTCTCGCAGAAAGTGTTACAGCCTAAAAAACACCCCAAACCATCAAACTCCATTTGAACTCCTTGTGTTCCTTGAGTTGCACCAAAACCTCCTGGAGGCTCCACATTTCTTTAATCATTACATCATTACCACATCCCATTGGTCTTACTCATCTCACTCTCTTGCTTTGAATAACATTCTTTCAAGCTTTTACTACCACGAAAACCCAACATCATCTATTTTATTTGGCACTTCTCATTCCCAGCACTTCCAAGAGGAAGTGTCTGGTGAAACCAGAGCTCAGGCCCGGCTTTGGAAGAGCAGCCAGTCAATGTCTAGACCAGAAATCACAGAATCCCACCATGGTTTGGGTTGGAAGGGACCTTAAAGGCCAGCTCCTTCCAACCCCCACCACAGGCAGGGACACCTTCCACTAGAACCTTGCAAAGCATTTTGGATTTTGGCATTTCTTCAATGAAGCTAAACTAATTAGTATTGCACATGGCTGGTTTACCACCAATTGGACCAAAATTAGATTAAAAAAAGACAAAAATATAAAACATGTCTCGTTCTACAGCCAAGATTTCCCTCAAAGGTTATTTTTTTAATATAAAGCCAAGAGATTCCTCAAGAAATGAGGTCCCAGGAACATGGCAGGCTCCAAGGAAACCTGGATCTTCAGCACTTGGGAGTGTGAGGATGAAATCAGCCCCTCGAGTGCAGCCACAGAGGTGAAGTGCTGCTGAGGACTCGCAGCAGACTTTGAGGGGCACAGTTTGGTGGCTGGACTTGTAACTCCAGGTGGTGCTCGGATATTTGCTGGGATTTTTGCAGAGGAGGAATTCTTTTCTGCATCACCCACATTCCCAGGGCTTTCTGCCTGGCCTGTGAATCCTCAGAAGTTGCTGCTGAGGAAGGATTTGGCCACTTATTTGTTCAGGTTCTTTTGCAGAAAGTCTCACTTCCCCTCTGAGATTTGCAGGTACAACGGGGAGTGCTGGTTTAATCCTCACGCTCCCAAGTGCTGAAGATCCAAGTCTCCTCGGAGCCTGCCACGTTCCTGGCACTTCATTTCTTCGGGAATCTCCCAGAGCCGGTCCCAGTTCTGTGTGACTCAGGCTTGTACAATTTCTCCAAGAGGAGCAGCCCCCCCTGCACCAAAAGACCCTTTCACCTCTGTCTCTGTGGTGCTCCCAGAATTGAGGATTTTTCCCTACTTTACCACAACACCGCTCAGATTTCCCTTATTCCCCTCTTCTGAGGAAATGCATCTCAGACAGCCTCGCTGATGTTAATCACAACAAGATTAATCGTTCGCTAACTACGATTAGAAGGTGGTGCAGAACACTGAGCGCCCATGCCCTGAAACAGATTAGAGTCAGGCTTAACAAAAAAGAATAAATTCATAATGCACAATGACTGTGCAAAATCAGGGGCTGATCTACAGAAACAGCACATTGATATTGCTGGGGGAAAGCCTCATATATTGGCTTTTCCCAGGTTTTCAGTTGCTCCTGAAAGTTGCAATTTCAACATGCAAAATGATGGTGCCTTGCAAAGAAGTGGCAGCAACTGGAACCATTCCAGGAAATCAGGCACGTCCAGGGTCCCCACAATGCCCAGGACCGAGTGGCCTCTCACACAAAGGCATGACAGGATAAGCCACTGCTTAACTTTCTGTTCCAGCAAGATACTGGGAAGTTCCTGGAGCGTCTGCGCATAACCAATTAGCAGTCCTTTAAAACAGGGCAGGATGTTCCAACAATGCAAGCAATAATATAACATTAATATATATACATATATCCTTCCTCTGGTCATCGTGGCTGCCACACAGCCAAGTGTTGGGATGGGTGACTGTTACACCAGCACCAACAGCAGAGGATGGGAGGAACTGCAAGAATCAACTCAAACACACTAAAAATGAAGTTAAAACCTTGTACTCGTGAGCAACAGAGGGAGAAGAGTTTAGTTACTTCTTTATGTACCTTTTTCTGCCCAGCAGCAGAAAGAAATAGACCAACAGCTGGGGTGAGCAATGTTCAAACATGGGGGAAATCATTTCAACCCTGGAGAAAAATCTGCCACCTCTGCCTGATGTCTGGGATTTTAGGTGGGCTCTTTCTTGCCCATCTGCAATGACAGCAGCTCCACAAAGCAAGGGAAAGACATTACTAGAGTGTCCAGTCCTAGTACCTCTGACACAGCCCAGCACATGTTTCTTGGTGCAATACAAAAGCACCAAAAAAATTAAAAGTTAGTCTTTTTAAGGGCTTTCCTTCTGCCCATTCCATGCATGGCATTCACATCACCCCTCGTGACTCCAGCAACGAGGAAGGCTGGAATGAGCACTGTCTGGAGCATCTCATGCACCTGCAGATCTCAGCAGGTGGGACTGCTGAAGGACAAAAAGCCAAGGGCCGAGAAATACTTGAGAAACTACAACAGCCCAGCACCAGGTAGATTTTTTTTTTAACAATTAAAATATAGATCCCAAAATCAGAGTCAGGGGAACTCTCCATCTCTTGCACGTGGAATTGATCTGAATGCAATTACTTCACTCTTTTTGGCTGTTTGACTTTGAACTGAACCTCAATTAATGCCCAAACAAGATCTGTTCACTCCAATACTGATTTTTCCATAAAAGACGTGAAGCAAACTTATTGGCCCTCGTTTACCAGCTTTGAGCAGTCGCCCCACGGCCCAGGAAAGCCCAACTTAAACCCTCCATTCTGAGGATGCAACTCCCCGAGCCCCAGTTGGAGAGCCCTGAATTAGCAAACAGGGCAGCACATAAGATATGCTCAGAGCGTGGGTCTCCCCTCACAAGCTGGGACCTTCCAGAGCTTCAGCTGCTGAGCCATGGCCAACATAAGCTCATTTGAATAATCAATATGACAACCTTATTTTTCTAATGCAAACAGGATTGCTACAGTAAGGTGTCTCACTGCCACATCACAGTCATGGCCTCTTTTAACCCCTAATTAGATTTAGGCGATTATCCCTGCTCTTCCTTACAAGTGTACAGCCCGGATAAGGGATGACAAAAGCTATCTGCCACTTCCTCAGCCTTTGCAGGCTGCAGGTTATGCGGGGAGATACAGGAGAAGATCAGCAAACAATTGTTATTCATATCATCTCCAGTTGGAGGATAGTCCCAGTTTTCCATACATGCTCAGGGAAAATAGCCCAGAGCATTAGGTAAATGCAAAATGCTTAAGAACATCAGGGTTACACAGATGGAAATTCAAGGTGATGTTGGGGAATTATGTTTAATTCAAATTGGTTATCACAAAGAAAACTAGGGAGTGATGGTTTGCTGTCTCCGACAGGAAAACCCTGTGTTTGCAACAGATTTCTGCTCGTTGTGTGCTGTGGAACACTTCTGAAAAAAGAGGAAAATCAAACTTAGATCCAGCAATCCCCAAAGAATTACATTGCTCAACAAAGTCCGAGCAGACAGAGAAGATCTATTACAGAAATGTAATCACATTTCATTTACAACAACTCTTATCTCAAGCACTTAAACATAACATTTAAACAGTTTTCCATTTTATTGTGCTCAGTATTGGAGCTAATAAGATAGAAAAGTCTAATCACGTTAGCAACATTTCTATTGCATTACAGAAACACAGAGCGGGATTAAAGGCACACAGGAAAAGGCAGGATGAGGCTGCATGGAAAGCTGAGCTCCTCATTTCTCCTGGCACCACGAAATATCACTGGGATCAGGGGGGAGAACTGCCACGCTCCAATTAGGCCCTGTGTTCCCAGAATGTCTGTTCCCACACCGACCAAAAGGAGCATTTCCCTACAAATTATCCACATGGGAAGGTGTTGTGGAAGGAAAAGGGAAGTGCTTCCCTACAGCAGGGGCTTAGTGGGAGGATCGCTTATCCAAGGCAAGGCAAATTTTCAGGATTGCTTCCAAGACATTTGGGCAGAGCTGTGAAGGGGAAGGCATTTTTGAAAACATTGTCTATCCTCATGTCCCCAGTTCCCCACACCTTCCCTGCTGGACACGCAAGTCACCGCTGAGTCACAGAGTTCCATTTCCAATCACTTACAACCTGGAGCTACGGTCAACACTGCTGGGCTCTGGTGCCCAGGAGCCCCCGTGCCCAGCAGGGAGAGGGGATCCAGCCCCTCTGCCCCTTAGGTGAGCCATTAAAAAAAAAATTTAAAAGAAAATCACCAAAGTAGCACATTATTAAAACAGAAAAAGCAAGTAGTTACTTATGGACCCCAAGGAGGGAAGTGGAGGGAGCAGAGTTCCCTGGTACCTGCATTCTCTGCTTTCCTCCCACCAATGAAAAGGACTGAAAGCTCAACTGCAGTGCCAGGAAAAGCTGCCAAAAGCCAGAACTCAAATGCAGCAACGAGAGCTAAAATATGCCAGTATTTTATAATTATATATTACACCCTTGTACATGATGGAAAACAACTGAGAAGGGTCGGTGGGAGCAGGAAAACATTTTTAAGTGAACATGGTGCAATATGGAACATTCAACATTGTGCTCCTGTGGCTATTTTTCATTTCTAAGTTGTGTTTTAATCTGTACCTTATTAAAAATAAGCAAGTGAAACCTCCAGTGTTACCAATTAATGTCAGGACAGATATTTCTCGAGAGCAGAGATCTATTTCCTACCCCCTAAAGCTCACGGAAAGCGCTTCCAACAAGCTCTGGGGCTAAAGCTGATGTTGGGGTTTTAAACAAATTATTGGTGGATTTTAATCTTTTGTCCTCCTCAATGCAAAACACATTGTGACCTTTGAAATAAGATTTAATGGCTCCTACTATACATAAAGCCCTTCCTTCTCTTCCCTCCTCATGCTCCTGACTCAGAGAGGACCTGCCATAAATTAACTCCCAGCAGAAACTCACGTGCCAACGTTAGCCAGGATTTCATCCAGGTTTTTTTAAACTCTGTTTCATGTGGCCAGGAAATAAAGGGTTTTACTCTCACAAGGTGGAAAAAAGGGGGAAATAAAGCAGGAAAAGGGAAGAGCAGAGACAGACACATCTCCCACATTTCCCATCACTCTGCTAAACCCTCTCCCATAAATCCATTGTCTGCATTTCCTTAATATTTGTCAAAGCACAGAGCAGTGTCCACCTGAAAGAATCAATGGCAAACCCCCTGCTCCCTCTCTGACACAGCATGATCCCATTAAGCAGCCCCAGAAGGTTCTGATCTGGGCAGCCAAGGCAGACCTTGCTGATCAATTCCTTAATCCATCCGGAGAGAATGGACTGATCTTGCTCCTTCCATTTCAGCCCAGGAAAAAATCATTCCCAACATAATTCACCATTAAATGGGCCTTGTCTGACAAGAACTTCAGCTGCTGGAGCAGATGAGCGAGTCAGGATCGAGGAGAATACCCAGCACAGCTAAAATGCTTTCTCTGGAGTTTCCCATTTCTACCAGGAGATACCCAGGATGAAACCACAGCCTGGAAGTAAATCACAGAATCTCAGACTGGTTTGGGTTTGAAGTGACCTCAAAGCCCATCCAGTGCCACCCCCTGCCATGGGCAGGGACACCTCCCACCAGCCCAGGTTGCTCCAAGCCCCGTCCAACCTGGCCTGGGACACTCCCAGGGATCCAGGGGCAGCCACAGCTTCTCTGGGCACCCTGTGCCAGGGCCTGCCCACTCTCACAGGAAAGGGTTTCTCCCTAATATTAATCTAAATCTCTCCTCTCTCATTTAAAGCCATTCCCTCTTGTCCTATCACTAGTCAACAATTTAGAAAACTTCATTTAACCTTTTCATGTTATTTTATAATTCCAAGTAACAGAAAGGTCCAAAATCAGACCAGCATTAGAAATACTTTCTTCCAAGATGCTCCTCCTTCCCTTCCCGATCAAAGCAGCTGCTTTCTAATGCCCAGGGCAGGTGAGGCCCATTCCAGAGACCATTCTTTGCCCAAAACACAAGAGTTTAGTATTTTAATGGGAAATTAAACTTTACCTTGGAACAGCATGTCTTTTGGATGGTTTTTATGACTTGAGTCCCAGTGGCTTGCTCTGAGGAGGCAGTTCTGTTGGGGTGGGGCTGGTTTTCCCTGGGCACTCCTGGTTTTTGCTGGGACTCCTGGGCTGAGGTGCAGGATGGGAAGAGCCCGTGCCCAGGGTGAGGTGATTACTATATCTCTGCTGCTCAGTATCTGCAGGGTGTCTCAGTGTCACTGCAACTCCCTAAACCCAGTAAAGAGATTACAGCTCCCACTAACTGGATTTGCACAGCTCCGGATCATTCCCTTTGGATTCCTCATGCACAGATTAAGAGAGGCCATTAAAACAATAGTCAGCTGCTCTCACAGTGCAAGGGGAAAAACCCCAGAACCCCCCAAAACTCCAGGGTTAGATTCAGAGCCTGAGTGGGTTTGTACATGTGGGCAACCAACACGCTCTTCCAGCAGGAATACTCCAAGTTTAAGGAATCTTTCCATTAAAAACCCCAGCTAATGCAAATTATATCCTTATAAAAGGACAATCATGGTAGCTGGCAGTTTTAAGGAGCGGAGAGTTTGGAAAATTTTAAACAGCTTAAAAAGAATGTGTGTCTTTGAAGATACTGCCTTCACATGCATTCCAAAACCTATTTCTGGAAAGATGGAGCAATGTAATTCCCTCCACATCGTACATGAATTTAGCAGGGAAGTTCATCCAACAACCAGCACTAACTGGCAGTCTGAGCCACGGAATTGGAGCACAGAACTTAGATCCTTGTATTAGCACAGAAAGTACTTGCTGAATGAAAAGGAAATGGTTACTGTGGGCTAAAATCCATCTCCTTTCCAGGCTCAGGGGTTCTCTGACACCTCCTGGCCACTTCACACACATGTACCATCCACACGGGTTTTCCAGCTGTCTGGTAGTGAAAGGAAAAGAAATCATCCCATATGCTGCTGCCTCACAGCCCGTTAAATAACTGGCCAGGCTTCTGAGTTGTAAAAGAAGATTTTTAACAAACAAAAAGAAAAGCAAGGCCAACACAGCCCAGACAACAATAGCAACAAAGCTCAGTGAAAGGCAATTGACCCTCGAGCTGCTCTGGGCATGTGGAGGTCTCAGTCCTTTCAGGGAAAACCCTGACTCTGCTTCCCATTAGCCTTTGGCTGACTCACTGGAGAGGAGAGTGTCCTCACGTGGCCTCTCAGCTGCCTCCTTATCTCTGCCAGCAAAGCTCACCCACTCCTCTTGTGTCACCCCCAGCGTGTACTCAGCACCCTCAGTCCTGGGTGCTGCCAGGAATCTCCCTCGGAGCACCTGCACGGGAACAGCCCAAACTACTCAACCCCTCTGCCACCAGAAAACAAGAATTTTGAAAGGCACAGTTATCCAATCTACCTGCATAGACCTCACCTCAAAGACCCACCATGAGTTCCAGGTGGCTTCTTTAGTTACTCCCATATTTGGATATGGAGGTTAGAGATTGAGGAAGGTAAAAGCAGTAAGAATGAATGAATAAATAAATAAATAGATAGAAGAGGCATTTTGCTTTTATTCTGGATAAGTAACTCCCCTGCCATGACAATACATCTTAAGGATCCTCCAAGTGGCTGGAAGTCAATGATACTCCAGGCTGGACAAAGGGACTCAACTTGTCAAAGTTTCAGAAGCTCTGTTGTCAGAGGGGAAAAATCTTTCCTTAATGCCAGTGGGTTTATTCTCAGTGTCTAGACTAAGTTACAGGGACTTTACAAGAGCTTCAGCCTCATTGTTGGAAGGTGGTTCTAGGAAAGTCTTCAGGTGCTCCAGGCAAACCCTTCCCAGCCCCATGTGACACCAGACCCTTCCCCAGCCAAACAAGCAATGAATGGGGATGGCTTCAACTGCCAGAGGGCAGGGAGAGATGGGATATTGGGAAGGAATTCCTGGCTGGGAGGGTGGGCAGGCCCTGGCACAGGGTGCCCAGAGAAGCTGTGGCTGCCCCTGGATCCCTGCGAGTGTCCAAGGCCAGGCTGGATGCGGCTTGGAGCAACCTGGGCTGGTGGGAGGTGTCCCTGCCCATGGAAGATGTCCCTGCCCATGGCAGGGGTGGCACTGGATAACCTTTAAATTCCCTTCCATCCAAAACCTTCTGGGATCCTGTGATCTGCCAGAGCCTTTAAGAAGCTGGGAACCACTTAATGCCCAAATGTATCAATAACCTCACCAAGTATAACAAATTAAACCGGTGGTCGAGTTTGATTAATGGGTCACCACTTCTGTTCTTGTAACAGCTCAGAAGCTGCTCTTAATTTATTCCATTAAAAATTGTCAAAATCACTTCAAAAAGTAATCCAAAATTCTGCTGCTACAAAAGAGACGATGAAACCCATAAATCCAGTAAAAGTTATTTAAACCCAACAGGCTTTCAGTAGCTTTTCCCCCAAGCCAACAATGACCAAGGAGCCTTAAGGAAAACACGTCTCAGAATGCCAGAACTTACATTTTTTTCTTTTTTAAGCTAATCAAGACTGTGAACATGAAAATTCAACAGCTCATGCAGCCAGCACGTTCAGCTTTACCAACCACTAACAAGTTCTTAGTGGGGTTTTTAAGTCAGATTGATAGAACCAGGTACATAAAAAGTCCAGGAGGTCCACCACTAGTTTCCCCATAATCAATCAAAACCCCATAGCAAAGGTCTAATGTGAGAACTGCAGCTCCCTCCTGGATAAAAGCCATTGGAAATTCAGCCCAACTAGGTCTGTTGCCCAAATCCTGTCAGGTGCTGTCAAGGAGCTTCCCAAGCACCTCCCTCCATAAGGGCTGGACAACCAGCACATCCCTTACACCGTTTCACACTGGAAGAAGGGAAGAGCAGCACAGCCCCTCTCCACAGAGCTGCTCAAACATCTCCACCAGCCATGAAGTTCAGTGCTCATCATTAAAGAATCCCCACTGACATGCAGAACGTCAAAGGACAATGACCAGAGCACTCTTCTTCAGTCATTTTCATTTTTTACTCTCCCAATCTCTCTCAAGAGGTTTCCTGTGAAGACAGGACCTACCCTGAAAGGACCTGAATTTCCCCTGAATTAAAAGCCAACACAAGCCTTCCCCCCTCACATGCACAAACACACAAGCCAAGCACAGACAACCATTAGTTTATATGAGCCACAAACAAATAAAACCATTTTGCCCTTAATTAAAAAAGTGCATTTTGATTCTCCACTTTAGAGGAACAGTAAAGTCCCAGATATACAACCCTCAGACAGCCTGCAGTGCTGCCAAACTGAAATACCTCCTTTTATGCAAAGTTAAACTATAAAGTCAAGCAGCACCTGAGGATTTATGTTCTATCTTCTCACAATCTGGCTTCAGGATGATCTTCATTATAGCTTTAAAGTGGCTATTTTGAATAAATACATTCCAAACAGCCATGAATTTAAACTGAAAACGAGACCTGGTCCTTGGTGTGCCTTTGAGGAAGGATCTACTCCAAGCAGAGGTCAGAGGATTGTTTCCTCCACAGATCCCAGAGCTGAAGGCTCTGGAAAGGCTCTGCAGGACAGTGATACTTTCAGTGCTGACTTAAACACTGGATCTAGGAATTCATTCACTTGGACAGTCATCTACAACAGATTCCTCTCAATATTCCACATCCAAACCTTAACTAGGCAGGAATTGTCTTTAGACTTTCTTCTTCACACTTGAGAGTATAAAAATATGTGAATGAGCAGCTGGAAAAGCAGCACCATCGTTGTGTTGGTTACAGCAGAAGAGGCCAGGAGGAAAAAGAAAATGCTTGAGTTTTCCTGTCCAAACTGATCCAACTTACCCCTGGAATATCCCTGCTGCTGCAGGGGACAAGGGGAAAATTCCAGAAGCCAAGAGACGTACACGGCAAAGAGTTCCCTCAGATTGTGTTCTACCACCCTTCTTCCTCTGCATCCAGAGCCCAAGGATGGGGGAGTTTACCTGGCCAAGGAGATATCTCCTTTCCCACAGTTTTCCCCAAAAAGGAAAATAAGTACATGAATAAATGATGCAGAGGAAGAACAAGGAGAGCCTGGGAGGCCTGAGGAAGCCTCTGAAACACAAGTGGAAAACATCTCACCTGGCATCATTTTCCTGGAGCACAAATGAGGCAAAGGCAGACTCTCCTTGTTCCTACAGGTAAGGAAAGCCACAGGCTCCTAATTCACTCTCCCTGGGGTCAATACCAGAATATTCCATAGCCAAATAGTTGTGCAGCAATTGCAAGTAACTCCAAAGGGATTTGCCTCCTCTGTACTCAAACCTGTGGCTTTGCAAAGCCTCTCCCAAACACTACAGTGATGCTGAGAAAGCCTCAGTCTCCCAATGACAAGTACCTGTAAAGGGGAAAAGCTGCCCAGATCCCTGGAAAACATGTTGTGCCCCCTCAGAAAAGTTTATGAAGCACAGACTGTATCACCACTAGCTCACTCTGCAGGCTGGTCAGGCTCCAAGTCAGCAATCCTTGTCCACAGTCAGCCCCTGAGCTCGGAGGGAACGCACTGAGGGCACAAAGGGTTTCTATCCCCAGTGAGGCTGGAGCAGGTTCTGAAGGGCAAGTTCTTCTGCTGAAACTGGATTTTGAGCCTTCAACAAAGCCCAGGAGGAGCTTGTGCCCCTGGGAGGGAGTGTACGTGTGTGAACAGTGACATCCAGCTTCCCACAGGAAACAGGCCTCATGTTTTCCAATACTCCTCATTACTCCCCTAAATCGTGGCTATTATATATGGGGAAAATATTCACGACAAGCAACTGAAGAAAGCTCTTTAGCAAAAAGAACTGGGAAACGTTCCTCAGAATCCCACCATTCAAATACTCTGAAGAATTACCACGCAAACCAAAACCGTTCCAGGAGGAAAAGGACACTCAGCTGCTGCTTCACCGAGTTGTCACTCCACTTACCCAGCCTTGGGGCCAGAAGGCTCCTTGTCCTTGCCCTTGGCCTTGTCCTTGCTCCTGTCCTTGGCCCTGCGGCGCTCCCTGTCGCGGGCCCTCTCGCTGCTGCGGCTGTGGGATCGCTGGCACCTGCACGGAGCACAGGGTTACGGCTGGGAACCAGCCCGCCCGCCCTCCCCGCGGCCGCACGGAATGTCTTATCCCTGAAGGAGCACAGCACACCGATAACGCAGCACACGCAGCCGCCTCACACCTGGGAACTGCCCATTTATCTAAAGAAGTGACAAAGAAAGCGTCGCTTGGGCTCTGAAGAACATAAAATATATATAACACAAAGTATTCATACAAATATATATAAAATAACAAACCACGCTAGGTAGGATTCATCCATTACCGAATTAACCCTGGGAGTTATTCGGGAAGGAAAGGAGGGAAATTTTAGCTTGAACATTCAACTTGGAATTGTGGAGTTCTGATCAATTCAGCTTGCAAATAATCAAAGACCTGACAGCTGCTAAGTGTGTATTCACACATTAAATCCACCATCGCTGAGAACGACGCTCAGAAATGGCAGGAAAACCAGAAGGGCCGTGGCCAAAGGCGGGTCTCGGTGGCTGGGCTGGCTCAGCTCAGGAGATACAAACATTCCAGCCCTGGAGGCCCCAGCACAGCACAAACCACACTCAGGGCAAGGCTCTGGGCATCTGCCTGGGCTTTGGTTCCTCCTCCTCGTAACTCTGCTTACTGAGGTGAGTTCCCACGTGGACACAGGACACTCCGTTCTCAATCATGCCGTCCATTCCCCTGGGATAAATTTGTGTTGTTCCTGAGAAACTTGGTTCAAAAAGAGATCAAGAAGTATTTCCATTGTTCCTAGATGTAACCAAAAATCCCTTTTCATTATTTCTCCATTTCTTTTGGAAAACACTCAATTTTATTTATTAATTTATCATGGATCAATACAGCTTTTCCATGGTACATGAGTAGACAGGGAATATTTAGGAAAACAGCAAGTCAGATTTGCATTAGTTTTTATTCCAATGACCATCTGAACAATCTGGGCTAGTGGAAGGTGTCCCTGCCCATGGCAGAGCTGGAACTGGATGGGCTTTAAGGTCCTTCCAACCCAAAACAGTCTGAGATTCCACAATTCTCTAAAAGTTCTGGTGGAAAAATGAGAGGATTAGGGGAAAGACAATTTTTAAAACAATGTAAAAAAATGTCTTTAGCACTTCCTGGAGTGCAAAACTCCCAAGGCCTTTAAAACCCAAATCACACACAAAAATCACTCTGGTTGAAAAGCAACAACTGGTTAATAAAACCCAACAACAGGCTGAGCAAAAGCAAACCCTCCACCCAGATGAGGCCATAAATTACACGGGGGCAGAAGGCTGTTGTGAGCCTGGAAGTTGTCCAGCACATGGGGGTTAATGTCCCTGTTCCTGCCCAGAGGTCACAGCAGGGACAGGTTTCCCTTGGCAGCTGCCACCCTGCAGCCCCACGTCTCCAGGCACTGGTGCCACTATTAACACTCCTCCAGTAGATCAAGTTACCCCTGAGGGGGTGTGCTATTAACGACTGAACCTTTTCTGGCCCAAAATGGGGGTTTGGGATGTCATCACAAATTTATGCACCCGTTCTTAGTCCTCAGGTAGATGAATTTTTGACCCAAGAGAGTATTCTGGATATTAAACCTAATTTTTGGTTGGCACAAAGATAGTGGTTTTACAAACATCATGCTGAGGTAGCACAGATTTAAAGAACACTGCCTTAAATTCACCACTGCCAGGTAACTGTGATTCCTCAGAATTCTGCAGGTAAGATGCGGAGTTCAAAATGGCCAAAAAAACCCCCACAAAACAAACAAACAAACAAAAAAAAGGAGACCTGTGGAACACAAATCACCTTTAATTGATGTGAGGCCTCTCCTCACTTAAGGGTGTAGTCCTGGAAATGAGACTGAGGGATCCCAAGTATTATTGTTAGAAAACTCAATTTTCTCAGCTAAAATCTGAACATGAATTCCCATCTACCTTTTGCAGTCACAAACAACAACAAATCGAGCTCAGACCAGCTGGATGCTCCAATCCCAGATTTCTGTTCATTCCCAGGTCTGAGCAGAACTAGTGGCAGGTATTATTAACACCAGAAAACAGCTTTTAAAACTTCAAAGTCGAGTTACTGCATCAAATTTGTGACAATGGCCTTAGGAGAGCACTGACAAACTGATAAATAATCTTCTTCCCAGAAGCTGCCACTGTGGTTTCATTTGCAATCCTCCACACAGTAAAATTCCTAATCCCACATCCAAACTGTTTCTTATCCTTCGGGATTTACAGCTATGGGAGAGCCTGATGCAGCGTGTGTTCCCTGTCCCTGTCACACAGGTGAGGAAGGCAGGTGACTGTCACTGGGACAACAGTGAGGACCTTCACAGCAATGGGAAGTTCTGCTGCACAGACTCCTTCAAAGAAGAGCTTTCCTGGATTTTCCATCACTGTACAAAATTCTTTGCCCCATCCCTGGAAGCATCCAAGGCCAGGTTGGACAGAGCTTGGAGCCACCTGGGCTGGTGGAAGGTGTCCCTGCCCATGGCAGGGGTGGCACTGGGTGGGCTTTGAGTTCCTTTCCAACCCAACCTGGCCTTGGACACTCCCAGGGATCCAGGGGCAGCCACAGCTTCTCTGGGCACCCTGTGCCAGGGCCTGCCCACCCTCCCAGGGAAGGATTCCTTCCCATCATCCATCTAAAGCTCCCCTCCTTCAGCTCCAGGCCATTCCCCCTCGTGCTATCCCTCCATGCCCTTGTGAAATCCCTCTCCACCCTTCCCTAAGCCCCCTTCAATTCCTATTAAAGTATCTTGCAAGATCTACAGAACAGGAAATAGAGATAAAACTTGATCAAATGGAGCTACAAAGAGTCCTCTGTGTCACTAATTCATCACTAAACAAGAACAGAAACCACAGATCTGGCAGAGAAGAAAGATCTCCTATTTTATTACTGTTGAAAAATAACACGAATCATGATTAGTCCTATTACAGCAAATCCCAAAATGTTCAAATTATAGGACTACTGGAGAAAAAGGAAAAAAAAATGAGGCTGGAGAGCAAATTTGCAGCAGGGCCCCCCTTCCCCCAGAGTGACACCCACCAGCACCCACCCACCAAGCCAAAGGTTAAGTCATTTAGTCAAGTTCAAAGATCTTCAAAGAGTTCTTAGATCCAGATAAGCCCATATGTTCCCAAAATTCTGTGAAAAGCCATTACTTTCCAATCTGCTTTTCATGTCCCAGTTGCAGAACACACAGATGCTTGGCATCACTCAGCATCCCCAAATCCTCACCCCAGACAATGAAGGCTCACCAAGACCTTCCCTACCTCAGCCCTGGGAGAGGGCTTCGCTCCACCAGCGCTTGGGCCGCTTGTAAAATTTGAAAGTCTCCATAAAAGCCCATTCAGTTACTGCACAATAAGTGTTAATTTGCTAATTTCTTCACAGGTAATCAATTAAAATGTAAAATATTGGATAAAATTAGTTGCACTAAATTTCCCAGCTGCTCCATAAGCATAATTAGTTTCACAAGGGCCATATGTATTCTGAGCAGAGCCCGAGTTGAAACAAATAAGCGGATTTTAAAACAAGTTTGAGGAAATCTGCATTTAATTAGCAGGTGGGCACTACAACTGCATAATGTTTTTATACATTTATATTTATGAAGTGCCAGAAGATCTAAAGGCTTTCTAAAATGGCGTTTATTGTTTGAATGGGAACTGTTTTGCTGCATGCTAAAGTGATTTAAATCCTCCGAGCGCCGCTTTGAAAAAAATCATAAACGGTGAAAGAAAACATGTGGAAAACTGTAAAACTAGAAAGAATTTGCGACAAAAAGCAGAGACACATACCATAAGCAAAAGGAAACTACACTTAATTAAATGTACACTACATCTGGAATATCAGCCTAATAAAACGTGGAACTATTAATTCTCATTGTTCTAAAGGAAATGAGGTCAGTGGCGTTTAGTATTTCCCCAATTACGGAGCACTGAAGCTCTGAACTGTATCTGAGAGGGCCAACCTGATCTGTGCAAAATCCACAACCAGGAAAGAGTCACCGAGAGCCTCTTGGAAATGGAAAGAGGAGTCAGAGCCCAAAAACAGGACAGTGCTTGTTTTCTTCTCTTTGAGCTCTCCCAGTGAAGGTCAGTTTGTGAAAAAATCATCTACTCTGCTGGCAAACACCAATCCCCATTCCAAGGAACGCTCCTGACATGTCAAGTCCTCCCCTGGATTTCTTCTAAGTGTCTCTCACCTGCCACAACTCTAATTAGATTATTATTGGCTCAATAGGCACAAACAAACCCAACAAATTCAGGGCTCTTTAATGCTTCAGCCATAAATCCAAAGTCTGGGCCACAACAAGGAGACAACTGCTCTGCATCAAACCTGGCTATTCACACCGGTAATAAAGAGAGTGCAAAGGCACAAGGAACTGCAGCAAAATGCCATGTTCTCTTTCAGAGCACATTAAGAGGAAGTTTCTTGTTTAACTCAACGTCACCACCAGCAAAAAAATCATGTACAAGTTATTGGAAAGGTAAAATCACTTCAAGTATCAATTGCAGTAGTTCAGAGTAGATAAATTATTAATATTATATATATATTTAATGTGAAAATGGTACATCCATAAAACATGTCAGGTCATCATTAGTCTGCAATTTTAAAATGCATGTAGTTGAGGGAGTTAAATATAGATGATATGGGGGGGTTTATTTATTGTTAAATATAAGGTGAGCAAAACCAAAACGAGACAGCAGCAGAGTCAGAGTTTAAGCCTGAAACGAGACCAGTGCGAAGAGAAAAAGAAGTCGTTTCAATCCAGCAGTTCCACCAGCTGGTAAGCGGGAAAACGTATTTCAGAACAAGGGAACAGTTAAGATCTAAAAACATCACCCCCAGCGCCGGGGCGAAGCAGGACGAAACAAAGCCAACACCTGGGACAACCGAGAGCCCTGTTTGCAGAGCTGAGGGAACAGAGGCACCAGAGCCAGACACCAGCTCAGCCCAGCTACAAACCACCCGCACCCCCAGTCTGTCCATGGCACAGCCCAGCCCTGGGAAGCTGCACCTGGAAACAGGAGTTACCCCAAAGGTGGCACGAGGAGCACTGAGAGCAGGACCCGGGGGCACTGCTGGAACTTCTGCTTGTTCTCAGGCAGCTGGGTTGGCACCCACGGAGCTCTCCAGGCTGGAACCTCCTGCCCTGCCCCATCTGACTCCCAAGGAAGGTGCCGGTGCCTCCTCTCCACAGTGGCTGGACTATCCTCCAAAGGGCCTTTGGAAAGGCTCTGCAGCCAGAGCTGACAACACACCTAACTCCAGCCCAGCAAAGAGCTGCAAAGCCTACAGGAGATCAACAGCTAGGTGGAAAAGAACTGCCAGAACTCTCCAGAAATACATAAAGTTGACTTAAACTGAGCTTTTGGGTCAGATCCTCGCTTGGAGATTTGCTCCTCATGGAGTTCAGGCAGAACTCCTTGCCCAAGGAACCCATCAGTCCTGGTGATGAATTTATACACACACAGAGTTATTCCATTCTTCATATAGCTGGAAGCTCTTTTAAAAAACAAAGGTCCAGCTGACTGTGAGGACTCTGAATAAACACACCAAATATTCCTTGCCAGCGAGTGCACCTGCCACAACAGGAGGACCCGGATGTATCACAGAGCCACGGAAAAGAGGCAGATCCCTTTCCGAGATGGAATCGCCACCCAGGTCATTCTGTGTTGTTAAGTTTGACAACACCTCTGATAGGATGGTGAAATGTTAAGGAGAAAAGGAGAGATTTCAGGGCTGAAAAGCCCCACTCCCTCGTGCCCCAGTCAGGTCAGTGCCAGGCAAACACTGCTCCATCTGTCCTGGGTAAGCAGAGGAGTTTTGGGGCTTGGGAAACCCCCAGACTGAGGTCCCAGTGATGGTGTGAGATTAAGCACCCTGTGATACCTGTGTATCCTTACACCCAAAAACTGATGAGACTGAAGGGAATTACCTAAACAGATGTTTAAAATGTTTGAAAAATGAAAAAAAGGGACCCAAAAACCCAGCCTAGAGCACAACAGCACCATCACCATCTACGTGAGGCACTCCAACAGGGAAGAGCCACCAGCACGGACCCAAACCAAACAACAGGGGACAATCTGAGTCTTTCTCACTCCTCAGCTCTGCAGCAAGGCACAGCACCACTCCAGGGGCAAGGAAACCTGCTTACAGATGAGACTAAGGCATTTGCTTGTCCTCAGAAATAAATCCCTGCTTTATTTGCTTGTCCTTAGAGATAAACACCTGATTTAGAGGGCTGGGAGCACTGGCACTGCCTCCACCCACACAATGCCCACACATGGCACTGCAGTGAAAAGCTGGGTGCCTGTTTTTACCTGACTCAAACCAAACCATCCTCTGGGCTCACAATTAAGGAGAACGGCAACTTTTTCCCCTTTAATTCAGTGATAACCAAACAGTTAAGTTTACATTCCATGAGATGTAAAGAGTTGGGGGTATTCCACTTAGGATTTTTACCACAATAGGTTTATGAAGAATAGAGAAAGACTTTAAGAACCTCACCTTGCTTTCCCAAACTATAAAAGAAAAGCAAACTTAGCATTTTTAATGAAAATTGCTGTAACTTGACCATAGGATCAAGGCTCTGAAAATTAAGTCGTAAAAGGGCTTTAGAAACACACACAAAAAGCAAAACTATCACACCATAACACTCAAAATGCTTGGAAGACACAACATGAACAGTTTGGGTATTTTATTCCTACTTTCCAGGCCACATTCTATAAATGCAACAATAATTTTCTAATTTAAATGCAAGTTAGATGCATCTTGCTGTAATATTTTGTATTTTCCAAGCACAAGCAGATAGAAGGAAGCCTGGTCTGGTTTTAATATTCTCCTGGATGAATATTGAACAGCTCCACTCCTGGAGGCTGAGGAGGAGTATGGAGCTGCCAGGTTTATCAGCCCCAAAATCTGTTCTGCTCACAGTTATCACCTCCAACCCTGGGGTGTCCTTCCCAAACCCCAACTCTCATTAAAAACTCCAAGGAAGAAATTCTGAAAGTTTCACTTAGTATTCAAAAAACCAAAAAGTATTTTCATGATAGAACTTGCAATGGTTATATAAAACACTGAAAAATAAGACCTACGGGAAAGAACAACAGCAAAACTTGGATTGTTTACAAAACAACTAAAGCAATGAAACTACTATTATACTTTAAAAGGTGTCATGACTGTTGGGATCAATTGATGAGCACAAACTAATTGGTGGTAGCCCCAATTTGAATGGGTAATAAGATCAATGACAGTGATTTTTACATAGCTGTGCCTTTGTTTAAAAAAGGTTTCCCTGGAATTTTCTTCCAAGCTTTGCATTCTGTTTAAAGCCTAAAAGAACCGCCCAAACCAGATATTTAGCTGTTTTTGAACTAATACCTCTTACTTAAATCAATACCTGTTATTTGATGCAATATTTCACAAGTAAATGACATTTTTATTGGGTTTTTCATTAATAGTTATTTTCAATCAACCTTAAACTTTAGCCATAACTTTAAAGATTAATTGTTCAGATTATGCATTAATATTAAATTACCAGAACTACATTTTCTGTGGCAGAAACGGCCGGGCTGCCCTTTCTGTTGGTGGCCCCCAATTTGCTCAGCAGTGTCCTGTGGAGCTGCAGCGTGGCTGGGCAGGCTGAGAGCACCCCCCACATGGTCCTCATTACCCCCTCCCAGAGACCCTTCCCAGACACCTCCCTAATGGGATGGCACGTGAAATCTGACACTGGCACATAAAGTAACTCCAGCCCAATTAGAACATCTTGCAGAGGGGCATTTTGAAGTGATGGTCACAACCTCTCCGGGGTAGTTACTGATGCTGGCGGGGCACCAACCCAAGGAGGAGCTTTTAGACAATCGGGATCCTTACGCAGCTTCCTTGGAGACCCAGAGCTGCCAACAACTTGGGAATAGATGCCCCTCGCTACCAAACTCTGGGAAAGCATCACGGATCTGACTTCTGCCTTCGTGCCTCCTGCCTGATCCCTCCGAGACACCCCAAAAAGCCCTCAAATGCTGCCCCCAGGGACCGAGCCGGGAGCACACGCGACGCTGGCGTTGGAACGGCGGGCGCTGCTGAAGGGAACAAATGAGCGAAGAAAGGAGTGTCTCCGAACATATGCCATTGCACTGAAGTTGCTAAAAGGGTCTGTGGGAAGGATATTTGCTTTCCAGGGAAGCTAATATGCCACGAGAAGGGCCGGGGATGAAAGAGCCCCAAGTCGTATGGAAATCCAAATATAGCGACAGACAATTATTTTACTAATTGCTAATGAATGCAGTCAAGTGGCTTCAAAAAGCCAAACTTTGCTTGGACTACTTCAGGTTTTGACCTCCGCATGAGCAAACGCATTTCAAACCCGAGCCCACCAAAACTGATTAACGGCGCCAGCCAAGGCCAGCGCGGAGCAGCAGCTTTTTTTCCATCTATCACATGGCCCCGAGGATAGTTAAATGAACCTTAAAATGGCTACAAACAGCTCAATGACTACACAGAGTCCTGCCAATTAGAAATAATTAGGCAGTGATTTTGGTGGGGAGGCTTTTTAAGTGCATCCATAATGATGCAATGCTGCTGATTAGCGCTCGGAGCCGAGCCCCGCTCAAACGCCCCGCATAATTATGCAACTCTCACAAAGCCTTGCACATCTCTGTACTTCACCTTAATGCATTGAAAAATCCACTTCATTACCTCCAGTAATTAATCCTCCATTAATTGCAGGAAAAGCCCAGTTTACCATGCTTCGTTTCTAATTATCTTATAAATAGTTATGGTTCTAATTAATGTGTTCATTAGGCTGAATCTCTCTCTCAAAGCCACGCTCAGAGCAAAGGTTCCGCTTTTGAGAGAGAAAGCCTAACTAGCCATAAGGTGAGGCCATTTTGGTTGTATTTGCTTTTATTTTAGTATATTCAACCTCCTAATTGGCATTTAAAATCTAATTTGGAAGAACTTCAAGAAGACTATATAGGAGAAAAATAGGAAAAGGAGTTTCTTATTTTTTCCCCATTCTCCAATCAAGAAGCTCAGAGCTTTAACAGGCAAACTTTTAGCATATCTTTTTGATATGGACTAGGAACAGATTTTCAGTGCTCTGCCACAGATTAATTGAAATTCTATCACAATTCAGCTCATCCCTGCATGTTTCCATGGAGGAGAACCAACAACTAGAGAAGAAAAATAGATATCAGAGTATGAAAAATAGATACCTAAGACTATATGAATAATGTAAAATAATAAAACTATACTACTGCCTTTGCCTTCCCTTGCCAGGATATAAATCAGAGGTACAGAATTCCAACAAAAATCTTAATCCCGATTTGAGCTGAGCATCATCTAAACCTCTCAATTCATTGAGAGATTTTCACTTTGCATTACGAGGAGATGAGCTGATCCAATGAAAGCCACAACTGGAGACTACCATAAAAGAATAGTCAGGGCTAATCAAGTTCACACTGAAAGCCTACGTGTCACAAGGTTTTGGAGCTTGGCATACAAGTATTGGCAGAAAAGTTAAAAATTCAGTAATAAAAAAATCTACAAGAATGCAATCAATATTTTAGTTATGGGCAAAATTGTGGTGCACATGCTAAATTCTTATCTTTTTCTAGATTTTAGTTGTTTTCAATACACATTGTATTTAAATAAATCTCCAGTTATACAAAGAGAAAAAGACAAGTTCTCACAATTTTCCTAATGTGATCACATATTTAGCACCACATTTTTTGCCCAGATAGTCCCTCAAACCCTACTTTAACAGCAAAAGGGCAAAAATTCTACACATGCCTGAAATTATCACCCTTTTTTCATAACCTTTTCTTCCTCTGCCATCACACCTCAGTAAAATCTGGAATCACTGAAGCCAAGTGCAGCTTTGCCATGACTCGGACAGGGCCAAAGTCTGATGCCAATAAACCTGGATTAGGACCAGATGAAGAGTTATCAGCTCTACATGCTCTGGCTCTTGGATTTCTGGGAGACTCGGTGCCTTCCCCTGGAAACTGGAGAACTCCAAGTGTCTCAAAGAACAGGTGTGAGAGGAGAACCAGCACCAAGGGAGGAAGGGGCAGGCAGGGAAGAGTCACAGTATCCTCATTTTAATCAGCTTAATCTGGCATGAACTCACTCCCAAAGCACTTTGGTCACGATACCGACAAACACTGCCCACCGGGATCCTGAAGGACATTTCACTTTCATGGGATGAAACTTGTTTGAAAGGTACCAAAACCCTGAGTGCAGCAGTGCCTGCCCTGCTCACACACAGCACGGTCCTGCCCCGGAGCACTGCCCAGAATCCTGGGCAAAGGGGAGCAAAGAATTGCAGGGCACGTGCCCCGTGCAGAGCTGCCTCCAGACCAGGAGCTGCAGCAAGGAAGCACAGCTGCTGCTCCACAGCCAGAGCTGGGAGAGCACAAACCAGAGCACTGAAAAGGAAGTTAACATACACAGTGGTTTAGAACAGAGAGATGCTGAAATCAAAACCAATTCTCCACTAAGGGATCCTATTCTTGAGCACCTTTTCTAAACAGCAAACTGAAGCATTACAATAAACCAACCTGCAAACACACCTTTCCCAAAGGGACAGATAAAAGGGTTTACAAAAATGAGCAGCTCTACTCCAAACACCTTCTGTTGTCCACAACACCTGCACTGCCTGGAAAGCAAGTTCGCGTGGAATTAGGCTCAATGCTGAGCCCGAAATGAACAGCACTTATGCATTCAGAGCCCTTTTAAGGCTGGATTTTTGTTTTATGCCCATGAAAGGCATCAAAGGCCCTGTCCCTGGCAGCTCTGTGCCCTCACTGGTAACTGGAGGGCACCAATGCCTTGGGAAGTTTGATTTCCCAAAGTGGTCAATTAGGGCTGGGAACATCTTGTGGGGGGGCTGGTGCTCCAGGACATCTCCAGAGCTCCTGCTTCACCTCCGTGGCTTCCCACAACAGCCATGGACACGAACTGCTCAGTTTCTCCTGGAAAAAGTCAGTTATTGGAACTAAACACTGGATTTTTCGAGACTATCGGGGACACAACCTGGAACACAACAAGAGCCCAAATAAAACTGCAAGTTTTGATTTACTGGGGGAAAAATAAACATGATTTGATGTGACCAACTACAGAAAGACTGAAGATCACACCAGCAAACTCAGGAATCTGAATGTCACTTTATCTGAAGCCTCAGGAAAGAAATGCCACAAGATCTTAATTAAACATACATTAATACCTATGAAATATATATCCTAATGGACCAAAGGCTTCAAGCTTTCCCACCAGTAAGAGAGACAAACATGTAATATTTACAGAATCCTTGCACAATCACAGGGGTCTGTGCAGCTCATTGCACATGAGTGTGGTCATTTGTGCAGCAAGGACAGCAGGAAAAACATCCTGAGGAGAGATCAATACTTTAAAGGAAGAGTAACTCCAGTAACTACAACCAGGCAGAAAAATAAGCAATCACAGGAGCAAGGAATGGCTTGGGTTGGAATTTCCAAAGCAATATGCTGATTAAAGAGCATTGCTTCGTTTCTGACAGGACTCCTGTCTGCTTCTCGTTGGAAAACTCTTGGATCTATTTCCACAGGAGGTATTTTCAAAGTATTTTTATAGATTAAGAGCTTGTCTACACGTGCCCAACCTTGTTCTTTGCAGTTGTCTGGTTATTTCTTGTTTCCTCCAGGCCATAAAGGGCCACGTTTGTCCCTCTCCCAATCCCATTGCTCCCAGTCAGTTCTGCTGCCGTTCCTCCAATTTCCCTCCCACCTCCTCCCCATGAGACAATAAACTCCCACTGTCTGCTGGCTGCGGGATGGTCAGCCCAGAAAACCTTCCCTTTGTTCCCTAGGCTGTCCCTTTTCCCTGGAACATCACCTGTGGGAACACGGTCCCACAACCAGCCCTCTACTCTTACCTGGAACACCACCAGCTTTAATCCAAACATCTGCACCATACAGAAATGTAGGCTTTCTTCACAACATTATTAAAATCAGTTTTCTAAGTCCACACAACTACATGGAACCATTTCATTTTTTCCCCTTTTTTTTTTAATTAATCTCCCCTTCACCTCCTCCTGTTCCTCCCCAAAGTCAATCAAATTTGCCAGGCCCGCCACGACTTTGCTCTTTGTTTATCTGCTGACATCAATGTCCACTCCAACTGTCCACCCCTTTCATCTTCCTCTCTCCTCAAAACCTTTATTTTCCTTTCTAGGCTGATGCTGTTAGAGGAAATTCTTCCTGAAGTTGGGCACAATTAAAACGCTGATCTATCAGAAGCTCTCCTTTACTGTGCGTGAAGCAGGACAGGCAGACGCAGCCTGTGAGTAAAACTTGTATTTTTGAATACAACTTAGTACAGATTAGGTCTTGCTCCAACAGATTTTATCAGCTGATAAGCCAGGTTTTAATTTGGGAAGACTGACACATTAATATCACTAAAATAATATGATGTATGGAAAAAAGAGATTAACTGAAGACAGACCCATTCCGAGTACCACAAATACAGAAGCACTCAATGATAATACCTTTAAAAAGTCTGTGCAATACTGATCCTTCACTAAACTATATATCATATCATAGCAATAGATAAGAAAATATTAAAAAATTACATTCCCAAAGAGCAAAAGAGAAACCAATGGAGTTTTACTGTGATTTATTTAATGGCCCCTCTCCCATTGCACTTGAGGCCCCTGTTGTTAAATATTACAACTTAGAGCTGCTGAACCCCAAAGAGTTGTGCCAAGCTGTGAGGGCTGGACCTCAGGTTAGTCCTGGCTGGCATTGCTGGGGCAACGGGGCAGGGGCAGCTTCACCCAACAAATCAAGCCTGGCCCAAATCCCCCCTGCCCCGTAAGGGAGGTGCTCTGCCCCTGGACTGCAGTAGCTGCACCCATTTCAAGAGCAGAGTAATCAGGCTGGAAGGATGGCAAAGAAATAAGATGTAAATGTGCATCCCACACACACACTGCGGAAAAGCCCCCGCACGGCCAGCGCTCAGACACCTCCCTCAGCAGCACCCACCAAACCTGCTCTGCCCAGGGGCTGGGGCACTCGGGAAGATACTCCAAAGCAGCAGCCTGGAGTCCAAAACACGGGGAAAAGCCAGAAAGCCCTGGCAGACAATAAAGCAAACGTGCATATTTAAAGGCAATTACAGTGGAATACTCTGTAATCACAGGATTGTAGGAGACCAAGGAATAAAGGGTAACATTTAGGGGTTAATTCTATGTAAAGCTCCGTGAATTAGAAGGTGTGAGTTCTGCTGCACAGTATTTTATATATGATTATGTGTGTGTATATATATATGATTAACTTGCGGAACAATCACAGTGAAAACTCTAAAAATATTAACACGGCTCCATCCACCTGGGAATTGCACGAGGGCTGAGCTCCTCCAGCCCAGAGAAGCACAATATTCTAATAAGAACTCTCCTAATCTTCAGCCAGCAATAATTTCCAGCTGATATTATTATTCTCATTTCCTTGAATAATATCCATACTCCAGGGCCATTTTCCTCCTCATATTCAATATCGTGCGTGCTCGGATCGAGCCTCCTTTCCTCATATCCTGTCACAGTATCAATCACTGCCTCCTGTCCACTCAATCCCTGTTTGATTTATCAGCCACCAGCTTTCTGGACTCCATAACTCGACCCAAACCATTTTAGCAAGACAGTGACAAATCACACCCGGGATCACATCAACCTGTTCCACTTAGGAAAGTCAGGAAGGGGAACTGTGACATCCCTCCACGAGCGCTCCTGCTCTTCCCAGCCTGATGTATATTAATGAGGAGCTGGGATTCGAAATGCTCCATCCACATCAGCATCTAATATGATCGAATTAGGAAATGGGATGATTTATTAAATTCCGTGGAGCTGAAATATTCCTTCCTATCACTGTGTGGATGCAGAGAGGGAGCTGTTGCTTCCAATTTCTCTGCCCGGGCTGTGCCTGCGTTTCACGGGCGAATTATTGGCTTTAAAAAGATTGCGAGGAGGCGAAATGTTATTAAGCAAATGCTCAGTAAAACAAACTAAATCGGTTTTAAAATTCCTAATTTAATGTAAATCTCGGTTGTTTCGCTGAAATTCAGTTTGTGATCTTATTAAGTCGTATTTGCATTGTAGTGCCTTGCTGTAGGACAGCTTGGAATTTATGGCATTACCAGCAAGCCCCACTTTCTTCACTCCAAAAACTGCCTCTAAATCAGAATACTTATAAATGCACAAGTTCTCTTCTCAAATAAAGCACAAACATTACCAGGAAGCCCAACTTTTCTGACTCAGAAAACACATCTCAAATAAAACAGTTATAAATGCTCAGGTTCTCTTCTCAGTAAAGCACCAGCATTACTATGAAGCCCCACTTTTCTGAATCTAAAAAACTGCATGTCAAATTAAATAGTTATAATATGCACAAGTTTTCTTCTCATATAAAGCACAAAAACCCTCTCGGTTTAGGTTACAAATAAAACCTATTTAAAATATTTTGGAATATGTCATTATAAAAATGCAGTTTTTCCAATTAAAATAGGATAATTCAGTGTTTTACACTGTCAGAGATCTGTAGATCATTCATTCAAATAAAACACCTAAAAAGTTGTTAAAAATATACATTGCAGCCACAGACCTTTAGCAACACCTTCATCACCTTGAAAAACCAACTTAAATCCTAATTTGAGAGGGGACTGTGAGGGAAAAGATGTTACAGGATACAGAATCTGTGCCATCTGCATGATTTCTACCCAAAACAATGCCAGGGATTTAAAGGCACCATGTGATGGACCTTAACTTCCAATAGGAACCTTGTTTTCCACTCTCAGACCCATAACAAACAAGACAAAATAAACAAAATTCAATTTAACCTGACAGTTGCTCAGGTCCTAAGGGTGATAACACTGCTGGGAAGGTCCAGCAGGAATGCCACACATCCAGGGGGCACAGAGCTGATCCCCCCTGTCCTGCTGGAGCCCAAACTGCTGCTGTCCCGTGGGGCAGGAGCTCGTCCTCCCTCCCCTGGCACTGCAGGAGTTGGGGGGCAATGGGAATGTTCCAGTGGGTACCACACTCCTCACTGCAGGGACTCAAGGTGCTGCCTGACTTACTTTGAGTTGTTACTTACAAGTGGTTTCTTCAGTATTCACCTTTGAAAGTCATATGAAAAGAAGCTGTCCCACCCCATGCAAAGAAAACAAGGAATTATGGTTGGAGTTTATGAAAACTCCGTTTCAGCACTTCAAATACCTCCATTTCTAAACGGTATTTAGGTATTTAACAGCTTGGACTGGATTTTCCTTGTCTGACTCCTTTTTAATTCATTTCCACTCGTGGTAACCACAACCTCCCCAGGTGAATTCCTTTATCCATAAGATCCACCTCCTTTTATTTCCCAGGTCCTGCCACCACCTGGCTTCCCTCACTCCACACCCGCCCCGGCTCAGACATGGGAGGAGCTGGGAAACCCTCAATCCTTAATCACCTTTTCCCACCATTTTTATTTTATCTTTAATTTTTATACCCCTCCATCATATTCCCCCTTTCCCCCACAATCCCTTTCCCAGCCTGAAGAATCCTGAGGTCTTCAGTCCTCAGTGGAAAGCTGGTCAGCCCTTGGATTGAGTGATTTTGAGGCACAAAAAGGGATTATTTGGCATCACTGCAAATGCTTCAACACCCCAACCAGGCAAACACAGGCCCGGAGAAGCAGCCTTTGCAAGGATTTAACTGCTCCAAAAATCAGATTAATCCACAGCTTCTCAGTGTAACATTGCAGCAGACTTGGAAAAAAAATGACAATAAGGGACTTAATGTGTCCTGGTGGGTTTAGTTTTAAGCTTTTAGACTCCGCTGGTATCATTTAGGATGTTATTTATAAATATTTTCCCTGAAGAATCATGTCTGTAAATAGGAAATGCACTGAAAGCAACATGCAGCTCTGCTTTCAGAGCTACAGTCCTGAAAAGATAATAGACTTCATACATAAAGTATTTTACCCTCAATATTTCCTGGCAGTTGTCACATTTTTAGATGCCTAATTTCCACATGCTGCACTGATGATCAAAATCAGCAAACCCTTTGGAAGGGATGACCATTAGGCCACGGCTAATGAGAGCTGCAATTTAGATTATTGCAATGAACCCCCTTTTAAATGAGCTCATTGCATTTCCTACCTGCTGGAAAACCTGCATTTTCACCTCATTCTTTGCACTCTTCAGTGGGTTAAAAGTGATTTTCTCAGCCAAATAAGGTGGCTATTCCCAGGAATATTTCCAGAGGCAGCACAGCAGCTTATCAGGGATGCCCAGCTCTGAAGCTGAGGAGACTCAGACAGAGCAGGCAGCTGGAATAACCAAATTCCTACTACAAAGGCACTGCAGCCAGAAGTGTCCAGGCAACTACTGTAATGACCAGCTGGGGAGGAGGCAGGGCAGAATACAAATAAGACTAAGTGGAGCATTCCCATCTTTCAACAACAATTCTTCAACATTTAGAGGCAAAATTTCTACTGGTTTGCTATGGAAATACATATAAAAAGCAGGTTCAATAAATTCTTAGCGCAGGGACACAAAATTACCTGGCTGAAGATTTGTAAATACGCACCAAAACAGCTTTGATCTGCCTGACACACTCTGTAATTAATTCAAAACCAATAGAAAATGCTAATGGTAATTCTGGTATCCAGGGGTAAACTTTAGTTAAACTTCTCAATTGAAAACCGCTCACACAAGATGAGCTGCTTCTAATTAAAAAAGTAAAGCAGGTTTCATAGAACAATTTGCAACGTCTAAGCCAGACTTAATTAGTTAAATGACATTTATTACTGAAAATATTCATTTGTCACAAAGAAATTTATGAAAAATTCCAACACTGCAGATATCTTTAAATATCAATAAAAAATTGTATAACTAAATACTCATCTCTTGCCAATGGAAGCAAAGATGAGAAACTAAGTTTATTTTGACCTTCAGGGAGCCAATGTTGGGAATTATGGAAACCAAAAACCAAAAAAAATCCACAAGGAATTTTCAGATGATTCTATGAAACCAGTGACTTCATTCATGTTCTTTGCACTTGGTCAGATGCAAAATGAATAACTTCTCTCCAAAACTGTTTCACCAGTGTAACCAAAAGATTTTAGTGTCTGAAAAGCACTCCAGAGGGATTTCACACCAGGAAGAGTTTCCAGGCACACAGAGCTCAGGTGATCCCTTGGAACCATTATTTCTGGTACATTCCAAGCTCAATAATGAGATTTTAAATTAAGGTTGTTAGAGTGGAAGTAATTTATTTTTTTTCTTAGGGAAGAGTCTTACCTTCTGGTTCTACTTTTTGACCTGGATCTTTGGGACCTGTAGGATTTGCCTCTGCCCCTGGAGCGGCTCCGGCTGCGCTTCCTCCTGGAGCCATAGGAAGAGCTGCTGCTGGATCTGTGTCTGCGCCTGCAGGAGAGCCAGGCTGTGAGTGGGGCACTGCTCCTAAAGCCCCACAGGAACAGGCACAAACCCCCACCAACCACCCCAAAAGGGTGTGCAGACCCGGGGGGTTGTACTGTGTCCCAGAGGCCTCAAATGCTCTGTTCCACATTCCCAGGGGCAGTGCTGCCTCCAAAGGCTGGTGCTCTCAAACACACAGCCCAGGGCACAGCAGACCTCCCTTCCACTGCTCTCAGTAATTAAGTAATCAGTGTTAATTTATTCCATGTGAGCTGGGGAGTGTCCTCCCGGGTTCAATCAGGAGGCACAAGGGGATCTTCCTTTGCCCCTCCCACCCAGTTTCATTTATTCAAAGAATAAAATCTTATCCACAAGGGAGAAAAGTGAAAGAATAGGTCCTAAATCCATAATTTACACCAATTAATCCCAAAACTAGGACTGAGGATATCTTCCAAGACTTAATCTTAAGATTTCCCCTCCATCTCCCTAATAGTTACAATCCTAATGAGAACCTCCATATTTTTGCCTTTTATGTTTGATTAATATTAAATACAACACCACATAAGCACTTCTGTAATTCAGGATGTGCTCAGAGTGACATGTGATTATCCAGCACAAGGGAAAGGGGCTGCAGGAGCTGCCAAACTGGAAGAGAGATACAGGTTACCTGCTAAGGAACAGGTCTTCACCTGAGACAGGAATGCAATGTTCCTGCTGGATGAGGAACAGGAACCTTAGAAGCTGCTGCTTTTCATTCCTGAGGGTCAGGGATAAATTCAGCTGGACCTCACCATGTAAAACTGCCAGGAGCAAAACCTCCTAAACCAAGGGCACAGCCAAGGTTCCAGCCAGATCCAAAAACCAGACCCTTTGGTCTTTCCTGGCTCCAGTTCCAGTCCCCTGGTCCCTGTCCAGCCCCTAATCCCCCTGGGAGCTCTGGTTTATCTGGGAGATGGCCATGCCTGTGCTGGACTAACGGGATTGAGAGCTGCCTGGCAGCTGCCCAGGGCTGGGATGGCAGCCCATGGCATCCCAGTGTGTGCCCTCAGGGATGGAGAGCCTGAGTGGGAGCACAGGAAAGGGGATGCAGATAAACAACTGAGAGACCCCCCGAGCAGCCAACTCATCCCTCTCCTACCAGTTCCAGGAAGGGTTGTCAGGAGCAGTTCCCAATAAATTCACAGGGCAGCTGGACACAAGGAGTGTTTTCCAGCTCCACTTACTGCTAAATTGATCCCCCCAAGTCAGGCTGAGACACCCAGGATGGGGCCATGGAGATGCTCCCAGGGTTGGAGCCAGGCTGGGAGAGCTGGGGGGGGGGTTCACCTGGAGAAAAGAAGGCTCCAGGGAGACCTGAGAGCCTCTTGCAGGGCCCAAAGGGGCTCCAGGAGAGCTGGAGAGGGACTGGAGACAAGGCATGGAGGGACAGGACACAGGGAATGGCTTCCCACTGCCAGAGGGCAGGGATGGATGGGATATGGGGAAGCAATTCCTGGCTGGGAGGGTGGGCAGGCCCTGGCACAGGGTGCCCAGAGAAGCTGTGGCTGCCCCTGGATCCCTGGGAGTGTCCAAGGCCGAGTTGGACGGGGCTTGGAGCCATCTGGGCTAGTGGAAGGTGTCCCTGCTGGAAGAAGAAAGGAAGTTATTTTAGTTGGCTGGGTTTTACCTGTTTGAATGAGGAAGTTCCCTTGGGATCTCCACATTCCCTGCTTTAGTATAGCTGGGGGGGAAAGGTGTGTTGGGTTTTTCTGGTCCTGGTGGCGGGTTTGCTTTTTCCCTTTGCTCAGAGGGAAAGCATTTCACCAAGAACACTCCATGCAAACGCTCCCAGCTCCCTGCCACGCCATGAACGAGCGCCCTTCGCAAAAAGCAGCCCCAGTAAATCCCCCCCAACGCACCTTTTCTCGTAGTGTGACCAGGACTGGAGCTCCCGGGAGCGCGACCTGGACCTGGATTTCCTGGACGCCTTCTTGCGGCTGTAGGTCCTGCTGCCCGAGGAGCTGCTGGAGGACGAGCGCCGGCGGTGCTTCTTCTTCCTCCTGCTCCTGCTCTCCTCCTCTGTGTCCGAGGAGCGGCGGCCCATCCTCCCCCTGCGGGCACAGACACACCAGGGGCTGGGGCAGCGCTCTGCTTCTCGCGCGCGTCCATATCCACACACGCACCCCCCCCATACAGGGGCTGTCCACGGCTGGAAATGCCACTGCACCACTTCAAAGGGCCCCCTGGCAACGCCAATTTCATTTACGTGCGAAAATAAAAATCAATATTTCAGCACCGAACACCCACGAATCTGTGCTGCAAGTGGCTGGGTATTTATGCTCTCGGCAAATCTGAATTTGCTTATTCTGGCAACAAATAAAAATCAGTATTTTAACGGGAAACCTCGAGAATTTCATGTTGCCAAGTGCCTGGAGATTTAAGCTCACAGCGAATTTGAGTGTATTTATTTTGGCAACCTTTTGGGGTAAATTTTCACAAAGATTTCCCAACCATTTAAACATAAATTTGCTGATGAAACCATTTCCACAACAGCACATATCTTCCTTTTAGCTTCTTTATACATTTGTGCCTTAGATGTTAATTCTCCCAGAATTCCAGAAATGTATGATTTTAATATGTGATCCTTCTCTTTAAGATGCTGCACAATCACTAGTCCAGCATCTTTATTGTTTAATTTACAGTTACAAATGAAGTTCTAGAATATTTACACAATCAATAGAACTCGGCCTGCTAACTTCAGCCACTGATGTGACTTCATGTGCTTAGAGGTTATTGAAATCATCTAATTTTCGGCCTACTCATCATAACCAAAACAAGTTGAGAGAATAATTCTAGGAAGTTATTTTTAAATTAATTCAAACTAGAATTAGGTAGATTTTGGTTCTCAGCTCTATTCCCCTCTCTGGTCCTCCCATTTCCAGCACAGACAGGTCAAACTTGTCCCCTTTCTCTTTTTTTTGTTTGCTTTGCTGCAGCAAATCCCTCCGTTTATTCACTTCTCAACAGATTGTGTTTCCAGCCCTTTCAAACTCGGGCCTTCAGCCAACCATTTAAACAAGTTTTTAAATATTCAGGTTAGACCAGCAAATCTCCATCCACCTGAACCAGCACAATTCTAGGAATCCTCCTAAACTGCTGTGCAAGAGAATTACTTTCTTACATTAAGTTCTTTTTACCATCTTACTCAAGTTATTCCACACAGATTTTGGCAAAGAGAGGCAGGACTTTGGAGACTGTTCTATCTCATTTAAGGAACTGTGACTTTAATTGACCATCCCACCGAGGAATGTCAATTTGTATCAACACACCACCTTGTGCAGTCAATTTTTTCCCCTTGCAGCAAAAGATTTCCCGAGCTCCAAGGCACTAACAGTTATTGAACAGTAAAATAAAGCTCTTCAAGTATATACTGATAGAAGGACCTGCAAATGAACGTGAACCTGAAACTTAAAACAGGCAGAACTGCTTGGAAAACGAAACTACAACACAGAGGTTTCAAGTTAAAAGCTCAGAGATCACAAGAAGATTACTAAAAGAGACCTGAGAAACAAAGAGTATAAAAGACATTTCTGATATGGATCTTTATGAGCCACAACTTCACATCTCAATATATATATTGTCTATTTTTTTAACACTTCTTATTTTGCCATCAGCTTTCCTCCCCCTTGGGACACACAACTGGATTAAGCAGCACACGAAACTCTTGGAGCAGAGTCTTCAGACCATCCCTTCAGGACAGGACACACATTGTCCTGCACAGACACTTCCATAAACTATCCCAGGTTGCTCCAAGCCCTGTCCAGCCTGGCCTTGGATGCTTCCAAGGATCCAGGGGCAGCCACAGCTTCTCTGGGCAATCCATTCACCACCCTCACAGGGAAGAATTCCTTCCCAATATCCCATCTAAAGAAAGTGTAGAAGACATGGGAAACAGCCAAACTTTCCCAAAAAAATTTGTTCTAAGAGAGTACCAAGAAGTTTGCACTCATTAACTCATTAATCTGACCTTGTCCAACCTTGTTTCAGAGAGATCAGGATTATTTCGAGTGCAATACATATTTTCCAACAAGAGCCTCAAATTATTGCTGTATTTACAGCAATAACCTCATCATATTATGATCAAATTTGAGCTCTAACTCCAATAATCACTGACCACCCACACTGTTTACGTGGCAACCCTACAAACGAGGTCCTCTGAGAAATGAGAACTCATTAGGAGGGTATTGATGGAAAGTTGATGAAAATACACTGCAATCGTTCAGCATCCCCTCCTTTCCTGCTGAGCTGTGCCAGTCCCTCCATGGCAGAGAACCAGGCTGGGCCGAGAGGCTGCTGGAGCTCCAGCCAGGAACCAAGGGGCACTGAAGGCACATTTATTCTATTTATCCTCATCCACGGTTGCCTCTTCGCCTTTGCCAAGTTAAAGTTCACTGAAGGAGGCAAACCTGAGTCCCATCCACCAGGAGAGGTACCACACGCAGTTACCCCTGAAGGCCAAAGGTCCCTGTGGGGCCTGGGGGGTCCATGTGGGGCCCGGGGATCTCTGTGGGTCCTGGGGAACCCCTGTGGATCCCAGGATTCCTCTGGGGCCTGGGGATCTCTATGGATCCCAGGATCCCTGTGGAGCTGGGGGATCCCTGTGGGTCCTGGGGGATTCCTGTGGGGCCCAGGGCATTCATGTGGATCCCAGGATCCCTGTGGGTTCTGGGGGATCTCTGTGGGTCCTGGGGAATCCATGTGGAATCCAGGGATCCCTGTGGGGCCCAGGGGATCCCTGTGTGTCTTGGGGGACCCATGTGGGCTCCGGGGATCTCTGTGGGTCCCAGGGGGATCCCTATGGGGCCGGGGTATCCATGTGAAATCAGGGCGATCCATGTGGGGCCTGGGACAGCCCTGTGGGGTTCAGTGCATCCATGTGGATCACAGGATTCCTGTGGGTCCCAGGTATCTCTGTGGGTCCTGGGGGACCCCTGCGGATCCCAGGACCCCTGTGGGGCCGAGGGATCTCTGTGGAATCCGAGGATCCATGTGGAGCCCGGGGGATCTGTGTGCAGCCAGGGGGATCCCTGTGGGTCCTGGAAGATCCANGGGGTCCATGTGGGGCCCGGGGATCTCTGTGGGTCCTGGGGAACCCCTGTGGATCCCAGGATTCCTCTGGGGCCTGGGGATCTCTATGGATCCCAGGATCCCTGTGGAGCTGGGGGATCCCTGTGGGTCCTGGGGGATTCCTGTGGGTCCCGGGGGAGCCCTGTGGGTCCCAAGATCCCTGTGGGTCCAGGGCGATCCCTGAGGGTCCCAAGATCCCTGTGGGTCCCGGGGGATCCCTGTGGGTCCCAAGATCCCCGCGGGCCCCGGGACGGCCCTGCCGTGACCCCGCACCGGAGGCCGCGCGGCCGCGGGAGCCGCCGCAGGGCCGCCCCCAGCCCCTGCAGGAGGGGCGTTTATGCCCCTGCGGAGCCGCGTCCCCCCGTTATCCCCCGCTATTCCCGGTTACCCCCGCTATTCCTCCTCCCCGCCGCTCCCGGTACCTCCCGGAGCCGCCCCGGCCCCGGTTCGAGCGCAGCGCCTTCCGGGGCCGCGGGCAGGCAGCGCCAATCCACCGCCGAGCGCGCACANGGGTCCCGGGGGATCCCTGTGGGTTCCGGGGGAACCATGTGGATCTCAGGATCCCATGTGGAGCCCGGAGGATCCCTGTGGAGCTGGGGGATCCCTGTGGGTCCTGGGGGATTCCTGTGGGTCCCGGGGGAGCCCTGTGGGTCCCAAGATCCCTGTGGGTCCAGGGCGATCCCTGAGGGTCCCAAGATCCCTGTGGGTCCNGACAGATGGACAGGGGCATGGACAGACCGAGGGGACGGACAGACGAACAGGGGAGGTGGACAGACTGACCAGGGGGATGGACGGACGGATTGGAGGGGATGAACAGACGGATTGCAGGGGATGGACGGACCGGGGGAGGATGGACAGACGGGGGGGGACGGACAGACGGACAGGGGGGTGGACAGACTGACGTGGGGAAAGGACGGACCGGGGGGGCTGGACGGCCCACGGGGGGCAGAGCACACCCAGTGCTGTCTGCGCCGGGCACAGCGTGGGCGCCACCGCCACAGCCTAAGGGCGCACTGCAGGCAGGAGGGGAGCGTGGGCGATCCCGGGTGGGGGTCCCGATCCCGCGGTGGGGGCCCTGCTGCCCACGGGGGGACGCGGAGCCCACGGAGCGCTGTCTGCGCCGGGCACGGCGCTGAAACCACCGCGGCCACCCACGGGCGCGCTGGTGCCACGCCGTGCTCCGTATAACTCCGTGGGTGACGGGCGAGGGGTGGGCAGAGCGGCACGGACAGGTTTTCGTTCCGTCTCGAGGAGATGAAGGAAGGGTCGGTGTTTCCCGGCACGGACAGGGCCCTTGTTTCACACCCCCGTGGGCACCGCGGCTGTGCCCGCGGCACGGAGCGCCCCGGACACGCGTGGGCACGGCCCGAGCTCAGCCTCGGCCGGGCGGCGGCGAGAAACGCCACAAACGATTCCATCGCTTCGCTTAATTGTGGCTTTCCCCGAATGTGGGCAGTTGAACGCGAGCTCCCGAGCGCTGCTGCCGCCACGGCAGTCGCGGAGTTTTGCGTGGGCATCAACGAAAGCTCGGGCCGGAGGGGCCGCCGAGGGTCCCCCGCCCGTGGCAGCCGCGGCGGGGCCGGTCCCCCCGGGGCCCCGGGGCCCGATCCCCCGGGACCAGCCGTGCCATGCGGGAAACGGTTCCCGGGAACCGGGGGCGCAGGGGCCGGGAATCGCTGCGTGTCGCGGTGTAACCGGGGCTGAGCACGCACCGATCGCAGCCCCGACCCCCAACCGGCCCCGGTAAATAAACGCGCCGTTCTGTGAAGTCATCGCCCCGAAGGTCAATGAAAAATCGATACGCAGGCAAGAGTTAAACAATTCTGAATAATTTATTCGAATTTAGCCAAGGTGCAAGAGAGAAGAGTTCCGCCAACAGAAGTGCTCCGCGGTGGGATTTGAAAAACAAAGGAAAAACAATATTAGCAATAAATAGCGGAATCGGCCCGACCCCGATGGCTCGGTGCGCGGCCGCGTTTGCCACTGCCAGTCATCCACCCGCTCCTTTTGGGGGATTCGGGCGCCCACGGAGGAACTTCGGCTGCTCCCGCGGGGCCGGGGCCGCGGCGGCGGGGGAGCTCCCGCCGGCTGTGCCTGCGGGGTGCTGGGTCCTGGATGCAGGATGCGGGGTGCGGGGCTGACCCGCCCCTGCGGGGCGGTGCGCGGAGCCTGCGCGGCCCCCGCGGCCCCCCCGCCGTCCCGGTGGCCACTCCCCCGCCGCCCCGG
>VWZF01003703.1:1350747-1456942 GCA_013396755.1 Sclerurus mexicanus | reverse complement strand
AAAAAAAGAAAAAAAAAAAAAAGACAGTGATTTCTCTGCGAATTTCTAATGGGAAACTGTCCGGGATACTTCCTCCAGCAGCATTCCGGGTTGCATGTATTTGTATTTCATTGATGGAGTCCTTTGATTCACTTGCACTTCACCCTCATCTTTAGTAGAAAAAAACAAGACAACCACAAACCAAACAAACAAACGTGGCTGGGTTCTTTCTCCTTTAATCTTGGAGGGAAGCAGGCAGAGAGAGGGAGATCAAGCACTACCTTTCCCACTCTTAAATCTTTGTTGGTCGTTTGCTGTCCCACCTCTGAAATAAAAGGGAGCGGAAAGCATCAGGAGGGCAGAGTGTGCCTCCCTTTGCCGGGTCTCTCCTGTCCTGAGGGCAAACACAAATGAAAAAAGGAAAAAAAAGAGTATTTAATTCCCAACCACCACTTGACACCACGGCAAATTCCAATAAGAGGTACTGGATACATGTAAAATATGTTGATACACACGAACAAAGTTTATTTTGGCTATAACTTGTGAATTGATAGTTGACTGTCAAACATTTACATTTTATCTCATAAAGGTGTATCTATTCACGTAATCTTGTGATTTTTTTGGTTATTATTATTATTATTTGAGAGACGTATAGCTATTTAACCTGGGGTACCCTGCAGTCGGTGATTGTTATCCCAGATTTTGACATCAGACCCTCAAGCTTATTGCCAAGACAGAGGGAAAGCTCTTCTACGCGAACTTTGGTATGGACGGGCTTTGTATCTATTTGTTCTCCATGAAAACAAAATTATTTATATTGACCATATTTTTTCTAGTGTATTTTAAGTTATTTAAAAAAGAAAAGGAAAAAAAAAAGAAAGAAAGCAAGATGCTGTTATCTCATTGCATTTGTTGTCAGTACAATATATTTTGTTTCACTCAGGTTTGCTTCACCTTTTTTAATCCATTTTCGACGTCACGAATTTCAATAAGTGCCAAGTAATGAATTTAAGACACTTTGCGACCTATTGACTGAAGGGGGGACGGTTTGGGGGACGGTTTCACCTCTCTCCTGGTACTGTCGATGTCCAACCATCGGTGATGTTCTTCCTTTTCTGTGTTTACACCTCCTGTAGAGCTCGCACGTTTCTTTCTGCTCCGTAGATATCGCGACACGCCGATAGCGCTCAGCACGACGAGGAAGCGCATATTTTATTTTATTTTATTTTATTTTATTTTATNGTAGAGCTCGCACGTTTCTTTCTGCTCCGTAGATATCGCGACACGCCGATAGCGCTCAGCACGACGAGGAAGCGCATATTTTATTTTATTTTATTTTTTTCCCTTTTTTTGCACCACTTTCTCTGAGTTTTTCCCGAGTTTCGGCTGCACGACCCGGGGCGCGGCGTTCGCGGTGGCTTTTCTGTTGCAGCCAAACCGGCCGGTGGAAGCTCTATAGCAATTGTGTCTTTACAAGTTCTGTCAGGTTCCCTCAGGTAATAAAATCGAGGAAAGCGGAACGGCTCGGAATGTTTTCCAGGGAGGGCACCGGGTGGAGAGGGGTGGATGGGAACCTCCCGCTCCCGGGCAGAGCCCGCACCTCGCCTGGGGTCGGTCGCGGGGGGCACCGCGGGGGGCTCTTTCCCCCCACCACGGGCTCCTCGCCCGCCGCTCACGGAGCCCTGGGAAGGCCGGGAATCCCGGCGGGAGGAGCGGTGGGGATGGACGGAGTAGGATGGGGATGGACGGGGTAGGATGTGGATGGACGGGGATGGACGGGGGGCTCCGGGCGGGGGAGGCGAAGCCCACCAGCCCCAGCTGGGCTCCTCGCAGGGGAAGCGGCGACCTCCGGTGAGCAGCGGGAAAGGTCCCCCCGAGCCCGGCCGCGGCACCGGGGAGAAGCGGCGGCTCCAGGAGAGAGCCCGAGGTGTCCCCGCGGGATGGGTAGGACGGGGACAGCGACAGGGACAGGCACAGCGACAGGGACAGTGTCCGGAGCCCTCCCGGCGAAGCCCGCAAACAGCGAGAGCCAAACCGGCTCGGACGTTTCTATGCAAATAACGGGCTGAAAATGATAGATTTTATGTTAGGCAAAAGAGCTTTATTCAAGCAAAAGTAAGATACTGCTAATTATAAAGTCAATAAAAGTAACGGTGGTGTCGATTGATCCCCGAATAAAGCAGTTCATTAACATGAGCCCGAGCAGCGCACGGTGCAGAGCCCAGGCGCAGCCCCGGGGATCCTCACCCTCCTCCAGACAAACTTGGCACGTCGTACCTGCTCTGTTTCAAACCCAACGAGTCTAAGCAGAGCTGTCCAACAGCCTTGTGCAGGTTATTGATGTAACTGAGCGCGGTGGATCTGTACAAGGGGAACCTCAAACCTTGACTCAGCTGTCGGCATGTCTGTCTTCAAGATGATCGTAATAAAAACACATGAAAAATGTGCTTTCCTCCTACCAGGAAAGATGGTTGGATGGTGTAAGAGAACTGTGTATTTTTTAGCACAGCTGTGATTAAAATAAAATAGTCTTAACAGGATATTTTTGGACAGGAATACTTGCATTCCCACTTCCCTTGGATTGGAATACCTAATAAGTCTATAGGCTGACAGAAGTTGGCCAGGACTCTCCTGTTTCTATTTTATTTCTTAGAGCCTCTGAACCTGTATAAAACCCCGCGGGTTCCCTGAAATGTAATTATGGCTATTTCATGAGCCGGGCAGTGTTCACACAGTCTGTGCTTCCTGGAGGTAAAAATCTCGCGTGGGATTTACAGGGAGATGCGCTGGCCTGGGAAGGGCACTGAGGGAAGAGACGGCATAAATCACGTAGGAAGGAGTAAACACCTGTTTCTGTCCTCGCAGAGCCCGTGGCGTGTTCGCAGCAGGACGTGGCTCGGGCTCCCCGGGCTGAGGCAGCAGCTCCGCAGTTTGTTCGCTCTCCGCGGCAGCAGCACAACACGAGGTGAGCAGGGCACGGTGCCTGACAGGCAGCTCGGGCACCCCCACGCTCTTGGATCCCGGTTCTCTGCACGAAAGCCCTGACAGGGAGAAGGCAGGAGCGCACCGTGCCTGCCCGGTGCACCAGACCGCCCGAACCCCCGGTGAGTGCTGCTGCTCCCTCCGAGCCCAGCCTCGCCGCAGCTTTGCAGCTCGCCTTTCGCAGGAGCAGCGCTGCGAGGGCACCCGAGCCTCCGTGGCTTCCAGTCTTCGCAGGGAGCTGTGGCTGGATACCCACGGAATAAATAATGGCTTTGGCGTAACGCTACACACTGTGCTGCTTCCTGCCCAGTAAATATTGATACTTGTCCAATTCTGTGGCTCTTCCATTTCGTTTGCCCTTGAATCTTCAGTTTCTCGCTGTTTCTCAGCCTTCCTGTGAAGTACCAGCAGGTAAAAGTGCACCTTAAAGGTCGTTTATGACAGAAATTTAAGGAATAAAGCGGCAGATCACTTCTGTGTTTTTGAGGTGGGCAGCAAAGTTCTGAAAGGAACTGGAAAACCTGCCCTCATTTTTTACCTTCCCTATGTCTGAGCAGCCACTGCCCTGGTTTTGCTGGGGGATCTCCAAAGTGTTCTCAGAAATGTGAGCTGTCACTACTCACACTTTACACCAGCGCCCAGCCTTCACTCCAGGTGTTCTTTAGGCAATTAAGTTGGTGAGAATGAAGGGAATTCTCAGAATTTTCTGCACCACGAATCTCCCCTGTCCAGTGGCAGACTGCAGGTTTCAGGATGCATTTGTGCTCTTTGGCCAGTTGTTACTAATTTTAGGGACTGGCCAAGAGCTCCATTTCTAATGGCAGCCCCAGCAGAGCCATCAATTCCCATCGTCTTTCTCGGCGGTGTGGGAGCACCGTGACTCCTTTTGACAGAAAAGAGCAGCACAAACCTAATTCCTCCCCAGTTTGAGGGTGATTTTTGATTTCAGTGGGAAAGGCTGGGATCGCCAGGCACTCCTGCCTGCAGGAGCTGTGGGAATCTGCCGAATCATCCGTGTGTAGCATCACCAGCACGTTCCGATGCTGTGCCCACACACGGCTCCTGGTCTGTGCTGCAGAGGCAGCTTCTCCTCCAGCAACATTGCTCTGTGCTCACAAGAGCCTAAACTTCTCCTAGACAGGGCTTTTCTCGCTGAAACTTCTTTTATAGGGCAGCTGTGAAGGATGTTTGGGAATGTTTTCCTTCCTAACCAAGGGTTTATGGCCTTTGCACATCAGGCACACTGCTCCTTAAAGAGCAATGTGCCACCGTCTTCTTTACACAGGTAAAAATCACCCAGGGGACAACGTGGGGGGAGAATTCCAAAATGGGGAGGCACAAAATGCCCCGAAGGAACGAGGGGCGGTTTGGTTTTCTCAGCAGCTGCAGCCACCCTGAAGGCAGCGAGGCCATAAACCTGCGGCTGGCAAAACAGCACCAGCGCAGTGGGATCTTTGCTGAACATCTTCTCCAGCTGATTCCGAGCAGCAAGACACCAGTTTTAACCAGGCCTTAGGGAAATGCGGCTGCACGGCCCCTCAGGCTGGCATTCCACGTGAGACAGGCTGATATCCACGCTGGTGCAGGGTCCCCTGGGGCCACGGCGGGATCCTGGGGGTGCATCTCCAGGTCTGTGGGGATCTGTGAAGCCTGGAGGCTGCAGGACCCACCAGCAGGTGCCTGCACATCCTCCTCTCTCTGCCAGCACGGCTGTTCTGCTCTTTAGAAGTGTCACTCTGGGTTCTGCATCTTCTGGAAGAGGCAGGAAGCGTCAACACGGGCTTCTGCCCAGTGGAAAAGCTGGTCAGCAGCTGGTCCCATCCAACTGCTGGTGCTTGGAATGCCCAGGTCAATGTGTCCTGTGTCATCACGCAGCTTTTGGCTCCCTGGGTTGGCATGGAGTGATCTCATGACACTGGGAAATGGTAAATTTGCTCAGAACTGCGTGGCCATGGGGCCACATCGGCCCCACAGCTCCTGCCCCCCGCGAAACCCAACTATTGTAGTTCCCAGTCCCTGCCTTTGAGCGGCCCCTCCCCTGCCCTGGAGCTCCAGGGAGACCCTGACGTGCTCCACACACTCTGGAACAGGGAAACATTTCATCACTCCCGCGTTAGGCAACCCCTGCCACCATTCCTGCTTCCCTAACAACAGTTTAAACCTACTCCTTCCCTCCCCTTACAGGAGAACACGACCCACCAGTCACCCACCGTGATGAGAACACCACCTGCAGCTTGTACAGGAAGGTGGAGTTAAACCAAATTTGAGCAGCTCAGGCCAGAAAGGGTGTTTGGAAAACAAGAATCGGCTGTGTGTTATTAGAATTATGGAATCAGAGAATCCCAGGATGGTTTGGGTGGGAAGGATCCTTAAAGATCACCCAGTCCCACCCCCTGCCATGGGCAGGGACACCTCCCACCAGCCCAAGTTGCTCCAAGCCCCGTCCAACCTGGCCTTGGGCACTTCCAGGGATCCAGGGGCAGCCACAGCTTCTCTGGGCACCCTGTGCCAGGGCCTGCCCACCCTCCCAGCCAGGAATTCCTTCCCAATATCCCACCTAACCCTGCCCTCTGGCAGTGGGAAGCCATTCCCCCTTGTGTTGTCCCTACACGCTCTTAGAACAACCACCTGAATTTTGGATGCAACCAGAAAGAGACACAACAACTTTTCTTGGAGATCATTTTCATTTAGAACTGGTTTAGAACTGGAATAGTCCTTCTGGTGAGAGCTGGCCCCAAGCACTTGCCCCTCTCAGAGTGCTGGGGGATCACACGGGAGGTTTCAGCCCTTTGACTCTGCTCGGGCAAAGACAGCAGTGTGCAAACTGTTAGTACTAACAACAACACGCTTACCAACCTCTTATTGTCCTTTGAGTAAATATTTAAGCAGTGGAAACTTGGCTTGCACTTGCCCCGATTGCTAATCTGCTAAAAATTAGGACAGTGCCCATATCCCATTACAAAATCCCTGTGAATACTCAGAACGTCTTTTTTTCGCCATTCCTCCACTTAATGTGTATACATTAATTATTATGCAGATTCTCTTCCATGAAATATTTAGGTTTGGAAGTGTTTGGACATGTGGTAATCCTTAGGAAGAAGGTAAACATGTTCTTTGTTAAAGAAAACGTAAATAAAGTATTCCCCCAAAATATCTCGGAGAGGTTAAATGCAGGACAATGGGAACCACATGTAAATGTTCCCGCCGTCCCTGAGCAGGAAATTCATGGATGTTTGCAGGGACTTTGTTGACTGCAGCAGGAATTCTGCTGGGGTGCAGCCCAGAGTCCCAAACCAATGCGAAAAAATCAGGCTGATGAGTTCACTGAATTTGATGCATTTTAAATTGCAGAGCCACAGACTGCTTTGGTTCAGAAGGGACCTCAAAGCCCATCCAGTGCCACCCCTGCCATGGGCAGGGACACCTCCCACCAGCCCAGGTGGCTCCAACCTGGCCTTGGACACTCCCAGGGATCCAGGGGCAGCCACAGCTTCTCTGGGCACCCTGTGCTAGGGCCTGCCCACCCTCCCAGGGGAGAATTCCTTCCCAATATCCCACCTATCCCTGCCCTCTGGCAGGTTACACCTGGATTGCCCGCAGGGATGTGCTGGCTCTGGGAGCAGCTCTGAGCCGGTGGCAGCAGCAGCAGCCCTGCCCCACACCCAGAGCCGTGCCAGACCCTCGTGGGTTTGTCCCTGTTTCGGGCAGATGACAACCGGCTTGGGAACACGGAGCACATGGCACTTTTTACATGTGTAATCGCTTTAATTACACAAGGAGTTTACAAGCATTCCCTACCTGGGCGAAGGATCCTGCATGAATTTCAAAACTAATTTCACCATATTAATCCTGCTAAAGGAAATACAAACATTTGCAATTCATACATTACTTTATGTTCAGATGCAATTAATTTGGATTAGTTTCTAATGAACTCATTTTGCTTGTAATCAAGAACTTCTTTTCATGGGCTGGGGAAATGCCTGTGAATTTTCCCTCGGAGCTTTTCTTGCATAACATCTGCCCCGAGACGTCTCTTAAACAATGGAGAGGCAGATTTACAGGGTGTCAGCTCCCTGCTCTGAGCCTGGAGAAAGATGAATTAAGCCTTCTGTTATAAATGGAACATATATACTTCAAAACAACTGTTATTAGCCAAGATATGTCCAAGGTCAGGCTGAGTTATGCGGGATGTGTTCCTGGGAGTAATTTGTCTCTATTGGCTATGAATTTAGTTAAATTTTTTTCAAGTTTTGCGTAAGTTCTTTAAGTGTCCCACTTAGTTTTCAGGAAAATACAAATAAACCTTAACCAGGAGTCGCCTTTGTTTTTAACTCTTTCCTGTGTACCACCATTGTTCATTGCCGTGGGGAAACGTGTGGTGGTTCAATGTTCTCCAAGGCTTGTCAAGGAGGAAATGGTGCGTTTGGCCTTGTCCGATTTCAGCAAACCTGAAGGAGACACAGGGCTAGTGTTGGGGGTTCCAGAGGGCAAGGGAGTAACTGGAGCAGGAAGAAGAATTTCAGTTCTGCCATTTATGTTTAAAAATCAGAGAAACAGAGAATCCCAGAGTGGTTTGGGTCGGACGGGACCTTAAAGCTCACCCAGTTCCACCCCCTGCCACAGGCAGGGACACTTTCCATGGACCAGATTGCTCCAAGCCCTGTCCAGCCCGGCCTGGAAAAGCAGTTGCACTTTTGTATTCTAACATGTATAAAATGGGGATAGGACAGTTTGTAAATTTAATTTGGCCAGCCAGAATACAGTGGCCCCGGGACATCTCTCCACAAGGTCAGGGCAGGAGCAGACCTCCCTGGAAGGTGGAGGTCAAGGAAGCTCCAGCCACCCCACTCCACGGTCCAGGTTCACACCCTCATGGTCCTGCTGTTTGCCAGGGGAGCTGGGGCAGATCTGTGGTGCAAACTCAGCCCTCTGGAGCAGGATTTGCAGATTCTCCTGCCGGAGAGGATCCACAGCTGTATCTCCTGGGGGATGTGGAAGGATGGCCTCCAGCCAGGCTTTCCAGGAAAGGTGCTGCAAGATGTAAATGACAATTAAAACCCAGGTTTGGGCACAGAAGAAATGCCTTGCCCACAAACTGCGTTTTTCTTTGATTTCTTCTGTGCAGCTCTTGAGTTGGCACAACCTTGTTTAGCTTGAAAGATGTAAGAAAATTCCAGCCTCAGGCTCTTGGATGGTGTCTGAGTGTGGCTCTTATTGAAGTCCTGGGGAACAATTTAAGGCCAAATGTCCATTGCAACTCTCTTACTCAATGCCTCTGACAGTTTGCCCTGGGACACCAGGAAGGCATCACATGTGGGCAGGCTTTGGAAGAGCCTCACAGGAAAACGTATGGAATTGTTGAACTCAGCACAGCTCCTGCAGGGGAGCAGCGAGCTTGTAATTTGGTTTAAGTGGTCACAAACACGAACGTGAAAAGTATTGACTCTCTAGAAAACTAGATTAGATCAGGCAAATCCACTTCCAGGCACACTCCTGGAAGTGTCCAAGGCCAGGTTGGACGGGGCTTGGAGCAACCTGGGTCAGTGGAAGGTGTCCCTGCCCATGGCAGGTGGTGGCACTGGATGGGCTTTAAGGTCCCTTCCCACCCAAACCAGTCTGGGGTTCTGTGTTTCTAGGAAATAAATAAAGTGACAAATCCCCTTGGAAGCAAACTCCTGCTGATCCTTGAATGGAAACCTCCAGGAAAGGGCCAGATGAGTTAATTCACAAAGCCACCTGAGATGGGAACTCTGCAGTGCCATCATCAGGCCTGGCACTGCCAAAGGCGGTGGGTGCCACCACCCAGCTCTGCTGCAGGACGGGGAACAGCAGAGCTTCCTTAGGGAACAGTGGAGATTCCTTGGGGAACAGCAGAGCTTCCTTGGGGAACAGTGGAGATTCCTTGGGGAACAGCAGAGCTTCCTTAGGGAACAGTGGAGATTCCTTGGGGAACAGCAGAGCTTCCTTAGGGAGCTGTGGAGATTCCTTGGGGAACAGCAGAGCTTCCTTGGGAGCAGCAGAGCTTCCTTGGGGAACAGGATGGCCAAGGCAGTAGAAACCAATCCGTCGGTGCAGGCAGAAAGCGGGAAGAGTCATGGATGGGAAGGGTGCAGGTGTGGACCACCCTGGCGGGGCGGTGACAGCAGAGCCGGACCCCGCCGTGTCCCTGCCGTGTGTGACAGCCACAGCAGGGAGGGACAGAGAGCAGCGGGACAGGAGCAAAGGACACGGCAGGGGGAGCACAGTTAGTCTGTCATCGCTGCAGGGGAGAGTGGGATGGGAGCCGGGGGCAAAGGCAGGGATGTTCCCAGGTCTGTGGGCTCCTGTCCGGCTGGAGCTGGGGGTTGGCTGTGAATGAACACCGAGGTGTTCATGGGGTGCTTTGCCCACTCGTTAATTCATTTTCCTAAATTAAAGAGCCCCAGAGAGCCTGGACAGTGAGTTTGTGACACACAGGCTGGCAGTGCTTCCTCTCTGGCCACATCTCCTGAATTCAGCAGGAAAAGGGTGGAAGGGAATATCCACACTGTGGCCCTTGGCATATCATTATCTCGTGGACATTTGTGTCCCTGCAGAAAGACCAGGCTCACAGAGCACAACCAGGAAATTAAATTTGCCTGATATCCATGAATCCATCGTCTATTAATGGCCACCGTCTCTGTAATTCCCAGTGGCAGGGGAACCAAAACACCTCTGGGGGGGCCGGAGAGTCCCAAAGGGCACGAAGATCCTCCTCCTCACTAAATATCCCTTAAATATCCTTCTGACCTCGTACCTGCTGCCAGCGGGGTAGTTCTTGGCCTGAGGGTGCTGGGAGCCTCTCTGGAAAGGGCATGTGCAGTGATGGAAAAGAGGACAGAAGGCCATTAAGCTTTATATAATATTTTTTCCCTCCACCAGGGTTTGTACAAATACACACATGAGCAGCCAACCTCACCCTGGCTGCCAGCGAACTGTGAGCCTTTAAATACAATTAATGCAAAATATCATTTAATTACAGCTGTCTTCCCTCATTTGCAACAGATGGGTAATGTTTCGGTGGGTTGTGACTCAGTGGAAAGTCTCCTGAGCAGAACCCTCTGTGGCTCAGCCCCGTCGGCGGAACCGCGACTTCACAAAGCACAACTTTGCTTTTCCACTTCCATGTTAAAGAAGATTTCAATCCGAGTAACGACTTGAGCCCAAGTTCTCAGCAAAGCCATTGAGCGCCCAAAATAAGCTGTTAGTTTAAATTGTGTTTGTACACAGACCCATAAAGATCTCTTTGTGGAGAACAAAGTGGAATCCCAGTTCCCATCTGAAATGTGGCCACAGCAGGGCTGTGAAAGGCGCCCCCCCGGGCCCTGCCGTGGTGTGTGTTTGCCCCCAGCTCTGCTCAAAAGCACGGCGAGCCCCCCCTGCCCTTTGTAGGCTCAGCTTGGGTTTCCAGAGGGGGAAACATTCCCGGGTTAGTCATTTTTTTGATGTCTTTATTTTACGCTCAAAGCGCAGGGCAGAGAAACAGATTCTGTTCCAAGTGATGTAAAGGGCGTTTCCAGCCGAGGGGACGTGCCGTGATCTGAAGCCTCGCGCTGGAGCAGCTCCTTGGGAGGGCACGTGGAGATATCCAGCAGATCCAGCGTCTTCCCCTTCTTCCCAGGGAGCGGAGCAGCTTCCAGCCGTCCCCAGGGATCTCCACCTCCACCCGGAGAGCAGCTCATCCCAACCCTTGGGAGCAGCCCGCGGGGTCCCTCGGGAAGGAAGAGTTGAGGATGCTGTGCACGCAAACGGTGCTGGGATTTGCTGTGCGCGAGCACTGCGAGAGCAGGGTCTGTTCCCGAGCTGCACCCGAGTTATCTCGTGTTCTTGGGACTGCGGAGGGAAAATAGCAGAGGGACACGGATCATTCACCTGGTTACATTTTGGTGACTCGTCTGGTGACTTTTCTATCATCAATTGATCAATATTTTTAAATGGGCTTTATTATTCGGATACAAAATTAAAAGGGGCTTCCAGGGAAACCCCCAGGACCTACCTTCCCAGGGACTGGGAGGGTTCAGCTGATGTTTTATGCCCCAGGGAGAATGGAGCAAACCGCTGGCAGCTTCGGAGTGCTCTTGGGTTGATCTTTAAAACATGCACTTGGTGGGGTGTTTGTCTTCCCCCGTGCCTGCTGTCTGCAAATGCCTCAGCAGGCCCAGATATCTGGGGGGGCACTGACCACAACAGCGTGTTTTATTGGTTGAAAATCAGTTTTGTGTTGTAATAAAGAAGATTTGCTGTGGCAGCCTGAGGTTTTTTTTGTGAGACTGATTTATACCTGTCCAGACAGCTAAAGAAAAATGCCCTAAGACTTAAATGCACAATTCTATTTTCCTAAGTAGGGACTATCAAATTCTGGTAGTGAAGCGACTGTGAATTTCTGATTAAAAATGAATTCTAATTAATTTAAGGTAGGAAAGAAACACAAGGAAAGCCATGGGCTGGGCCACGGCCTGGCACACTGGAAGGGAAAGGTCTGGCGTGGATGGAGGGTTGAGCGTGTATGAACAGATCATGGAGTCGTGGAATGGTTTGGGTTGGAAGGACCTCAAAGCCCATCCGGTGCCACCCCCTGCCATGGGCAGGGACATCTCCCACCAGCCCAGGGTGCTCCAATCTGGTCTTGGACACTCCCAAGGATGGGGCACCACAGCTTCAGTCGGGATGGAGATACCTCTGGTGCAGGGAGGGGCCAAAGTGGCTCCCCTGGCAGGGCGAGGCCAGGCAAGAAGGAAAACCTCCAGTGGTCACATCACGGAAAGCTTCTTCCTCCACTGTCCCGTCGAAGGTGTTTCCACCCTGAGATGGTCTCCCAGGGTGTAGTTAGTCCAGCCGGGCTCTGCTCGCAGTGTGGGGCAGAGATGCCAACAGTGGCATCGGCAGAGGGTGGTGGCAGGGATAGGTGGGATGGGCTCGTGGATGGGAAAAGGAGAGAGGGAGGGGGAGATGAAGGAACAAATGACAAGCAAGAAATGACTAAGTTTGGAAACATTCTTTTCTTTCCGTTCCTTGGCAGGGAGTTCACTCGCTGATGGCACTTTCCCCTTGTATCTGAGAGGACCCAGCTCCTGCCTCCCTCCAGCCAGCCCTTCCCACTGAGGTTGGGCTATTTATAGCTGGGGTGGAATGGCAGCTCGGCCGGGCTGGGGCCAGTTAACCAGTTAGACACTGGTTTCACTTCCCTCAAATGAAAACCCAGTTCCTGACTGGTTTAACTTCCCCTAAGTCAGCCCAGGAGGAGGAGGCTCCCGCTTTGGGCTCCTCTCCGGAGAGGAGCTCCAAGGAGCGCCCAGGGTGGTGGAATCCCATCTCCTCCATTCTCCCTGCTTCCCATGCTTACCTCCCACTAGCCCAGGTTGCTCCAAACCCTGTCCAGCCTGGATCTGAACACGTCCAGGATGGGAACGCCGGTGATAGGGGAAAACAAGCCATGGGAATTGAGAAAGGTGCCTCACACAGGCAAGCTCATTAACAAACAGCCCTCCGAGCCTGTTTATTTAACTTTTTGTTTGCTTGTTTCTAATTCTTTAATATAAACTTGTCATTTTTAATTATTTTTGATACAACCAGACCCCTTTTTTTTTTTTCTGATTTAAAACAGTTATAAATATAATTTTCTCTTCACAAACTGAGTCCCTAAAGCAGTTCCAGATGCCGGACACGGACAGATGGAACATTCCTACTGGAGGAATAACTTCTGATATTTAATCAAAAGCAACAAGTTTAACAACCGAGACACTGACACACGAGGAGATAACACGGTGAGAAAAAGAAAATCCAGGCTCTAAAATTTAGATGAACTTTCCCAACATGTACAAGAGGTTTTACACACTTTGGTCTGAGCAACGGTGCAGCTCAGAAATTAAACCTGAAGAAGTGGGAAATGACTGAAATGAGGAGAAATGGAATAAAACGGAAGGAAGAGGAAATGGAGGAGAATGAAAAGGATCAACAGATAAAAGAGGAATTAAAAAAAGAAGCGCAGAATGAAAAAGAAGAAAAGTAGAAAATCAAAAGAAATGCCAAAGAAAGATGTTTTCAACAAGTCAGGAAGAAAAAATTGAGCTGTATGAGAAAAAGCGCACGAAATAGCATGAATTACAACGTTCTAAAGAAAACAAACGAGTGACAATACTCAGAAAAAGAGAGAAAATATGAAAGCCCTCATTCTGCATTAATTGTGCTTCCTTTCCAAAGACACATTTCAATGCTGCAAAACTCCCGTAATGAGATTATTGTTTACAGCAGGTTATTACTCACCGGGTCCCTGCTCAGCCTGTCTGTATTTGATCTAATTCTGTCAAACCTTGCAGCGGAGCCGCTGAGTTGGTACCTGAAAAGAAAGACTTAATCGGGGAATGGATTTGGAACCAAAATCCTCATTATAAGCCCATTTGTCCTACGGGCTTTGTGTGATTACGCAGAGCTCAGGCTGCAGCTTTACAACTTCCAGGCATGACAACATATCGATGTTTGGGGGCTTGGGTTCTCTCCTGCCCTCGAGTAGCCCGGACTTTGGGGTGGGAATCACCAGAATTCCCCTTCAGAGCAGTGCCAGGGAGTACAAATTCATTTAAACGTTACAGGGAGTCCAAATATTAATGCACTGTAATTATGTCTGATCCTTTTTAATGGTTGTTGATAACTTGCTGCCTTCACAGGATGGCAAATCCCCGCATTTTGGGGAAAAGAGCACTGGAAAATAGTCACAACCCCTCCCAAAGAAGCAATTAGCTCTACCTAAATAATCCCAGAAATAGAGCAGCCGAGTAAGTGGGAAATGTTTTATGGAGATGTGGTTAGAGGGGAATATTATATTATTGTCACGAGCTTTAAACAACCAGGTGACCACATTTTTCATGCAATGGCACTATTGTATTAGACACTAAAATCAGATTTTAACCTACTTTTAAATGTTCTCCCTTTGCCTCCACTCCAGGGTTTGGAGGCGTTGTTTGTGTCACCATTCCCTGGGCTCCCACGGCTTCTTTTAACTCCAATAATTATAACAGCTCACTAATGGACCATCTCCCTGATAAACTTCCTCGTTAAGGAGAATTCCGGACAAAAAATGATCCTGGTCCTTTAAAAGTTTATCCCCGTGGCACCATCATGTAAGCATACATATGGGACAGTAAAAATGGAAGACGACACATTAAATGACATTATTATAAAATGCAATACTCTTGGAATGATCCCTTATTAAATTAGGCTCTATGATCTGAGATGAATTTCCCCGATCCCTAATCCATCACCAGAGAAATATTAAAAGATAGGTCTCAACTGGTATTAGAATGGCACTCAGTCTCTACTTTCATTATTTTGAATTAGGGTGCTACTGGGGGGAAGCCTCTTAATGAGAATTAGAGTGATTCACTGGCCTTCTTTGGGATTTTGACAAGTAAAATATTAACTCTTCAGTCACAGCTGTCGGAATTAAAATACTTGGCAGCCACAGATGCCCAAATTAAATTGGCCTTTATGTTTCCATATTGCTGACCTCCTTAGAGGCAAAAACATCAAGCCCAACAATAACAGCAAACCCGCAGCATGTCATTTCTTGGAAGAAAATGTATTTATTGAAGTTTTTATATTTGTTGCAATTTTAAGCACATAATTGAACAAACACGGGGCGTTTTTACAAAAGGCCCTTGTTTTAATTTTGCATTCTGTAAAACTTCAGCTGCGAATCAGTTCCTCTGAACCATTAATCAGGCAATAAAATAATAAATGAAGTTATTTTGGGGGATTTCTTAACTGTTTAAGCCAACATAAATCAGATTTACGTGCAGAGCATCAGTGAAAACATCTTAATGGCTCTGACTGGCACTTTTTTGGGGTTGTTTCTCTGTAAATAATAGATCCCATTTCTTACAAACAATATCTGAAAATGCATAATTATTGCAAAAGAACAAGCCTTTTTCTCAGCAGCACTGCAGTTTGGAACAGCAGACCAAGCTGGAGCTTCGCTACGTCAGGAAAACATCCTTTCTGGTCTTTCCCCCTCTGTTAATTTACCGCTGTGGCAGTGGAATTCCAATTAGTCTCGCTCGAGTGTGTCTCAACTAAGCCTCAATCATGACGAGAGTTTCCAAAGTGGAACTTGTAGCGTGGAAAAGCCCCAAATAAAGGGACGATGCAGAAGTGGGTTTTTCTGTTTATCCGTTTCCAAAGCCACCCTTAAATTCTGTGATCCATCATAACCCAGCCAGCACAGGTTTGTTATTCTTTGCTGTGTCTCTGGTCACCTCCAGCGTCCCTCCCTCCTCCCCACGGTCCCTCATCGATCTCGGCTCGTGATCGGTTGGGAGCTGCTCGGAGGGGGACAGTGATGGATGCTCCGGAACCCTCGCACCCTTCGTATCCAATACCGGGACAAGCTCCCCGGATCCGTGGCACGGGGGGAGAGCGGGGCCGTGGCCACTGCAGGTGCGTGGGACGTGAGTCTGGGCTCCTCCAAGGGGCCCTATTTGCACACCAGTGATCCCAAAGCACCTCCACGGAATTCCTCACCACACACGTTGGATTTCTCTCGTGCTGGCGTGACCAGAGGCGTTCCAATGCTGACGGGATGGAGCGCGTGGTGTGTCACATGAGGACATGGAGCTTGTTGGCCACTTGCTGCTCTCCCCTCTTTTCCTCATGCACAACCAGCCCATCCTTTGCAAGGGAAGGCTGTGCCTTCTCTGCTCCTGCCAGTGGCGTTTCAGAGCTGATAATGCGGCACCAGTGATTTCCGAAATAATCCAGCTCTGGAGCCTTAATATTTGGAAACGCTCTGTTATTCCCTGGCAGGGATGCTGGCGGGTGCCCTGGCACTGCAGCACACTCGTCGTCACCCCTCTCTGCAGGCAGCAGTGGGTGCGGGAGCATCAGTGACACCAAGGGCACATTTGCTTAGGACAAAAGGAACCGGCCTGAGGTTGTGCCAGGGGCGGTTCAGGTTGGATATCGGGGATAATTTCTTCACGGAAAGGGTTCTGAAGCGTTGGAACAGCCTACCCAGGGGAGTGGTGGATCCCCATCCCTGGAGGGATTTAACAACCCTGTGGATGTGCCACTTGGTGACACGGGTCAGTGGTGGCCTCGGCAGTGCTGGGGGATGGTTTTGGAGGTCTTTTCCAACCTTTCTGATTCTGTGATCCTCTGACTCCATACTGTGTTCTATGGAGCTCCCAGCACTGCTCACAAACCCAGGGCAGCTGTCCCCAAGCAGGATGGGAAGCCCTGGCTCCCGGGAAGGGAGCAGGTTGGGGACAGCAAGGTTGTCCTGTTGGCTGTGACAATTCTGGCTGTGACAGCAAATCCTCCCTGGTGCAGAGTCACCGTCCCACTCAGCTGTGGGGGGCACACCTGGCATCACCCACAGCACGTGGGGCCGGGCTGGGGCCCTCCTGCTGCTCTCAGTCACACTACACCCCACACTCATGGGAAAACATTCCATGAAAGAATTCCATGGCTCTCCTGGAACAGCCTCTACGTTATTTTTATCCTTTAATGCTGGAACCACTTCTGCATTATCATTCTCATTTTTATTACATTATCTTGGCAAAGCAAACACCTTGTTGCATGGGAATGAGGGTTTCAGAACCTCAGGGAACGGCTGGAGGTGTGTCAGGGCAGGGTCAGGTGGGATCCCAGGGAAAGGCTCTTCCCCCAGAGGGTGGTGGGCACTGCCCAGGCTCCCCAGGGCAGTGGGCACAGCCCCAAGGCTGCCAGAGCTCCAGGAGGGTTTGGATGATGCTCTGGGGCTCAGGGGGTGACTCTTGGGGATGGTCCTGGGCAGGGCTGAGGGTTGGACTGGCTGGTCCTTGGGGGGCCCTCCCAACTCAGCACATTCTGTGATTCCATGATTTTTCCTCCCGCCACATCCCCATTTGGTGGTGAAACCTCACCCCAAGAACCCTCCTCCATCAAGCACCACACGAGCCCCGTCTCCGTTCGGAATTCCCTGTCCGGATCGGGGCTGACAACCCACACAGGCAGCTCTCCAGGCTCTGTCACCCCTCACGGGGACCTCCTTGGCCGGGTGGGTGCCGGTCAGAGCCGGGAAGGCCACAGAGTCATGTCGGCGTGTGAATTAGTCCCGCACAGAACCACTTAATCCATCTTCCCCGGAATTAAATGCGCGCGGAGCCGCCGCGGGGGCTTTAATTTCTTCTTGGGAAGACATTAGCAGAACTCGATAAAGGGTCAAGTAATTTCATCCAAGTCACCACTGGTTAGTTAAGGGAAAGCGACGGGGCCAGAGCCCGACGGTGCCTTTGGCACGCGGGGACGGGTGGAATTCCAGCTGCGAGCGCCCGCGGAGCGACGGCAGCGCCCGCGCGGGGCTCACCCGGCCGGTGGCTCGAGAAGGTGCTTTGATTAACACCTGCACCATGAGATGGTTGCTCGTGCGGCGGCGAGGCCGGCGCTCCCGGGGACCTGCCCAGGGAGTAATTTGGGCGGCTGCGAGCGGACAGTGAGTCCGCGGGGAGCGCTGGCAATCACGGCGGAAACAATGTTTGCATCGATCAGCTGTCACCGTGATTTATGGCTTCATTTTGCTGTAATGGAGAATTAGTGGAAAGATTATCAGGGACTCAACACTTTGGCTTGTTACCCGTGTCCAGACGAGCAATTTGTCTCCCTGAAGCAGTGAAATACTTGTGACAGCTCCAACACTTGCCCTAATTCAATCAAGGGAAAATGTTGGAATTAATTTGTTACAAGAAAATTTAAATATGTTCAGCAAACGGTAACCGCAGAGCAGGAGGCTGATTTATTGTGCTCGGCAAGATATCGATCCGCTTCGATCCGGCCTGTGTTGAGGTTTTAATGTGTAATAATTTCCAATTTAAAGCTCCTTTTCAAGATCACGGGTTTAAAGAGAGGGCAGGCTGGGTCTCAAGACCTGATTAGGAGCCTGTTGCAATGGCTTTGTCAAAAGCCTGTTTGAATGTAAATTCATAGTTATCTTTTGCACTATCTTTAATATTCTTGACATGGATTTTATTGTGTGTCAAACCTCAGGCCAGCTGCCTGCCACAACCATTAATGAAACATCTTAGGAAATAAATCTCAGTCTTTATACAATATTTTTAAAAACCTGAAACATTACATGTCAGCGAAAAAGGTGGAACGGCATCCTTTTCCCCCCCTGCACAGTAAAGCATCAGAGATGGAGCAGTTTTACAGCTCGCCTCCACAATTAGATTGAATTATTGTGCAAATGCTATTATGCCATAAGCTTAAATTCCGAAGTCTGCAGGAATATTTTAGGTGCTTGTACAAATCTGTTATCTTCATTGAAGGTGGGACAGCTTACCCGACCTCCCCCTATCTATAATTTGTAAGGTTTGCATTATTAAAATGCTCTTCCCTAACGCGGGGAGGATAACAGGGCTCCGGGAGGTGGCTGGGACACTGGAGATGCAGCTCCTTGTAATCCAAGAGCAGCCATGGTGGTCTGGGGCTGCCCTGCCACCCAACCAGGGCAAAATGGTGTGAAACCCAAACGTGCTCAACCAAATTGCTACGACGGATCAAAAGGGAAATCCTGGCCTCCAGTGCTAAAGGCCTTGTTTAATAACCCACCCTGCCGCTCCAGATGCAAGTTTCTTTTATCATTTTAAAGCATCAGTAGTTCCCATAACGAGAGAGGAATCCTGTTGCACCCATTCAATGAAGAGTCACCACCCGCCCCTGTGTTGGACACATCCATACCCAGGTATTTGCTCATTGGTAGAGACTACTTTGGCTGTTCTTGGCTTTGCTGCCGTATCCTTAGGCTGAACACCGAAAAACGTTTCATTTAAATATTTATATCATAATATATAGAATAATATCTTTATTTAAACTATCCTTGACAGAAATTTCCAGCAGCATCTGGACCTTCAAACGAAGGGTTTGGGCCCCCTCACTTGCTCAGCAGGGCTGGGCAGTGTGGCCCCACAGGGGCTCTCAGAAGGACCCACACCAGGCACTTGGGTTTTCCTGAAATGGCTTTGGGGACAACTGCTGGTGCTGAGAGAGGCTTTGTGACCACCTCAACCCCTGGGCAATCCCAGAAGGGGTTTGCACCTTCCTAGCGCTGGAGGAAGGACCAGTGGGGCCAAAGTGATGGAGAGCCCGAGCTCCTGAACTCCCCTGGCCATCAGACCACCTCTAGACATCTCTGCCCCAAGAGTGTTTAAAAGTTGGTTTAAAGGGTGAATATTGTCCTGTAAAACAGGAGCTTCTTGTGTGGCAGTGGGAGCCAGAGGAGGCACTTTCTGAACTCCTGACTTGGATGGCTTTGGAGGGGCCTTTGCAGAAGCAAAATTTGGCTCTGTTGGAGCTTTTGGAGATAAAATGTGAAAAATTCATCTTTCGAGGAGTCAAAAGACTGCCTTGATCTCTGCTTATGTCTCTGGTCCAAGGACTTATTGCTGCAGACTGTGCTTGGCTTTGGGTTCCCATCTGAGTCCTCTCCATGATGGACTTTAACATCTTTCCCCTTTCCAAGACATCCTCCATATATCCTTCCACATGTTTGCACTCACATGCCTTTGGAAAAGTCAATACAATTTTATTAAACTCTGTGCATGAGTTAGATCATAAAAAGGAGGGATTCTGGCCGCGTTGTAGCAGCTTTATGAAGTGAGGTGTCCCTGCGTTCCCAAGATTCACTCTGACTCGGGGCTTCAGTATTGGGAATTAGCATTTTTTTAGGAAACGCTGTGATGACATTGTACTCCCACCTCTGCAGATCCATAATTATAACTCAGTTTTTCATTACAAGCTAGAAATGTAAATATTTCTGTGGTCACCGATGGAATTTAACTTCTGCAGCAAATAATATCTACACATGTGGTTCCTATCTTGTTCCTTACCGTGTAATAACAGGCGTACTACAGCTAGTAAAATATTATTAGAAAAGTCCCTTTGCTGCAAGACCCGACCGAAAAATGCAGAGTTTGCTCTCCAACACGTGCTCCTGAGGGTTCCTGGGAGTCACCAGAGTTCACAGGGCCAGGGCAGGAGCAATTCTGCCCCTCCTGGCCACATCCTCAGCTGGTGTCAGAGAGGGGCTCCCATCCATGGGCTCCGTCACTTTGCACCAGACACCCACACGACTCCTTTTGCTCCCAGTCTGGGCAGCCCGGGCTGCTACTGGGCGGCTGTGGGAGGCCGTGGACCCCTGGCCCCCTGGCAGGGGGAGTCTGAGCACCCCGGGCTCTGCAGCCTGGCAGGGAGGGAGGGCTGACACCGTTCCACTGGGAGCTGGAGGAGAATCAGGCCTTGACATTTACAATTGAATTAGACTGATATTCAAAACAGAGATAAACTGACATTTAAACGAGTCCAATGTTCCGTTGTTTCAATTTTCTTCTTTTTTTTTTTTTTCCCCCCCTTTCTTCATTTTCCACGGATCAAGGCTCCACCACACTGGGGGTCTGGTGCTGGATCCCGACCCGGGGCTGAGGTCTCCCTGTGCTTTGCCAGCAAGAAGGAGCCTCCTGGCTGGTTCCAGTGTGTCCTCACCCGTTAATGTGTCGAAAACACCACACCAAGCCCGCCCTGAGCCAGCTGCTGAGCCATCAGGAGCAGCGCCAGGTTAAATGCTATTAAAATGTTGGTCACCAGTGCTAAAAGGCAGCATTGTGGATCAATAATCCCAAAGAAATCTAGAAACCCCATCTAATTTTCAGAGCCCTGCCTTTGGTTTTCTTTCCTTTCTTTGTTTGAACAGCCAAGAACTGGTTTGGTTCATCCTGTGCCCCGAGAAATGAGCTTCTCCAGCTCCCACTCATCAGCCTGGTCCTGCAGCCACGGGCTGTAAATCCCACTGGGGGATGTTTATTTGTTTTCAAAAAGTCCTATCAGAGCCCGGAGCCGCTTCTGCAATTGTCCTTAGTGCTGAAATGCAAGTTGAGGGGCTGTCCATGGCTGCAAACACAAGTGTTGGTAGAGGTCTGAAAGAACGGCATTCCTTCCAAGTTGGATTAGCACAAGGCAAAAAAAATAAAATTAAAAAAAAAAAATGAGGAAAACTAAGTAAGTTACCAATTGTGAACTTTACGACGGTGCCAGCCATTAACAATAGACCCTCTTGGGGTGGGTTTCATCCCTTCCCACAACAAGTTTGTCTCTCTCCGAGGTCATTTTAGGTCTTCGGTCTCAACAATCATTTGCTCCGCGAGCCGTTGCAGACAGAGCTGTCTTCAGCCTCTCAGCTCGGAGGGAGGGACCCGACCACGCCATGGGATCCTTCCCAAGCCCTGGCAGCAGAGATGTCTTTCCTTTGCCCAGGGCGAGGGCGACAAGGGGCGGCCCCACGCGGCCCTGGCACCTCCTGGCTCTGCCCGCTGCCCGTGGCTCGGGAGCCGCCGGGAAGGGCCCTGCTCTGCCCTGCCTGGGATTTTCCAGTGTTCCCATTGTTGCACAGCTGAATCCAATCACCGCTATTTGTTTTTCGGAGCGGGCCCAGCTCCCTGTTGCTGGATGATATTTTCATCCGCTGACATTTAACGGGGCGGTTTCAAAACGTCCCTAGAATTCCTTTATTTTTAACATTTTATCTAAATCGGGCTGTAATGATCTGTTTGGAAAGAATTGTTAGTAAACAGAGGTGCCTGTGCTGGAGGCTCTGTGCTCACCAGACCTGTAAAAACCAGCTGTAAATGGCACATTTTGGGAAACAAGAGTGTTTTTCCAAAACCACAGAGCGATCAGATCATGCCCAAGCCCACGTGCCACATCCCAGACAACGTGGCTGTGATGAACCATTTCCTCCAAGTCCGGAATCGTGGTTTCACTCCAGAGTAAAGGTAGAGCAAAGCAACTGAAAAAAGAAACAGTCTTTTCCTTGGAAAATCCGTGGCCGGGGAGAGCTCCCAGCAGGAGGAGCTTTCAGGAATTTCCAAGCATCCTGTTGTGACGGAGGGTCATTCCGTGGGATGTGTTTTATGAAGATTGGGAAATTACTTTTGTTTGATTATGGTTAGGACTTCAAACAAGCTGCCAGGACTTCAGAATGTCGAGGAAGAACGGGGGAAAGAAATGAAGACCTTCAGAACACAATCTTGGCCTGCTGAGATGTTGTGTCTCCTGATCCCACCACACCAGATGCTGCTCTTTCATTTTCAGAAGTGTTTGATTAATTTACGTTCTCATGGAAACGAGAAGTGGAAAGACAAAGGTTGACTCACATGTGCTGTAAACATGGGCCGTGTCCACTCACCGTCACCACACACAGCCCTGCACTGACCAACTACTCCTAATTAATTATCAGCAATTAATTGGAGTGGAGTTCAGTCCTTTTGCCTGCAATGTCAGTTCACAATTAATTTAATTCACTGGCAGCCTCATCCAGGCTTTCCTCTGGTGCAGGCTGGCTCTGGAGCATCACTGACCTGAAGAGAACCCATGGGTTAGAAGGAGAGACTTGCAGAAACATTCCAAGGTTCCTCAGAGTAAGGAAACCTGCAGGAATGGCTTTCAGTAAAGCATCAGTCCATATCCCAACAGCAGGGCCTGGAGGAGATGGTTCAATTTGGATACTTTTGTTCTCTGATGAATGAGGAAGTTTTGGAATGGTTGTGAACTCTGAGGAGGTGAGATACCATCGAATCATAGAATGGTTGGGGTTGGAAGGGACCTCAATGACCATCTAGGTCCACCCCGCTGTCATGGGCAGGGGCACGGTGGAGCCTTCCTTGCTGTAGCACCTCAAGATCGTAAAGCTTTTAGCACTTTTTACTGATCTGCAGGAATTTTGGCTCTCCTGATACCAAAGACACATTCCGAACTCTGATGACTGTTTGACTCCCGTCTGGCAGAGCCAAGCTCATCAGCCAAGCTTATCAAGCTCCAGTGCCTAATTAGAGCTCTCCTGACACCACTCCCAGGCTGGGTTCAGCTCGTCCTGGAGGCAGTGGAGCCCTTTTATTACTTTCTACAACTTAATCACTGCTTTAAAGACGTTTTCTGTGAATTGCTCAAAGGTGAGCCCCTCTGTCAATTTAGGTCAATATGCTCTTCTTTTCAAAATTAATTGCTATTAATTAATCACTATCTGAAGCAGTTTATTGGTATTGATTGGCTCCCCTTTGTATGTTTCTATGAGATCTCTTATTGGTCTCCTCTCTGTGTTGTTCCCACCCAAGCCAGAGCCTGTCCTGGTGAGCGTCGGTGGGCAGCTGGCTCCAGAAGAACATCCAAATCTCCACAACAATCCTCCTGCAAAGAACATCCACGGTGTCCGTGCCTCTGGCTTCTATGGCATTTTATTTCCTCAGCTTCCTGGTTCCCTTAAAACCAGAGTAGCAGAGCTGTTATTCCTGACCTGCTCCTGGTACACTGGAAGTGTGTCCTGGCTGTGGGCTCCTGACATCACCTGTGTGTGACCGAGGAGCCCCACCGGCTGTCCCAGCACCCACACTGGAGCAGTGTGACCTCTGGGCACATCAGACCAGGGACAGATTCTGAGTATTTAAGCAAGACAAGTCCGCACTGGAAAACAACAACACGTCTTTTCCTACTTCATGTGGAGCAGGGAGGAGAAGACATCGCCCCAACATCTCTGAGTGATGCTCTGCCTCCTGTTGCTCTCCTGCACGGGTGGGAGGCAGGTCTGTGAGGAAGGAAAAGCATCCGTTTGCTTTCAGGTTCTGCACAGTTATTGGCATTTCCTCTCCGACCTTTTTCCCGGTGTAATCAAATAGCAACGACCAATATATTAAACCCCAGATTTTCTCAGCAGCCTCCCTGTGCAGCCACCGGGCCAACACGTAGTGATCAGGGCAGCATCATCTTCAGACTCGATCTCATTCAGCTGGAGTTTTGGGGGGGTTGAAGAAGACACCCCATGTCTTGTTGGGGCCTTACAGGGCTGAGCACAAAGGGAAAATGCAGCAGGGAGGAGGTGGTGGCATGGGGAGAGGTCTCAGGCTGAAGGAGATCCTGCAGAGTAACGTGCTTTTTACAGAATGAGGAGCAGTTTAAATGCATCTTAGCCTTGAGATCAGTTCTATTCTAGCAGACCAGACAGCAAAAAGGACTGGGATGCTTCAGATCCCACCTCCCGGCCTTGGGACACCTTAGGATGGTGAGAGCAGCACAAGCCACGTTTCTCAGCCAGTTAGCAGGACCCACCTCATCTTCTTCCACGAGCACGAACAAGGAGTGATTCCCAAAGCAGAGCTTCCCACCAGCTTCCCCTGGGCCGTCACTCCACGGGAACACGGATGGTGTCTCCAGCTGTTGGGCAGGTTTCTCATGGTTGGCGACACTGCAGGTGGTCACAAGGGCACTGTCACGTCCCACTGTGTTTCATCCAGCGCTCCGGGACACACGTTCGGGGCTGCTGAGCGCTGTCATTTTCCAGCCTCTGCAAAGACAAGGATTTCTCCTCTCCAAAGCTCTGGCAGGTCCCCGGGGATGTCGTCAGCTGCTTTCACTGCCCGGAAAATAATGTCATTTCTCTTTCTAAAGAGTGCTGCAATGATTATCACCAGGCCTCAGGCACTTCACCCAAATCACACAGTGCTATTTCGGGTCTCTCTTTTACCACTAATGTTCAAACCCAGCTGCTTAAATCCAGTTTTCAGAAGCGAATTGGGCATTTAGCAGCCCAGGAGTCTCTTGGCATCGCTGAGGTGCTGCCGCAGTTCTCCAGCCAGGACCCCCCGTTGGGGGTGTCCTTCTGGGACCCTTCAGGGCGAGAGGGGTCTGCTGGAACGTCTCTCCTCGCCCCACACTTCAGGATGCCCAGATGTGAGCGAGCAGGACCCAGCTGTGCAGTGCCTGCTCGGGCAGGGTCACGCCCACTGGCCAGCTCAGCTCCACAAAAACAGGGATTAGATTCTGTTATAAGGCTTTGTGGGATTAACCATCGCTGAATTTGAAAGGCTAATTTCTTCTTGGATTTTTTTCCCCTCTGAAGTCTCTAATGACTGTGTTTATGGGTAAGTTTCCCTGAGTACCTCCAAGACTGAAAGCTTTTTTTATGAGACAGATGGAGATGTTCTTTCCAAGAGTGAGTAATATTTAACCTTAAGCACTTTCAAATCCGGCCTCAGGAATATTGAGATGAAAGCCTCGTGGCACTAAGCTCCTTTCAAATGGATATTGCAGAGAAGCTGCCTGGACATTTGTCTCCCTGCACCTCTGCCCTGTTTAACATGCTGCTGCTGTGCCCGTGTTCCTCAAGGAGGTCCGAGAAGAATAAATACTTGTCTTTCAGATTTAATTTCCAGCGGCGGCTCTGCTCTCACTATTGTATTTCTTCTGAGCATTGCTTATTGGACTTGAAGTTCCTGATAGTGTCAGTCAGGTGCCTTCACCCTCTCCCTGCCAGCGGAGAGTGCAGCTCCTCCAGCTGGGAATGGGGACAGGGAAGCACATCCTTGATGTCTCAGCATCCCTGTGGCACTGGTTACGTGCACACTGGTGTGCTTTGGATTGGAAGGGGCCTCAAAGCTCATCCAGTGCCACCCCTGCCATGGGCGGGGACACAGCCCACTGTCCCACGTTGCTCCAAGCCCCATCCAACCTGGCCTTGGACACTTCCATGGATCCAGGGGCAGCCACAGCTTCTCTGGACATCCTGTGCCAGGGCCTGCCCACCCTCCCAGGGAAGGATTTCTTCCTATACCAAATTTGAATCTACACTCTTTCAGTTTAAATCCATTAATTGTAATTATTGAAATGCTGATATTCAATCAATAATCATAGAATCACAGAATGGCTTGGAGAATGACAGTTGGAAAGAAATGAAATAGGAAGCAGAAATGCATTTTGAAGAGCTATTAGTTATTTTCTTCTCCTCCCCTCCTGATCTGATTCTTGACATTCAAATCCCCATCTCAAAGAACCACAGAAGATGCTGAGTTGTGCACTGGGCAAGGTGGGGGGCAACCTTGTCCCCGCTGCATGAAACACAGGCACTTCCCGGGTTTTCTTGGGATCTTTCACATCCTCCAAGTTTCCAAGGGAACTCCCCACTGGCTTTGTCCTGCACAGCCATGGGTGCCCGGCCCTGCAGCCGGGACACAAGCTGTGCTTGCCTCGCTCAGGGTATTAAACTCCAGTGGTGCACAAAGCGCAGAGGTCTCTGCGCGCTCCCTAAGAAATCATTATCATCAGACAGAGGAGGAGTATGGATGATGGATAATGGGCCTCGTGCTGCCCAGCGATCATTACGCTCCTGCCGATGAGGCAGCAACTGTCTTAAGCCCCATTAGCAGATGATGGGCTGTCTGGAAGAGGATCCTCAGACCCGAGCAGGGAGCTCCTCCGGCTGCACTGGGTTAACCCTGGCGTGGTGGGACCGTCCCCATCCAGCCAAACCCCGGGATGCGGGAGGGTGGAATGGTGTGGTAGAAATAGGCAGAAACTAGGAAAGCTGAAGGGTGAAATGCTGCTTCCTGAGGGGTCTGTTGGGCAAGAAACGCATTTAGAGGAGCCCAACGTGAATTTGAGGGTTTATAAATGAGAGTTGTCTGCTGGTATCTCTTTCGTCTGCGTAGCCTGGGGAGGGTTAAACTCTTCCCGTATCTGTGGGCTGAGACATCGCTGGACATGCTGAGTTTGGAGGAGTGCAGGGAGCAGAGACAGCACTACCATCCCAGTGAATGCTCATAACTGGCCACACTCATGTCAGGGTGAGTTTGGATGGTGGTCAGCGAAATCTGAACAAGCTGGACAGCAAAAATTGCTTCTGCACTGAAGAGGAGGGGGTGTGGGCACATTCATGCGAGGGGATGTGGGAACCAGCACCCTCCAGCCCCAGCTGAGAGCTACAAAGCTGTCCTGTCTCTCAGTGGGGACTGATTCTCCCTGTCCCCACCTCCCCAGGAATGCAGCCTGAAGGTAAATACTCCCACCTGATTTTTACCCTGATTTTACCGAAGCTGGAAAACAGCTACACGTGGTCTTTAAAGGGATTTCTGGTTAAAAAAGTTGCATAAATGATCAACCAACCAAAATAATGCTATCAAAAAACCAAAACCCCAATCAAAAGAGTCCTTCCTTTATTCATAGAATTGCGGAATCCCAGAACAGTTTGGGTTGGAAGAGACCTCCAAGCCCACCCAGTGCCACCCCTGCCCTGGGCAGGGACACCTTCCACCAGCCCAGTTGGCTCCAAGCCCCGTCCAACCTGGCCTTGGGCACTCCCAGGGATCCAGGGGCAGCCACAGCTTCTCTGGGCACCCTGTGCCAGGGCCTGCCCACCCTCACAGGGAACAATTTCTTCCTACTCCTAGAATCCCAGAGCACCCTGAGCTGGAAGGGACCCACAGGGATCATCAAGTCCAGCTCCTGGTCACCAAGCTCTCGTCAGGACCTTCCACTACAAAGGAGGTCTAATCTAACATCTAATCTAAACCTCTTTCAGTTTTAATGCCACAGCCCTCCAGAAAAGCATCTGTGAGTCTCAGTGATCTTAAGTAAACTTTGAGAAATTGAATTTGGAGTCTTATCTAAATCAGATCCATCAGTGGTCCGTGACCTGGGCACATGGTAATGAGCAGAGATCATCCGTCGGTATCTGCCGGGCGTCCCTGGGGAGCAGATCTTCCCTCGGCAGCTTTGCTTCAGATTACACAGCCCTGACTGCGGCTCCCTCGCTGTGATTCATCCTGACGTGATCCCCTGGTGATGAGAACAGAGAGCAGGAACGTGTGTTTAGCTGGAAATACATTTAAAAATGCATTCTGGAGGGTTTTCTTTAAATTATTAAAGAACAGTAATTCACCTTTTAAACTCCCGAAGATGTAAAGCACTTTATGGACTATCTTTCAAATCGTTTTGGAAATCTTCAGATCCCTCTCTTGGTGCTCTCACAACTATTTAGTAAAACAATAATAAAACCAAAACCGATACAAATGTTGCCTGTTGTTTAGAGAAGTAAATATCCTTGGTAAGTCTTAGCAAAGCACTTACAACAGAGTGGTTTGGATGAAGTCCAGGCTGTTCAATAGTTAATATATTATTCATATTAATAAAATAATGTTTGGAAAGGCACCAAGAGTCATAATGTGTGCACCAGGAGCTGGGGTTTAGGAGTCGGTAGACAATTAGTTACCAGTTGAGGATTTCCCGTGTTTCTCTGGATTTTATTAGGGTGTGAAGAGGGGGATTTCAAGCCGCATCACTGACACAACTGTGTCAGTGATTTATTTGGCACTGCCAAGGGTCCCGATGAGCTTCTCCTGGACCATCGAACCTTCAGCCCAGAACTGGAAACTGGGGGCTCCACCCATTGCACGGGGGACAGAGGATGTCCAGTAAGGCAGCAGGACACAAAGTCTGCCAACTTTGATGGGTGCCCTGACCAGGGCCCCCCTGCGCCCCTCGCCCTGGCCAAAGCCCTCCCTGGGCTGTGCCCCGGCCCCGCTTTGAGGAGCTGAACCCTCTTGCCAGAGCAGCAGAAAACAAATGAGCTATTTGTAACCCTTAATTTAAACAGCTACCGAAGTAATAGTATAAATAGTCTAATGCAATTGTAATGGCTAATGCATTATGCATCCAGCCTCTTCCCCCTTTGAATATGCATGAGGCAGGAAATCGCCAAGCGGCACAATATTGCTGCTGCAGTGCTTACCTGGAGCCCTCTCGGGGGCTCTGGGGACCCTGAGCCCAGGGGCTGCACCAGCCCCTGTCCCCGTGCCCAGCACAGCTCCAAACACGCCCATAAAGAGCTTCTGGCTTTGGGCAAATCCTGCACCGAACCTCCCACTTCCACCCCAGGGTGCATGGAAATATCAGAGCCAGTCACAGCTTTTCCTACCCTTTGTACTGCCTGGCTTAAAAATCAGGAAAATATCAAACTAGTTCTGGAAGCTGAAGGAAATAAATTAATTTCGGTGACAGGAATAAAGTGGATCTAATTAGAAGTCCCTCTGCAGTGCCTCATTAGTGTGGTGGGTAAGTAAATGAAATTTCAGCAGTAGTGACTTAGACTATTTGTCTTTGGGTATTTTTAGGATTTACAGAATGCCAGCCACTGGGTTTCCTCACCGAAAATCTCCTTCATCAGATGTCTGGGGGCCTTTTTCACAGACCGTGGCACGGCCGCCTCATTTGCATTCCTTGGGCGCTCCCTGCGCTCTCTGCAGCTCATTCATAAATTGAAACCAATCAAAGGGGCTTTTGGAGACAAATGGATTTTAGCTGTCTCATTGCGAGTGTGTAACTCCACAGAGCAACGTGCCGCTGTTGTATCTGAAGACTTTATAAACTTAATTCTTTCTCCTCCGTGGATAAATGGCTATTTTTGTCTTCCTGTGGGTGCCACCGTTCGCCGGTGCAGGAGACACCCACACGTCGCAGGGTAATTTTATTACAGGCTTGTCCAGGGAGCAGGAGGACTAATCTGTCAGTCTGATTCAACTGGAGACAGCTGTTGGTAACCTGCACTCTCCAGCAATCCCAAATTGTCAGTCAGCAACGATTTTCCTTGACTTTCAGTGCTTATAAAGTCATACACGGTGGTAATTTAATGAGCGGGAGATAAAAATTCTGGTCAGACTCATCCAGCACGGTCCTGACATATCATTGAGTTAGAAACCCTCCTTTCAGGACTGAAACCGCCGAGTTATTCCCGTTAATTATGTCCTCAACATATTAGAAACCCCCAAACACAGGGAATTCACATGCTGTATGTTTTTGGATGTGTTGCCACCAATGATCCTGGTGTTATTCCCAGACCAAGAGATCTGGACACTGGGAATTTAATCAGATTACTGGGCACACTGCTCTGGAGAGGTGCCCGAGGGACACATGCCTGAGGAGCTCTGCTCCTTCCTGAAGGGAAGCCAGGAGATCCCAAGAGCTCCGCACTCTGCTTGCAGCTTCCCAGGTTGTTTGTTAAGCTAACGGAGGGGTTTTGGCATAAAAGGCAGGATTGCTGCAAGGAAAAGGTGCAGGTTGCACCTGAGTGAAGGCTCTCGGGTGCTTTCTGCCTGGTGACAACCTCCCCTGGCACATAAAATGACAATAAAAGGGAACAGAAAGGGAAAAGCTTCCCAAAATCTCCTGTTTCCATTTCTAGGGTCGGGATAAAAACCTGCATGAGCTTTTCCACCATTTACAGCTTGAACAGGCAAGACCTTTGGATTGGGTTTTAAATATTCAGTTTCTACGTCCAGAAATGCTGGAATTCAAACACTATTTTATGGCAGATTGAAGTGTCCAAGGCCAGGCTGGACAGGGGTTGGACCAAACTGGTCTAGTGGAGGGTGGCCCTGCCCATGGCAGGGGGTGGAATGGATGAGGTTTAAGACCCCTCCCAACCTTAAAGAGGTGGCACAGACTTGGGGCCCACACATTGCAATCAATGCTAACAAGATCATCAATTTGTACTGGGCTATGTTTGCTGTATTAGTCTGCAGAGGTTCTGACATCTAAATCAGCATAAAATTCTTCATAGATTTTAAGCCAACTAGCATCTTTATGAAAAAGTTTTACATGGATTAAATTCAGACGCTTCCATTGCCTTGCACAGTACGACTGACTGGAAATTGGCCCACACAGGATAAAGTTGAGATACCAAAATATCATCTTCAGGCAATAATGACTTGATTTTTCCCCCCTTCCTAAACATGTTGCCATAGATTTCCCTAAATATTTTACAAACAGTTATTAAAAGCACGTTGAGAATCTGAATTCCCTGTGGGCAAAATGTTTTTGTACTTAACTTTCATTTAATTCCAAAAGAAATCACATCTGGTTGGAGTTGCAGCAGAACATGGGAAAAATCCTCCCCAGTTATCGGAACAGCAGCGACGTGAACCCACAGATTGTTCACGGCCACCTTCCCTCATCCCCTTCCTGCTGGGTTGGAACCAGGCAGGGCCTTTGGATGTGGGAACCCCTTCTTGGATCAAGCCAAGGCGAGGCTTTGGGGGGCCCAGACAGTGCCCTCTGCCCAATGGGGGCTTTGCTGGGATCCCAACAGGAGCATCCCGGGCCCATCACACCCTGAAGTACTTGCAAAGTGGTCAACTTGTAGCCACAGAATCATCATGGAATGGTTTGGGTGGGAAGGGACCTTAAAATCATCTCGTTCCAACCTCCTGCCATGGGCAGGGACACCTTCCACTACACCAGGTTCCTCGGGGTGGTATTAAACAACAGGTAGGTGAGAGCACACCTTTCTCATAGCAGCCATCCAGAGACACCCAGAACTAATTTATTGAGGTTTAAAATACGCATTTATCAGCTTGTGGTTTTAAATAGCTCATAACTGAGCAAATATATGTGAATTACAAAAAAAAAAAAAAAAAAAAAGGAAAAGACACCCAACACCCCTTTTCAAATGTCCCTTCCCTTAACGGCGCCGTAAATTTCAATGTCATATTCCTGCCCTTAATCTGACAGTGTCACAGGGATCTATCTTCATTTTCTCACTCTTTTCATAATCTAATCCTCAGCTCTAACATGCAATTAGTGCCCTCCTCGCCCTCCGCATACCAAGCAGGCTGATTGCTACAGCTTTCACTGTGCAATCCATTTAGCGGCGGGACTCATAATGAATATGTACATTTTGAGGACCTCGCCGAGGAGGGTCACAGGCAATCAACCTTGAATTCAATTATGCGAGTCAAGGTTAATGACTCGGCGCAGTGGTCAGAGGCATTCAGCCTCCTGCAGATTAAATCAGGCTGTCACAGCTCACAAAGCGCGGCGCGTGTGAGCGGCGGGGACAGGGACAGCGACGGGGACAGCGACAGCGACAGGGACAGGGACAGGATGCTGGCACTGCGGGACTGCGCCCGAGCGGGGCTCTCCCTCCCTCGGCCCGGTCGGATTGTCCGGCCCCACAGCCCGTAATGGGATTAGGCAGCAGAAGGCACGGCTGGATGGGGGCACGGGCTGCCCGGCCCCCCCGGTGCCCCCCTGGGTGCGTGGGGAGGGCGCTGCCCCCGGCCAAGGGGTGCTGACCGAGGGTTTCCCACCGTCCGTGCAAGGCATTTTACTCTTAGGGGTGAAGGAGAAACCCCAGACTCCAAGGTTTTCGCATCCCCTGGTCCGTGCCCTCCGGGAATCCCATAGCGGGTCATCTGGTCCCACCTCCCTCTCGGGCAGAGCCATCCCAGAGCACAGGGCACAGGGCTGTGTCTGGATAGAGATGCTCCAGGACACCTCAGGCCCCACACAGGGGGCTCAGGGACTTTATGCCTCCTGCAGGCAGCCCAGGGCTCAGCACAGCATGAAGGATGGCCCCAGTTTCCCCATCCTATGGTGGGACCAGAAGGAAGGGCACACAGCATCCCCCTGGGCTGGCACCCGGCAGGATGCCCCGAGCCCAAACCTCACACTCCATCACCCCAAGCACAGATCATGGTGTTTCAAGACAACTTCACAGTTGACCTTTAAATAGCACCTATTTATTTATTTATTTATTTATTGCTACTTTGTCCAGCCTGCCAGTAGCCCTGTTTTTGGGGGTGCTCCAGGTGTAGGGACACAGTGACAGAGGGCTTGAAGGTGGGGCTTTGGTGCCAGACTGCAAACACTTTATTGCATGTTTTCATAAGCACGAGGGTTCAGTTGCACTCCCAGCGGCTGCCTGGATGCAGGGGAGTCCCATCTGACAGCAGGGTTTTGGCAGGTTTCCCTCTGGGTCAGGGTGAAAGGGGTTTGCTGCAACGCATTCATCCCAAACAGAGCCAGAATCCACAGGAATCCTTCCCAGAAAGCGCATCCACGGGGAAGGGGTAACGTCAGGGATCGCTCCACAGCGGGACACCAGGCCCTGGTGCAGTCCCAGATGGGAGCCTGGACAGCTCAAACCCAGCTGGCTTTGGGGACTTGGGACTCCCCGGAGTGTTTTGGCTCCACCAAGAGCTGAGCAGCACCGAGCGTGTTTGTGCCCAGGTCTCCAGGAGCAGGACAAGCAGCTGGGGCTGCCACCCCACCAGCAGCTCCAGCCCCAGTGACGTGACGCTCATGATGAAGAGCTGCTCATCAGCGCCGGCGGCTCACGGTGCACTTTGTCAAAGCTCCCCTTCCTCGGCCCTCTGCAGCACAGATGGATGTTTTGTCCCCTGCAGTGGAGACACTCGTGGCCCTTTCCCGGCTGTCACAAGCAGTGCCAAGCCCCTCCTCTGCCCCCCAGCCTCCAGCCCTTTGTAGGTTTGCCAGGCTCTGTTGCAGGTGTGGGGTTGGGTCCCCTCTTTGGGTGATGTTTTGCTGCCACAGCCCCCGGGGACCCCCCCAGCTGCCACAGCCCCACCAACACCCACCACTGACCGTCCCCTGCATAGATGTTTATGGCATGTTTCTGCACTAAAAAAAAATCACAGAATCGTAGAANCCCTTCCCCAGCTCCACTCCCATCCCTGCACATGCTCCAAACCCATATGTTGGATAGCAGGCTGCAGAGAGGAGCGAGATGTTCAATCCTCGCACCTTCAGCTGATGCTGCTGGATCCCTGGGCACGCTCCTGCTTGGGCACTGGGGACACCAGAGGCTGGAGCTGGGACAAAGCCCCTGGAGCAGCAGCCCTGTCTCCCTCTGCCCATCAAAGGCTCCCCCACGGGGCTGCTCACTGAGGAGGGAGTTATTTAGTAGTGCAGGCAAATTAAAAACATAAATAACCTTCGACTGTTGGAATCTTTTCAATAAAAACAAATTATGAGGTTTATGTATGTAAAGCAGTTTCGCTCGGTGTGAGGAATCTTTTACACGTGATTTATGCTGTTATTAAATATGGGGCAATTTTTAGAACCAAATCACTGCTGTCATTTGGGCACCATTACACTGTATTTAACACAAATTCATAATGAATATCTTTCTTGAAATGCTGTTCCAATGCACGGTAGATTTTAAAAGAGAAACTCCTTTCTTAAAAAAAGATAATTTTGTTTATTTTGTCTTCTTTTCCTCCCTTTCCACGGTGAGAAAAAAAAATCAGAGAGAGCAAATGAACAGCTTCTGTTCACGTCACTGGGCAGAGATGCAGCCCAAGACCTGGCAGAGCATTTTAATATATCCAAATTCACCGTCCCTCAGCATGAGGGTGGGCATCCCCAGCCCCCAGAAGGTGCCTGTCACCTCTCTAGGTGGGACACTGATAATTGTACTGGTCACTAGCGCAGGAGTTCGGAATCATTCCCTACCACCAGTGACAAAAGGGGAGGGTAAAATATGGCCATACAGGCTTAGGATTCCTTCCTGCTACTTAGAAAGTGGGGAAAGTTTCTNACTCGTGGCCCTTTCCCGGCTGTCACAAGCAGTGCCAAGCCCCTCCTCTGCCCCCCAGCCTCCAGCCCTTTGTAGGTTTGCCAGGCTCTGTTGCAGGTGTGGGGTTGGGTCCCCTCTTTGGGTGATGTTTTGCTGCCACAGCCCCCGGGGACCCCCCCAGCTGCCACAGCCCCACCAACACCCACCACTGACCGTCCCCTGCATAGATGTTTATGGCATGTTTCTGCACTAAAAAAAAATCACAGAATCGTAGAATTTAGGTTGTAAAAGCCCTCTAAGGTTACTGAGTCCAACCATCTCTCAGCACTGCCAAGACCACCACTAACCCATGTCCCCAAGTGCCACATCCACAGGGCTTTTAAGTCCCTCTAGGGATGGGGAGTCCACCAGTGCCTTGGGCAGCTCTGCCAGGTCTGGGCAGCCCTTTCTAGGAAGGAATTTTCCCTGTGTCTGNTCATTTGGGCACCATTACACTGTATTTAACACAAATTCGTAATGAATATCTTTCTTGAAATGCTGTTCCAATGCACGGTAGATTTTAAAAGAGAAACTCCTTTCTTAAAAAAAAGATAATTTTGTTTATTTTGTCTTCTTTTCCTTCCTTTCCACGGTGAGAAAAAAAAATCAGAGAGAGCAAATGAACAGCTTCTGTTCACGTCACTGGGCAGAGATGCAGCCCAAGACCTGGCAGAGCATTTTAATATATCCAAATTCACCGTCCCTCAGCATGAGGGTGGGCATCCCCAGCCCCCAGAAGGTGCCTGTCACCTCTCTAGGTGGGACACTGATAATTGTACTGGTCACTAGCGCAGGAGTTCGGAATCATTCCCTACCACCAGTGACAAAAGGGGAGGGTAAAATATGGCCATACAGGCTTAGGATTCCTTCCTGCTACTTAGAAAGTGGGGAAAGTTTCTGGAGATCCATTCGGCTCTTCCATCATGCATTAAACACCCAGAGGACAGCTCTCCTGGGCAGGAGGAAAGAGCTTGGAAGTGGTTTAGTTCAGCCTTGAGACTCCAGCTGGCAGTGTGTTGAACCCAGTCCTGGGTGAGCCCCCGTGGTCTCTGCCCCATGCCAAGGGGCCAGAAAGCAGGGGCTGAGGAAGACCACGGGGATTGCTCGCCAACAGGAGCTGGGCATGGAGCTGGGTGCTGGAAACTTCAGAAGGAACAGGAGAGAACGTGAGAGTGCCAGCTGGCATTAAGGGAAGGGTTTGTTGGTGTCCGGTGGGATTCCTCTGACACGTGGATTTCCTCCCATCCCACGGCGACACATCTCAGGTGTCCCAGCAATTTGCAGGAGCCGGTTCCTGGGGCCTGGGAGGCACTAATGAGAATTCATAAACCCCCTGCTCTGACTCGGCGCTGGCTGGAGCCTCCTGTTATTTCAGCTCCTTAAATGCAATTTGGGCAAAACCATAACATCAGATTAGAACAAACAGCAAATTGCAGCTCGTTGGAGAGGGGCGGCGTGACAGGCAGCAAAATGAAAACTTATGAAGTGCTGGCACGGCCCCTCTCGGAGCTGGGGATCCGTGTGCTCGGGATTCCCAGCCGTGGGAAGCACTGCCTGCTCCTGCCCTGGGCTCTGCCCACCCTCCTCCTGGCCCTTTACACACATTGTGGGCTGCAAGATTTTGGGGATTGTCAGGTTGGATTCATTTACTTAAAACTGCTCTAATTAGATCATCGAATATCACGGCTACAGAGGATGTTGTTGGGATGAAATCGGTACCTGAAAGTTGAGATTTTTAATTGGTCTCATGAGTTTACTCACCAGAATATGTGATCACATCTCCCAGGTTTTATTTCAGTTTCCTCCAAGTACCTAAAAAGTCTTGCAGGGGCTGTCAGGAGTCCCTGGGAAAAGCAGCGAGTGCTTTTCCTCATTTATTTATGATATAAAAAGTTTGCAGGGAAAGGGGAAGGGCTTGGAGGAAGAGTTTGGAAAACAATGTGATGTACAGGTGATATACGTGTGACTGGGCCCAGTTTCTTTACATTTCCAAAACATATTCAGGTTTAGCAAATCCCTCGTGGGTTTAGATGCTCTAAACCGTGGCATTATTATACACAATCCTATTAAATTCTGATTTTATATTTATAAAAGGCACTGCCAAACCCAGACTTTCCTCCCCAACTGGGACACCTTTCCGGGTGCATCCACAGCCTCCTCAATGAGCACTGAGAGTTAAATAAAGCTTTCCAAAGGATTTATCAGGTAAATGTTATGGATTGCTGTGATTTAATTTATGGGATTAGTTTGACTTTCAATTACCAGGCTTCACACTGAATCACTTTATATTTGGAGCTCTGTAAGTAGCACTTCTTACACTCGATCTTTCATTTGGGGAAGGATTATCAATAATTAGACACCATGGCCTTATTGATCAACTAATCAATAACCACATTAATCATCAGCAGTCTGAAAACAATTCACTCTTTGCATTAAAAGGAGTCGGTGCAATGAAATTAGCATCCTTTGCCTCGCCCCCACTGCAGGTGGGACCTTTGTGAGAGGTGTAAGCTCTGAACCTCTCACTGCAGACCTAGAAAGGGTTTTCTCTTTCTTTGAACTTCTCCGTTAAGTTTGGGTCATTGTTTCTTAATTTTTGCTGTTGATTTGTCACTAACAATACATTTTGGCCCGAAAAAGGTATAGGATGCAGAGAGTGACTGTCCAAAGGTGCCAGTTTATCCACGCTGGGGCAATGCAGTAGCAATGAAAAGCTCCCTGGGTGAATCCTGAGGTCCAGCTGTTTCCTGCATCCCCATCACCCCAAAGCTCAGCAGAGGTGAGGTGGAGCTGCCTCCTGAGCCAACTGCTTCAAAAAGATGTGTCTCTCTGGTTTTTTTCCCCTTTAATCACTTAAAATTTTCCCAGGCATTCCAAATAATTGCACCTTCATGCTACCCAAATTACACAGGGTTTACTCACATGGAGTGGAACACCTGATTAAGTTTGTGTTTGCTGTTCCTCAGCCATAAGAAACATTTATGGCCAACCCTCTCCATCAATCAGGTGAGACTATTAGGAAAACAACAAACTGCCCAATAAATTATCCTAATCTGCTGTAAAACTGATCTTAGTAATTAATTTAGTCAATTATATTTAACCAGTTGGCAAGTAGCCTAAGCAATGTAATCGTGTCGGGTTTTTCATGGAATAAAACCTGAGAAAGCCATAAAAATAATGGAGAATAACAGGAAAGTATCATTTTGTTGGGAATGTCATGCACACCTGTGGCTCGGGTGGGCAGATGGCCTCAGGTACAGCTGTAAATGGCTCTCTGTGGTGGGAACCGGTGGGGTGACAACAGTGTGAGGCCACCCGGCTTTGCTGACCCACGCTGACTTCCACCTCCGTGGGATGGAGGAGGATTTTGGGAGTGCCTGTCCATAGCTGGAGGGTGACTCTGCTTCGCCAAGACACCCCAGGACTGGTCCCAAAGTCCCTGTTTCATCAGGACGCCCCAGGACTGGTCTCAAAGTATTGCCCCTGTCACTTCTCAGCCCGCACAGGTCAGGGAGAACAGACGTAAATCCATGATTTTCATGGGACTTGAGCCTGGAGGCTTCAAGAAGAGTTTTGCTCATTGAGAGAGTCAAACAGCAACTCATGACCTGGTTCAGAGCTGGATCTTTTTATGTGTTCATTAATTCTCTGGATTGTTTCTATGTGCTCATTAATTTGACCCCAGCACTGACATAACAATGCCCTGGGAATGACCAGTGGTGCACGAATCCATATTTCTGGTGGGTGGGACTGTCTGAGGGGAAGGAAGACTGGCACACCCTCAACTCCATGGACAAAGATGATGAAAAGCAACCCCACACGGTCCAAAAGGGCCATGGTCCTCACCAGGGATTTCTAAGAGCAGCTCCACGTGGGTCACAAACTTCCATCCCACTTCATCAGTGAAGTGCCTTCACTGGAGAGGGAGGACACTTGTGCTTGGCCAAACACCTTCAGCACGGGGAGCCAGCAATGGGAACACACAGAGCTGACAGAAGGGATCACGGAATCACAGAAAGGTTTGCACTGAACTGGGTTTGCATGTGGCTCATTTACTCACCAGAGTTTCCCAAGTCAAGGTTATTGACAGGGCTGTGGGCTCTGAAACACAGAACTGCCAATGGCAAACTGGAGTTTTCCAAACAGTTTGTGCATCCAGCTTCCAGAGAAATCACCGGATTGTGCACGTCTTGGTGGGAAAGAGCCATTTGTTTCCTTCCACTAAACAGATCCTTGCTCCCTGTCTCGGGGTCTGATTTTATGCTTGGAAATATTAGCAGGCTAATGGCAACTTCATGTATAATTTAGGTGAAATCCATGTGCTGCAATTCATCAAGTTAAATAACACATGTCACGGCTGTGGACAGGGAGGGGCAGTTTGCTCCAACCACCACTAAAATCATACTGGTGGTGGGATGGGCCCTGGGGAGGGATTGGGGTGCAAAGAGGTGCACAGCCATAAAATCACAGAACATGCTGAGTTGGAAAGGACCCCCAAGGCTCACCCGGTCCAACCCCTGGCCCTGCACAGACACCCCAACAATCCCACCCTGTGCCCCAGAGCATCATCCAAACCCTCCTGGAGCTCTGGCAGCCTTGGGGCCGTGCCCACTGCCCTGGGGAGCCTGGGCAGTGCCCACCACCCTCTGGGGGAAGGACCACGAAGCAGGAGTGCTCCAGGATGCCTGGGGATCCACCCCTGGCAGCCCCATCCCGGGTGCTGTGCCGGAACACCAGCTGAGCCGGCTGGCACAGGGAGCGCCCAGCGCGGCTGTTTCCCGCTCCTTGCCAGCCCCATTACCATGTTCAAAATGATAAAACCATTTCTTAATCACATCTTCCCCTTCTTCGAATTCACGAGGGGGCCGGTTGGACGCTCTCCTCTCCAAAAAAAGCAATCAAAGCCCTGCCAAACAGAAGCGGTTGTGTCCCCTCTGCTGCCCCCGAGCCCTTGGGTCCCGGCACGGGTGGGCAGTGGGAGCAGCAGTGGGGCTGCTCTGCCGGGAGGGATGGGATGTGCCCCCGTGAGGCTCCAGCTGCGGTGGGGGATGTTGGAGCAGGGCAGCTGTTTGTGCTGCAGGCAGAGGTTCTGAGGGGTGGCACTGCAGCAGGGCTGCCAGGGGGGCAGTTCTGGCCCCTGTGGGGCTGGGGGTGCTGTGGGGGACACAGCTCCTCCTCGGCTGTAGGGCAGAGCTCAGACTCCCCTCTCCGTGCAATTATTACTCATTAGGGGAGCTGTATGTGGGCAATAATTGTTGTTGCTGTCGTTTAATACTCTCAAACGATTATATGAATACCCATATATCCCTGATTTCTTTGCTGGTGACCATGCACCAACCTGTAGGACCCTGGCACTGCCTCCTGCTCAGTGCATAACATGGAATCATAGAATCATGGAATTGTTTAGGTTGGAAAAGCCCTCTAAGACCGAGTCCAACCATTCCGCAGCACTGCCAAGGCCACCACTAACCCATATCCCCAAGTGTCACATCCCCAGGGCTGTTAAATCCCTCCAGGGACTGGGATCTACCCCTGCCCTGGGCAGCTGTGCCAGGCCTGGGCAGCCCTTTCTGTGGAGGAATTTCCCCAACATCCACCCTGCCCCTGCCCTGTCCCACCTGAGCCCGTTCCCTCTGCTCCTGTCCCTGTTCCCTGGGAGCAGAGCCCAACCCCCGGAGCTCCCCCCTCTTGGCAGGGACTTGCAGAGCCAGAAGGTCCCCCCTGAGCCTCCTTTTCTCCAGGCTGAGCCCTCCCAGCTCTCTCAGCCGCTCCTGCTGCTCCAGCCCCTTCCCAGCATCATTCCCTTCCCTGGACTTGGTCATGTACCATCCCATGGCCACATCTCCAGCATCCTCCATCCCTCCACCCCACCCTGTGCAAGTGGGAACCCACGGCACGTGCAGGGGCTCACAGAGGGGTGAGAACCCGCCACCTCCATGCCCAGGGTGACTGCTCCCTGCAAACAGCACCACGCAATAAAGCCTGGCTTAAAAGACCCATAAACCCAGCAATTATAAGACACGGAGTGATCTGAGGAAGGGCTGGCTCGGAGGCCTCCTGCCTTTGATGTTTATTGCCACAGCAGAGCAAATAGGAACAATGCCGGGCTTCATGAGCCCTTCTTAGCGTTGGGTATTTCACATTTGTTTCCAATTTTAACAGTTGCCATTGTGTGCTTTCATTCTGCCATTGTCTGAGGAACCGCTCAGGCCGGGGCGGTTGTAATTTATCTTTTGTGCTCCGTAATTTGGAGCAGCCCAGGCCAGAAGGGAACATCTGTACGGAGAGCCCCGCACCCAGGCCCTGCACTCCTGCCCCGGGACGTGTTGGAAGGTCACTTTGCTCATAAACTTCGTTATCGCTGTTGGTTTTATTCATTATATTTGACATATTAAGCTTCTGTATCTTGGCATAAAGGACACAATATTGCAGCATATTGGCAAGCTCATTTGCTTTTCACAGCTAGTGTTGTGTCCAAATAACAGTCCCCGGGGAGCAACACGTGTATATAGACTGCAGGAAAATGAGCCTCAGCAGCAGGTGGCCTTTTGCAGCCTAATGAACATGGCAATCTGTTACTAGCACGGCAAGGCTTTTCACCAGACAATTAGGCAACTAAGCATGTAATTATTCAGGCCAACAAGAAGAGCCTCTTCTCTAATTTCATCTTTTCATTGCTGTTTACTCACCCACACTCCCCTCATTAATGAGAGATTTTCCAGTCTATGCTAATTGGTTTCAATAACATTCATTTCAGTTGAAAGGGAACGATTCTGTTAATTGAGAATCGAAAGCGTCTTTTCATTTCGAGTGCGTCCTGCTATGGAAATCTGAACGCTCTCAACAGGTTCGAGCTAATGAAATTAAGTTACACAGCCACCGCTGGTGTAATAGAAATAAAGTAATTTATTTTCACTGAAGCATGTGCTATAGGTCCTGAACAATTAATCCAGCTCGTTCGGGAGAGCCTTCGGAGAGCGCGCTTTTGAATAAACAAGGCCTGCTGTTTCAGATGTGCCGCTGCAATTCTCAGGGTGCTCTAACTGCCAAGCTCTGCAGCACGACCCCAAAATGTCTAATGAGGACAAGAAGCGTTTATGGAAACACTAATTCTTTAATAGCTGCTTGGGAAAGAAAAAATTAGAGCGCAGAGCTTGCCAGCCTGGGCACCAGGGTGGGTTGGAGCATCGGAAAATAAATAAATGGGTGTTCCCCGCTCTGAAACCGGAGCCCACCCCATGGCACGTGGTGCTGAGGGGGACTGGGGAGCTGTAATCCCAGTTCTTGGGTGCTCAGGACCTGGAAAGCAAGAGGCAACTGAAGCCCAGGAGTCTAATACGGAGGTTTTTTCGTTGACCACAAGTAGTAGGAATTATTTTCAAGGAAAACTGAGATGCTCAATTATCGATGTAACTTGTGGTGTCCAGGCTTTAAGGAAAACTTTGGCTACCTTGTTCCAACTTCAGAGTTGTAACTGTAGAGTTCCAGCTTTAGGGTTGGAACTGGATGACTTTTAAGGTCCCTTCCGACCCAACCCATTCCAGGATTCTCGGATTCTACCACAAATAGACCTCAGCACATCTGCAGGCAGCACTGAGGTGGAGAAGGCATCTGGAGGTGCCTGAACATCCTGCCTGGGGAGCAGCTCTGCAGGGACCCTCCCACCCAAGCCATGCCCTGCCTTTTCCCTGTTCTTGTCAGAGAATCCCAGGGCAATTTGGGTTGGGAGGGACCTTCAAGATCATCTCCTTCGAACCCCCTGCCATGGTCAGGGACACCTTCCACTAGACCAGGTTCCTTGGAGGTTGCTTGTCTTGGAGTGGGCGATTTCAACTGCTGCAGGTTAATTAATTAATTAAAAATTAATTTGCAGACTGAGAACTATAGCATCCAGCCAATGGGAGGACCAAGGGATGACTTTCCATGTGGGAAAAGCCAGGAAACTTTGAAAACTTCAGTGCTTCACTGTGGAGGAGACCAAAGGTGGAGCATTCACCAGCCCTTTCTGTATCTAAATATGAACCCATGGGCAGAGGCACATGGAAATCTCTCAAAATACATGCAGAAATCTCTGCAAATACATGTGCAATTACTTATTTTTCAACTACAATGCAGTATATATTTAAAGTATCTTATGGTCATCCAAAATACTTATGTACAACTGAATAACAAATACCCCAAACCACACTAGGCTCCATCAACTCTTAAGAGAGACTTTCAGATTTTCCTGCCTCTTGTTCTGGCATTAAAGCAGCTTGATGAATTTATTTCAACACGAGTGAAACTACAGGGTGTAACTTTTGTTTTCATGCAGTGGGCTGATGGAAGGTGCTGTTCCAAGTCTCCGTGAATAACCCTTCTCTGTGCAGTTCTTCCAGCTGGAGCATTTGCTTGGTGGGAGATGCCCTTTCCACCATTAAGAAGAGGAACCTGGAGTTGTTGCAGTTGCTGGTTGTGTTTCATCTTGGCTTTATTTATAAGCATTTCTGCCGGCATGGGGTATGTAAATGCTAATGTTGGTTTTTTTCAAAGCTGGCTTCCTAAATGCATAATGGGCTGAGCCTTATAAACTAATACACTGCAGACTGTTATGAATATTTCAAAGAATTATTCCTTTATTTTGTGCATAGCTCATCGGGCTGACGGTTGATTCATAGCTGCACAAACGCACCTGGGGTTGCTAAGGTTACCCAATTTCATTCACCCATAGATAGTTGAGATCTACATAATCCCATCAGATCATCCACTGCATTTCAAAGTGATATTGATGAATGGTGCCTTGCTCAGATGATATGTCCATTTACATGTGATATATCTCACGATTCCTGTCTTCTAAAATATTGCTGCTGATGAAATTTCCCATTATGTGCAGATCCACAAAGCAGAGGTGCACGTCTTTATTCCCAGTTTGAACAGAGCCCAGAATTAGGAGCTGAAAGGGGGTGTTTTGTGCTTGAAGCTCACTTTTCCTGCCAAAATGACAATATTGTGGCTCTAATATCAGGCTTCGGTTTTGCACAGCTGTCTGCAGTGGTACCGTCTGGTTGCCACTGGACAGGCTCAGCATCTTGTTTCACTGAGCCAGAGCCTGACAGTAGCATCTTCACCACCTTTTGATGTGGAATATCCTATGAAAGGTGAAGAAGTTTTCCAGCAGAAGTTGCAGACCCTGGGGGATGGCCCAGGATGGGCATCATGATGTGGAGAGGGAAACCAGGGGACAGCTGGGGCAGGGGGGGAAGATGCATAACAGAAATGACAAGTCCTCATCAGTGCCCTCCCATCCCACCTCACGAGGACACACGTTATACACAATATACATTAATCTGTGTATTATAAACCCCAGCTAAGCCATAGGCAACCTTTTATTTGACTTTACAGAAGCACAACAGCAACTGTGGCCTGGAGTGTTCGAAGCCAGCAAAGACTTTAACTCCATCAACCAGCCCAATCCAAGGCGAAGTGAGCCCCTCTCCCTGTGCCCCTTTTCCTCAGAAACCCGGCCCAAACCACATCCCACAGGGCTGGGCGGCAGTGGGGCTGTGGTCTCGGTGCGACTGAGGCGGGCTGGGAGGCGCCAGGGCCCGTGGAGCCCCAGGAGTGCCCAGCAAATCCAGGAGTGGGTGCAGCCAGGGTGGTTATCCCGGGGAGCATCCCCCGCTGCTGCCGGGACCACCAGCCCTGCCGGGACACAGCTGGGCAGCTCCTGTTCGCATCAAATGGGTGAGAACCGACCCGATTTGGCACAAACAGGCGTGGCTGAGCAGCGGGGAGGACTGAGGGTACCAGGTCATTTGTTCACAGCGAGCACACCTAGACAGTATCTGATTTCCAAGCCCAAATCTTTGTTTGTCCCAAATCTTCCCAGAGACAGGTTCGTAAGTGGAATGAAGCAACTGCTCTTGAGGCGATGTGAAGCTGGAGCCTGTGCAGCCCTGAAAACCTCCGCTATATTTCATCCTTTAAAAGCTATCATTTTACTTAGCAGGCTGCTTACTGCAATTATACAACGTTTTTCTTGGCCCCCAGCTACATTAAACATGCATTTTATGGCGTTCACTGCGTTACCCTGAAAGCCTGGCTCCCGAGGAGGGGCTTGTAAAGGGTTACTCTGTAAAAGAGTACACGGGTTCCTCATTAACTTTATGGTCTTACTGCCTTGTTTGGGGGCACCTTCCCTTCCTCCCCTCCGCAGCGGGGCAGGCTGAGCACTGCTACTTTACCCAAATGTATTTGGCTGGAGATGTTTTCCAACAGCATCCTCTGCCCTTGGCTCCTGGAGTGGGCGCAAGGCCCGTCCTAAAGCGGATGCAGAGCTCCTCCTATCAAAGCCCCCAAACTGAGCACAGAACCGCAGAATCATCGAATGGTTTGGGTTGGAAGGGACCTTAAAGCTCCTCTCGTTCCACCCGCTGCCATGGGCAGGGGCACCTTCCACCAGATCAGGTTGCTCGAGCCCCATCCAGCGTGGCCTTGATCCTCTCACAGGGTTTATCCCACGCCGGCTCCTTTGCTATCAGGAATAAGGCACCTCGGCAGCGGCGAGGGCAGAGCTCCCTCCAGAGCCGCCCGGCGCAGTGTTTGTGTTTCCCACACGTTCCCGGGCCAGCTGGACTGTTTTACGCCCCTGCACATTATCGAGACAGTCAGAGAGCAGGCGATTAAACCCTGTTTGAACGTGCATAAAACCTGCTCTCGTTCCTGCGCAGCCCGGACAGTCTCACAGACGGGCTCTGANCCCCGTCCCCACGTTACTATTTTTACCCCCTGCACTGTGAGATGTCCGGTTTTTCCCTCAAGCTTTTTGCTGTAAATACCCATCCTGCCCTGGTGCTGCCTGATCCCCCCCAAAACTCACCTCTGCCAGGCACTAGCGCTGGCTGCCAAGGTGGCAAAGGGCAGCTCAAAGCTATGGAAACCTTCACCTGCAAGAGAACATCTTCTCAAGCTCCCCATCACCCACGAACAGCACCTCACCCAACACCAGGCACCGCTCTCTGANTAAAAGAGTACACGGGTTCCTCATTAACTTTATGGTCTTACTGCCTTGTTTGGGGGCACCTTCCCTTCCTCCCCTCCGCAGCGGGGCAGGCTGAGCACTGCTACTTTACCCAAATGTATTTGGCTGGAGATGTTTTCCAACAGCATCCTCTGCCCTTGGCTCCTGGAGTGGGCGCAAGGCCCGTCCTAAAGCGGATGCAGAGCTCCTCCTATCAAAGCCCCCAAACTGAGCACAGAACCGCAGAATCATCGAATGGTTTGGGTTGGAAGGGACCTTAAAGCTCCTCTCGTTCCACCCGCTGCCATGGGCAGGGGCACCTTCCACCAGATCAGGTTGCTCGAGCCCCATCCAGCGTGGCCTTGATCCTCTCACAGGGTTTATCCCACGCCGGCTCCTTTGCTATCAGGAATAAGGCACCTCGGCAGCGGCGAGGGCAGAGCTCCCTCCAGAGCCGCCCGGCGCAGTGTTTGTGTTTCCCACACGTTCCCGGGCCAGCTGGACTGTTTTACGCCCCTGCACATTATCGAGACAGTCAGAGAGCAGGCGATTAAACCCTGTTTGAACGTGCATAAAACCTGCTCTCGTTCCTGCGCAGCCCGGACAGTCTCACAGACGGGCTCTGACTGCTGCTAATTATAGCGGATAAAACCTGCTCGGCGCTGCGGAGCCCTCCCGAGCAGACAACGTCTCGAGCTGTTGATTATTAAGCCCTATTATATATTGATAGGTCAGGATTTATTCCTGAAAGCAGAAGCCAATAGCTGGGGCTTGGCTGGGAGCGGGGCGCTGGGGAATCGGCGCGGGGCTGTTAGCCCGGGGTAATCTATCAGCGGGAGCACGAGTGTGCTCCGGCAATTAGGGAGCCGGCAATCGGCAGCCTAATAGAGATAATGGGTTTTACTGGACAGGACGGGTCCGGGGCTGCCGGGGAAGCAGCGACAGTAGATAAATAGGAAAATGGCTCATTAAAACATGCTGCTGGTGCGGCGCAGCGCTGCGAGCGCGGGGCGCGAGGCACCACGGTGTCTGGCTGGAGCAGATCCTCCCGATACGGGCGGATGCTGCAGGGAAACCTATATGGCTCCGAGTTTAAGGGCATACATTAAGCTGGTGTTTGTGACAGAATTAAGTTATTTCCATCCCAATGTGNGCTGCCAGAGCTGCAGGAGGGTTTGGATGATGCTCTGGGGCTCAGGGAGTGACTCTTGGGGATGGGGCTGTGCAGGGCTGAGGGTTGGACTGGATGGGCCTTGCGGGTCCCTCTCAACTCAGAATATTTTATGATTCTGTTCTATGAACAGCATAAGGGAATGGTGAGAAACCTCTATACCCATTTCTCCATATTTATTACAGCCCTGCTAAACAGTTCTGATCCATTAAGGATTGGACATTTGCTCCAAATGCAGTAATCTGGCCTTCATATAAATGCACGATCCATCCAGGCGAGGAGGTCGGACCTGCCATTGCTCCTGGAACTGGGAAACGGATTTTGAGAGAAGCAGCTCTCCAGAATGAGAATGTGCTTTTCCTTCCCCTAATGTTTCACTCCCAAGCAAAGACTGGGTACTGTAATTAACATCTGTGATTGACGAAGGTACCATCTCACACACAGGAATAAATGAATCCTTTTACTATAACCTGCTAAAGGTACACGGGCAGTGAAGGGTACAGGTTAATAAAGTGTTCAATAATAAATAAATTAAGATACTGGTAATAAATTCTCTGGTTTTGTCATCATCCAATTTGTGAAGTGCAGTGTATCAGAAAGAAAATTCACACTGGGTTTGTGTTGTTTGAATTAATAGGGGCCAGGCCCTGGAAGAAGCGCAGGGTGAGAACCACTACCTGGTGAACACCACACACAGTGAGGCAACGAAGGGGTAGGGCTTGGAGATCTTCTGCTTCTGAATATTTCAGTTTAGCTGAATATAAATAAATCAGGCACTTCCAGACTCAGCAGGATCCTACCTCCTGTGATATTGCTCTGTCATCCCATTCCTGCCCAGGCTTCCTTCGGCACCGGCCCCGCTGCATCTTTTATTAGCTCTGTGCTCACAACTGGCCGGGGTTGGATCCGGTTGCCGGAAAACCCAATGGCATTTGGGAGGTTTCCCACCCACCAGTTTGTCCTACCAGTGCAGAAGGAGAGCTGGACAGTGTGAGCTGGGAATGGGCCCATCCCAGCAGTGACATCTCTGCCCCTGGCATCACCTCCACCTGCTCCCCCCACTCTGGCAATGGGATCAGGTTCAGTGGGAGCCCCGGCACAGGGGTCTGCACATGGCCAGGGAGCAGGGACCATGTCCTGGGGAAAGGGGACACCTCCCAGCATGTCCAACATCCCACTATATCCAAGCACTTGGATTTGCTCTGGATTTACTCTCCTTCTCCATAACACCTGCGTGGGAGTCAGTAAGCTCAGCCCTGTCCTGAATGTCCCTGAAGAGACAATGAGCGGGGACAAGCTGGGGGCTGCTAGGACGTACCAGGATCAGCTGGCACATGATGGGATGAGCAAGGGGCAGCTGGGATGTGCTTGGACATGCTGGCATGTGCTGAGATCAGCTGGGACATTCTTGGGATGAACTAGTGTGTTCTAGGATGAGCTGGGATGTGCTGGTATGAATGAGAGTGTACTGGGATGAGCTGGGACATCCTGGCACATGCTCGGATGAGCTGGGATGTACTGGGATGAGCTGGAATATCCTGGCACATGCTGGGATGAGCTGGGATGTACTGGGATGAGCTGGAACATCCTGGCACATACTGGGATGTGCACCACGATGCTCAGCTCCCTGGTCAGGATCACAGCAAGGGCAGCTGTGACAGGAGCAGGCACAGCTCTCTCCAAGCATCGCTCTCTTCCCACCATTTCTTCATTCCTAGTCACGCTTCCCACAGGCTCACAGAGGCATCAGGATGTGACTGCTGCTCACAGATACCAGACAAAGGGAGGCAAGCAGAAATCTGGCAGAGCACCTTCATTTTGGAAGCACTTACCTCACCGTCAATCACACTACATGGAACACTGTGAACCTCACAGCAACACAGGGGAATTATTTCCAAAAACATGCCTTCAGGTTTTCCCTGAATTCCTCTGAAGATTCCTGAGATCAGGCTGTATTACCCAGGCGAGCTGAGTTTTACTGACATGTTCTGCTCAGAAAATGACCGAATCCGATAGCGATGGTCCGCACGGATGTATTGATCTCCAGCTCTGATAGTGCCTTGGCTCCAGGTGGATGAGGGCATGCAAAACGCAGATTGATTTTAGAAAGAGCTGCCAGGAAGAGCAGGGAGAGCTGCAGGGATGGCAGAAGCACCTGGTTCACTTGTCAAACGTTTGTCCTCAAACCTCACGTTGTCCACAACCGTAGACACGGCTGCAGGGCAGGGATGAGGCTGGGACACCCGGGTGAGGTGCGTGGCCTGAGAATCCCTGGTGGTGACGGCACCAAAGGAGGAGGGAAGTGGGTGATCTCACATGTCTCGTGTGTTCTTGGTGGGGCTGGAGCCCTCTCCTGTCCCTCCTTGGGGTCTCCCACACCCCTCGCTGCTGCTTCGCTGCCGCAGGTCCAGGAGCTGGACTTGATCCTTGAGGGTCCCTTCCAGCTCAGGATGTTCTGTGACTCTGAGTCCGACCCTTCAGTTACATTCAGCCTCTCACACTACCAAATTCCTGCTCTTCTCCAGGCCCTGAGCTTTGATTTCTCTTCCTTACATGGATGTTGGAGACATTCCTGGGGAGATAATGGGAAGTGGAGCCAACACGAGACCCAGGCTTTGGGAACTGAAGCAGCATGAACCATATTCCTTGTGCCACACACTCATTACACTTAATTTGCATGTGCTAATTTCCAGTGCACACAGAATGTGTGCTGAACAGGGCACCCTGAAAGCCCAGCTCTCCATCCTGGCTTGACCACAGCCAAGCCCTGGTCTCCATCCCCAGTCTCCCTGGGATGCTGGGAATTCTCCTCAGCCAAGGGGGCTGAAGGAGCACCAAAACCCAAGGGAAACAACAACAAAACAGCCGTGACAGTCGTTAAAAATGTCTTGTGTTTCTTTCCTGCATGAGGGGAACTATTTAAACTGGCACAAAATAAATTTAAGGAGCATATTCTTGGAATTACATAGAAAAATACCCCATACGTTTTGGCAGCAGCTAAACATATCCTTAATGGAATTCATATGGGGCCTGCAGTGATCACAATGTTTGGAGAGGAGCCAGATAGTAAGTAATTTAAACATCACAGGAAATTAAATTTTAGAATTCAATTTTGCATAAAGTTTTCTGTAATGAAAATGTCACACATAAATTATGAAGTCTGATTATATTCTTTTTTGACTTTTTAATAAAATAATAGAGGCACTTGACAGTCAAGAACAAATGCATATTTTATGTGAGGAGCATTACGTTAAACTAACGTCCTCTGGAAATAATGGAACAGATGTTAACACTGCTATATCAGTTATCAGGTGCTCTGTTAAACAGCTTCAAACACAAGTATTTATTAAAAATGCTAACGGGATTGTCTCTCAGGGTGATCTAATTGTGGGCTTAAAATGTAGATGTTTAATGTAATTAATTATATCTGTAGAATTATATAGTTAGGCCATAATTTATTGTGTATGTCCACATATAAATTATATGCTATAATTAATTCAGCGCAGGCAGGGAGAATGACTTTGGTGAAAACACAAACTTGTTCATAATAGAGAGATAAATCAAAACTAAGCCAAATTTCCCCTTCGTTTCGACGGAGTGACTCGGAGCTGTTACACCTTTGTGGGTGTCTCTCAAACTTCCTCCACCCCTGGGGCTGTCGAGGCCCCAGATTGGGCTGAGACCCCGGGGGGAGGCAGAGAGAGCCCTGAGCCCCTTCTCCAAGCTGCTGTGGGTTCCTATAGTGTGGGGGACATTGTGGTGGGCATTGTGATAAGGATTGTGGTGGACACCGTGGTAGGAATCATGGTGGGAATCATGGTGGGAATTATAGTGGGAATCATAGTGGGAATCATGGTGGGCATTACAGAGAGCAACATGTCCAAATGTACAAACCCAGCCCTGCAAGAGACACCAGGAGCAGGTTTAGATCAGCAAAACTTTATTGATTATCAGCAAAGATGATTTTTGGCCAAGGACATTGCTCTGCAACCTTTCTCTAATAATACCAGCTCTTGGCTTTGTGGGTTTTTCCATATCCTGACCAAGCCCTTGGTGGCTCTCTCCATGTCCTGACCAAGTCCTTGGTGTCTCTCTCCACTCAGTGGGCAGTGGGGGGCTGTTTTGGCTGGGACCAGCAGTCAGGGCTGGGTGGGACCCCTGTCCTCCTCTCCTTGGGGTGAGATGGATGCAGAGTGCCAGCTGAGGGTGTTGGGAGGTATCAGGATGCGACCCCGGTGCTGGCTCTATCCCAAAACTTATCTTTGCACAGAGCAGAGGAAGGGATATCTTCACTCCTAGCACGGAGATGTCAAAAAGCTGCATCCCTTTGACAGGGAATGTTAAAGAAAGCGCAGCCCAGCAGCCACTGGAGGCTGCCAGAGCTGAGCCAGCCCCGAGGACTGTGATGGGGAACATGCCCAGTGCTTCCCTTGGGCTTCCCAGTACTGTCCGTGTGCATTCCTGGCCCTAATACATCAGGAACGGGCACAGTCAGGCTGAGGTCAGTAAAAGGAATCAGTGGGTTTGCAGTCTGTGCTCGTCCGTGGCAGCCGGTTCCCTGCATCCTGCTCCGTCCTAGCTGGGAATGGGATACAGGGATGGGTGGGGGGCCAGGTGCACCTGCAGCAGCAGCAGCTGGGGGAACAGGAGGTGTGCACGTGGCTGTCCTGGGGACCTCAGTGGTTTGGGGGGCTGGTAGAGCACTGGGGAGAAACCTCTGCTCTTTGGGTGCCCTTGGGTGCAGAAGTGCCTCTGGGCAGGGGCTCCCCTTGGACACAGGGTCATCCCCAGCATGAACTGGCACCAAAGGCTGGTGGGAGACAGGTTTTGCCCCTGGGAGGGGCTCACAACTCCCCTCCTGTGGCACCACACCAGGTGTCCCCAGTCTGGGACTGGTGTTTGCTGCGGTGGCAGCTGGGACCATCCCCACACTGAATTCCTCCTGCCAGAGAAACCAGGGCCCAGGGGAAACCAGTGGCACGTGTGGCGTGTCCCTGGGGCACATCCCCACGAGGGGACCTGGATTCCTGCAAGGAGGACCCACAGCTCCTGCAACACCACGGCCACAACAGGCTCCAAACGCATCGCTTGAAACGGCTCGGAAAAATACAGCGGGATTTGTTTCCTTGGATTTAAATGGGTAAATTATTTGAATTTCTCCACCCCCAGGTGAATGATTTAGATGGCCTTGACCCCAGGCTGACTGCAGGGATTAATGTGGGATAATGATTGCTGAGGCTATCATTGCAGCAGGCATCATTAATTATCCTTATTGATTGGAGCTTTCAAAGATAAAGCATTATGCTGACTGGAAAATACCCTCTTCCTGCAAGGTCAAGGCTAAAATAGGGCAGCTAAATAATTGCATTAACAAACAAAGAAATAAAAATAACCTCTCGGAGAGCCGTGTAATTAAGATCCAATTATAGTGTTTGGCCCTGCTGGAGGAGCAGCCTTGCCTTATGCAGGGTGGGATGTGGGACAGAGGCTGAGGGAGCATGTCGGATGGCTCCTGCCAGGTTCACCTGCGAGGGGCTGGGGGGGACCCCTCTGAAAACACCCCTGGGATGTCAAATTAAAAGGGTCAGATGGACAAAATGATAATTGGCCTCAAGTCCTGTTAGATGACTTTTGGGTCATACAGTGGAGTTTAGGGCTGTCCCAGGGATGCTGATGTCGATGTCTCTCACTCCCACTGGTCCCTCCTGCGGCATTCCTGACTGCAGGGAGCACCTGGGTGCTGTGGGGACACTGGGCTGCCCTTCACTCCGTGTCTGTCCTGGTCACCCATTGCCCAGAGAAGCTGTGGCTGCCCCATCCCTGGAATACCCAAGGCCAGGTTGGACAGGGTGTGAAGAAAGGTAGTCTAGGGGAAGGTGTCCCTGCTTGTGGCAGGGGAGTGGAACAAGATGAGCTTTAGGGTCCCTTCAAACCCAAACCATTGGATGACTCTGTGATCCCAGCAGCAACATTCCAAAGGAAAAGGGTGCCTTTAGAAATGCATCCATGCTCCATCCACGCGGCATTCTGCTGACATTTCTTTCCCTTCCTAGGAGCAGCAGTCAGGGCAGTCAGCAACATCTCCATGTCCTCAAGCATCCAAATCCCATCCTTCAAATCACCTTGGGCTGCAGGAGAGCAAGCCTTGGCCTCTGGTCCCCCGAGTGCTGGCTGAGAGGGAAGATTCCCAGCTCCTGCAGTGGGGTTTGGATGCTCAGTAATGTTTCGGGAGAGCCAGGAGAGTTGCAGCCCCAAAGACACACATTATCTTGGTGTCATTAAAGCCCTAAGAGTGGCTTTCACTGGGGTGCAGGTGGCAGCTGGCCCTGCCACCCCACCATCCGCAGCCGGCACAGCGCAGGCGCTTTGGGAATTACCGCTGTCTCTTTGAGGAATATTTGCCTAAAGGTCTCAGTTTATTTTCTGTTCTGTCATGAGCTCCATTGCCTGATAGGATGTGATGTGAAGTTGTGAAGTGTGTTTTGAACTGAAACATTTTTTTGACATCCATTTAATTAGAATTATTTTAATTAAAACATTTGTCATTAAGAACCAGACGATCTGGCGTGCGATCCTGCTCTTCGTCATTAGGAATTTTCAAACCAATAAAATAATTTATTTCAATGTGAATATCAATTTCCATTTAAGGAATTGTACAACTTAGTTTTTAGCTGAGGGAGGCTGGTCTGTATCTGATCACCTCCCATCACGGAAAATTGCTCTGAACATGGAGTTATTTATCCCTTGCAGTGAGTTCCATGAAAGCCAGATCCTGGAGGATGAGAGCAGCATCCCACTGCTGGGGTTGGGCATTGCCAGGGGGAGGTTTCCCAGGAGCAGGGACAGCTCCTCAGGATGTTTCCCTACTGCTGGAAAGGGGATGGGAACCTTGCTGGCACAGGAAATCAGTGGTGTGTTGATGCTGCCTGTTCCCAGGCACACCCTCTGCCCACACCAACACCCACGTCAGGGATCCTGCTCCTGTCCCTGGCACAATATGAAATGTATTCCATAGGCAGAGTCCTCCCCAGAGGACCTGCAGGGCTGTGAGGTCACACCCTGCAAGGATCAATGCTCTTTGGTTCCTCCCATCGCAGGTTCAACCTCAAGGAATTAACAGACAAAGCCAAAGGGGTCTGAAGAGCTGGAAGATGGATGTGCCGTGGTGATGCCGGAGGGACCGGGGTGGATCCTGCTCCTGTGCTGCCGTGGGATCACTGCCTTGGGCTGGGAATAGCAGGAGCTGTGCTGGCCACGGGCCAGCGCCCATGGCAGGGCGGCCTGGGCACCGTGCCTGCCCTGACAGCTTCATTAGCCAGAGAGCAATCTTTGCAGAGGTGGGGATGGCACGCTGGGTAATTAATACAGCTCCCAGATATGCAGATTTTCTTGGGCTTTTTGGGCAGAATGGCGAGCAGCACGGTGTGAGCTCATGGGGGAACATGTCTTCAAGAATTGTGCAGTTCTTCAGAGTCATCCCTCATAATAGGTTGCGAAAGGGGGAAAAAATGTGAAAAGGCAACTCTAAGAGCAAAAAAGAGTTCCCGTTATTGTTCACCCTGTGAAAAGCAAGGTGCAGGATGTAAAGCACCGGGGGGAAGCTGCCAACAATAGACCCCATAGCAACAACAACTTCTAAGGGGGAGCGGGCGACGCGTGGCGGCTGCTGATCCCACTGCCCACCCTTGATCTCAGCAGCCCCGTGGGGACAAAGGCCCCCCGCTGCCCACCACACAAAGGCAGCTCCTTCCTCCCAGCACAATGCTCTGGCACCCCGGGGTTGGGAGATGACACTCTTACACCCCCTGCACCCCAAGAGACACTGCTGCACCCCTGCACCCTGACCCCCTGCACCCCAACAGGGCTGCACCCCTGCACCCCAATCCCCTGCACCCCAAGAGACACTGCTGCACCCTGACCCTGCACCCCAACAGGGCTGCACCCCTGCACCCCCATCTCCTGCACCCCAAGAGACACTGCTGCACCCTGACCCTGCACCCCAACAGGGCTGCACCCCTGCACCCCAATCCCCTGCACCCCAAGAGACACTGCTGCACCCTGACCCTGCACCCCAACAGGGCTGCACCCCATGAGACACTGCTGCACCCCTGCACCCCAATCCCCTGCACCCCTGCAGGGTGCATGCTGAGGGATGGAACGGGCAGGAGCAGAGGGAATGCAGGGTGTCAGGGCGCAAAAGAGCCCATCAGGGTCTCATGCCCTTGGCATGGTTGGCATGCTGGGGACAGCTCCCGCAGCATCCCACCCAACGGCACAGCCGATTCCCTGCTTGCTTGCTCCTTCCCCACCAGCAGCTCCTCCACTGCCCTCATCCTGAAGGGGCTATTTTTAGCTTTTGGGGCACTGCTGGTGCCTTTTCCTGCCTCTGTCCCTGAACACAAACCACGGGGTTCAAACCACATTTCCCTCATTGCATTAGCAAAAACTGGAGCAATTTTGACTCAATTTTTACATGCAAAGGTCACCATTAAAAACTCATAATTCAGAGCTGATCCCAGGGCTGGGTCCTGCTGGTGCTGTCATTAGAGCAGAATTTAAGGAGGTTCTGCCTCAAACCAGTGGGTATTTTTAGCTGAGAGTGATGCCTTAGGAGAGGGAGCGGGGGGTGCGTGGGGAGATAACGGCGCGCTTCACATTTCTGCCTTTACGCTCCCTGTCACATTAAAAAAATAAATCATAATTTTGATTTTCCACGTCCCTGAGGGAGAGATTGACAAGAGCATCCAGTCCTCGTAATTGGATCATTCCTCTGGGAAAGTTGGCTCCTCTGCTGAAATCCTTACATGCTCTAAGGAAAATTGCTCTCAACATTATTGAAAATACTTTAGGAGACTGAAGATTCTGGGGCCTTTCCAATTCAAGTGCTCTGGTCCGTCATGCCAAAGGAAGACAATAATGGGAACCAAATCTGGAGAGCGCCACACTTAATTGGAGCCCAATCCCGCTCACGTCCCCCTCAAGGGCTCCAAACCCTCCTTTGGTGGGGACTTGCAGGAAGGACCCGTTCAAACACATTCCAAAACGGATGCCTGAAATAAATTATTCAAAATCCTTGGTGTTTTTTTGGACAATGAAGAATTCAAGTGTTTTGACATAGGTAAGTGCTGTAGCGTGGGGCTACAAGAGGCCAGGATGAAGCCTCTCCTGCACAAGCCTTGTCCCTCGTGTCATCCTCACTGTCCATCTAAAGGAGGGTGGAGCCAGGTGGGGGCCAGGCTCTGCTCCCAGGGAACAAGGGACAGGACAAGAAATTGCCTAAAGTTGCACCTGGGGAGGTTTAGGTTGGATATCAGGGACAATTTCTTCATGGAAAGGATTGTCCAGTGCTGGCACAGAGCAGTGGTGGAGTCCCCATCCCTGGAGGGATTTAAAGCTGTGCGGATGTGGCACTTGGGGACAGGGATTGGTGGTGGCCTTGGCAGTGCTGGGGTTGGACTTGGTGACCTTAGAGGGCTTTTACAACCTAAAGTGTTCTGCCCCATGGCAAGGGGGTCCACTGCTCAGAGCAGGTGCCGTCTGTCGGCACCCAGAGGGCGATGGGCACCGTGGAGGGTGATGCTGGACGCTTCCCATCATTTCACGTGACAGCAATGGTGCCCTGTGCCCCAGCACGGGCAGCTGCTCACACCCGGCTCGCTTTCGGAGGACGGGGCTAAAGGAGGAGATTTTTGGTGAGAAACAGTCTGCCCTGACTTCCACAGAAATTAATTGCACAATTTAATAAACTAACAGGTGGTTCCACTTCAGACCCAGCAGATGTTATCCTGAATGAGCCGGGTCCCTCCTCGCCATCCCTTCGTCCCCCCTCGCTATCCCTTCGTCCCCCACCTATTTCTTCCTTTGTATCTTCCCCTTTCTCTTCACCTCTTCCCTTCTCCCTGTTCTTCTCTCTCTGATTTATGAGCAGCTACAATATGAGATGTTTTGTCTGGGCTACATGAATATTGATGATTGGCTCGTGTTGATTTTAGCCGCATTCATAACTTTCTGTGCTTCCTGGAGTCCCCCCTTCTCGCAGGCACCGGCGCTGCTCCCACGTCCCAATTCGTTTCACGGAGCCCATTTTCGGGAGGAAGCTCCATTTGTTAAACCTGCCTCTCGCCTGCACATTTGTCTTCCATTATCTTCCGAGCAGAAGACGATAAGTACTTACACAAACCTACGCAGAAATTAAACACACAGAACAAATGAGCCCGGCGTGTTCACATTCTTTCATTTCCAGTGATAATGCCCCGGAGGAAACACTTGTGTGACCGCAGATGGAGGATGGGTTGAGAGCCCCAGGAGGGTTTGGGCTGCCCTCTTTAGAGGAAAGCTCTCTTCTACTTCCCATATGGAGAGAAAAAATGATAGCACTGCTAATGGCTGGGGCATGGCAGGGCACCAAAGGGAAGGAGGAGGTAGCTGGGGATGGAGGAAAGACTGGAAAATAATAATGGGAAATGTTTTGATAAGAAGCGTTGTGGTTTTAGACAAATACCCCAAACCTTCTGGAGCCCATTTATGCCGAGATTGAACCCAGATGACAGCAAGCTGTTTGCATGGGCTGGAATGTGCCTCCAACAGACACCCAGTTCTCCGGGCTGGGGACCCAGGGGGAACATGGGATGGGGTACCCAGAGTCCTGGGTGGCTCGTGCACCCCTCGCCTCCCTCAGTGCCCCAAACACCCCTGTGTGACCACGGCTGGGCAGCCTTGCACACCTGGGACCTGCTCGCAGTCACTCCCTTCCCTCCCTGCAGCAGGAGAGGCTTCCAAGAGGGACACAATCCTGGAAATCATGAGCTGCACATGAAAAGTACCTTTGGCTTTCCAGAGGCTGGAGAGGGCAGGTTCCTGCCCAGCCCAAGCAGCCAAAAGCAGCCTGGCACATCCCTGTGCCTTGGAGAACTTCTAAAAGAGACCAGCTGAGCATTCCCACCTCTCCCTTGGCCACTCTTCCTTTTGCCTCCTCTTTCTCTAGCAGGAACCACCACTGAAATTTCCTTTATATCCTTCCTAAGCTGCTTGTGATGTGGCAATAAAAAGTGTTAAACACGAATCACTGATTTCCTACTGGCAGCTTTAAGTGTGATCCTGGTGTTTATTTTCCATGGAGCAGCTGCAGCCCGAGAACATCCAGCCCTGCACCTGAAGGGCCACAGCACCGTTCCCTGTTGGGGTTTGGCTCTTTACCTCTGTGTGGGTAATGTTTGTGACTTGTAGTTACCCCTCGGAGGGTGATGGGTGCAAAGAGATTCTCTGGGGGGGAAGCCCAGAGATCGGAGCCAGGTGGGGGTCAGGCTCTTTGCCCAAGTAACAAGTGACAGCACAAGAGGAAACGGCTTCCAGTAGTGCTGGGGGAGGTTTAGGTTGGATATTAGGGAAAATTTCCAAAGAAAGGGCTGTCCAGCTGCCGAGGGCAGTGGTGGGGTCCCCATCCCTGGATGGATTTTAAAGTTGTGGAGATGTGGCACTTGGGGACATGGGTTAGTGGTGGCCTTGGCAGTGCTGGGGATGGTTGGACTCCCTGACCTTCAAGGGCTTTTCCAACCTCAGTGATTCTGTGAGTCTCTCATTTCCCGGGCTGGAGCTGGTCCTGGAGGCCTGGGCTTGTTCCACAAACAGCCCATTGGCTGCGCAGGGCAGCTCCTGGAGAGCATCGATAGCGATCGGCAGCAGCACAAAGGAACTCGGGATGTGCAATTCCCATCCAGCAGGAATAATCTTCAAAGTCCTACCGGGGTGCTTTTCAGACGCCAGCAGAGTTTTCCCTGCTGTAAATGGGATGTGAAAGAATTAACTGAACTTGGAATGTTATTGTTTGTGTCAGACTCTGTTAACCACGTTAAAACTATATATAATACTTCAATTTCCTATGTCAAAACTCTCTAATGGGCAATATTCAGAAATCAAAGTCTTATGGAGCAGCTAATCTTCTGCACGGACAACGCCAAGTTTAAATCCAGTCCAAATGCCACTTCTCAGTCACAGCTTTAAAGGATTATAAATGATTATAATGGTATTTGTCTACTTGCCTGATACAGAAGTTCACGTCAATGTTATCTCCAAAACTGACATTCGGTTTCATCTCTGAGGTGAGAGAATAAACTGTTGACTACCAGCTTCAGAGAGGAAAATGGATTAGCCATAATGTAATTAGAGCTCTATTCACAAACGATTCTTTTCGGCCAGCGCACAAAACGGCGCGATAAGGCAGAGCTGGGCGCGGGCGGCTGGCACTGGCATTGCCTCTGCCCTGTGCGCAGGGACAGGGGCTCCCTGGGCACCGCCCTGGCTGAGCCCCACCGAGTGTCTGTGCGGGGCACGAGAGGCAGCGGGCGCGCGAGCACGGCAGTTCCCAGGGTTTCCCATGGGTGGATTGAAGGGGATGAGGGGTTGCTGCCCTCCTGCCTCCGATAGTCCCATCGGAGACATCCTCGGGTTTCAGGCCTCCCTGTGTCCTGGGCCCTGCCCCAGCACACCAATGCCAACACCAATGCCAGCATGGACACCAACACCAATGCCAGTGCCACCAACATCAATGATATGGTCACTGTCAGTGCTACCACCAACACCAATGCCAATGCCAATGCCACATCAACACCATGGTCGATGCCAACACCACCACCACCACTACCGGTACCAATGCCAGTGCCAGCATCAACATCAACAGCAATGCCAATGCCAATAGCAACGCCAACGTGGTGACCTCTTCCAACTCCTGGTTTTTAACTTCTTCCAGCACTCCAAACCAAAGACCAAACCCACTGTGACTCTTGAATGCATTATTTGCCCATGTGACTCTTTAGTTCTTAAAAACTACACGAAAGAATGAGGCTTGTCCCCGAGGATGAAGGAACAATGGGAAGCAGCGATAATTTAATGACAATAAATAAATTAATCTGTATACACTGGTGCTAGTACAAATGCCTTGTGAACGGCATGACAGATTTTGCATTATTTTCAAAAAAGCACACGAAACTCCTTTCTTTTGCACTATAAATTCAATTTAATTTTAAGTAATGTGATAAATAATGGCAAATTGAACTTTATTAGGTATTCATGAACACATATAATGCATTCATGTAACACAATTGTTATTTCTGCCGTTTGTGGTTTAAAGATAGTGCCTTCTGACAGAATGCTATTTTTTAATGTGCAAATTCAGAACTAATGACCTGTGGTTTCCCCGGCCAGCGGGTGCCAGAGCCGTGATGTTCGATGAGACATCTGCACCAGGGTTTGGTGCCGGCAGAGCCCGGCACCGGCTGCAGAAGAGCTGCCTTCCCAGCCCCTGGCTCTGCAGGGAAGACCCACATGTGGAAGACTCCGGGGGAATTAGGAAGCGGAGATTATTTTCTGAAGACAATGCAGACTCTGAGGCGTGAATGTCGCTGCAGCAGAGCCTTCCCCTTGGCAGCTGGATCACGGCAGAGCCGGCCCGGTGAGCTCCAGGGAGCAGTCAAGACACCGCCAAGACGTCTTGGTTTGGGGACTGGATTGTTCTGTCCCCGCGTCAGCCCAGCCAAGTCCTCCTTATCCCCCGCCCGCCGCCCTCAGCAAGGGGAGCCTCAAGGACAGGGCTGAGGGGATGGTCCCTCCCCATCCCCCTGACACCAGTGTCCCCACCACGGAGCCACCACAGGAGGGGACACCTGCACAGCCAATACTCACCCGCTATGAAGAACGGTACAACAGCCACTCGTCTGGATGATTGACAGCATCCATCACACCAGCTTCTTAATGCAGGTGGATTTATAAAAAGTATTTAGATAATGACAGGCATTAAATATGTGTGTGCAAACAACGGAGATGCGATGTGCAGGTGAGAATTGTGTGCATGCACTTTGTTGGTTCTCACGGGCAGAGCAGAGCAGAGTTTGTGCCTGCAGAGCCGAGTCCCGAGCGCAGCCCCAGCTCCAGCGCTGGGCTGAGATTTCTTGCAGAGGCTTTGGCAGAGAAATAACCACAGTTACTTAAAAAAACTTTTCCTCCTCTTACTGGATACCCCTTAAATTTAGAATAATTTCAGATGGACAAATTTAAAAGTACATTTGAGATAAAATACACAGTCAGGCATAGATTTAAACTCCAGATCTGACTCCACAACCACTTGCAGTTTGACGTGGTGCAGTGATTTACTGTGCTCATGATTATATCCTGTAGGTAGCAGCTCTGCAAGTGGGAAATAATTCAGTCAGGGATGTGGGAAAGGAATAACTTTCTTCTGATTGCAGGACTTCAAGGGGAGAAGCACAAAGTTGAAGCTCCACAGTTCCCAGGATGTGAAGGGGGCTTATAAAAAAGAGGGAGAGTGACTTTTTACACGGGCAGGTAGTGATAGGACAAGGGGGAAAGGTTTTAAACTAGAGGAGGAGAGATTTAGATAAAATGTTAGGAAGGAATCCTTTCCTGGGAGGGTGGGCAGGCCCTGGCACAGGGTGAATCCCAGAGAAGCTGTGGCTGCCCCTGGATCCCTGGAAGTGTCCAAGGCCAGGTTGGATGGGGCTTGGAGCAACCCGGGCTGGTGGAAGGTGTCCCTGCCCGTGGCAGGGGGTGGCACTGGATGTTCTTTGACCAGTGGCACTGCAGGGGGATGATGATGATGATGAAGAGGAGCATTTGGGATCCTGACCCCTAAGAGACCTTTGGCCCGTTGTGCTCTGTGAAAACAATGCAGCCATACATAAAATAAACTCTTCAACACCCCCTTCCTCTGTGCACGGGGAAAAGTTCTCTGAAGGCCCTTCATAAATACCCTGTTCCACCTTCTCAGATTTAATTATAAAAATACTTGAAATACAATAGTCCTTCACATCCAGGTCTCATTTCCTAATTGAGTTTTGATATGGATACGCACCCAGGAGACCCTCGGCTGATGCACACACCAGATGGAGGGACTGAGCCCTCCGTCCCCTCTCCCTGCAGCAGAGTCACAGCAGGAGGATGTGTCAGATGGCCAGGCTCATCTCCCCATCCCCTCCTTCCCTGGGAGATGGAGCTTGCTCGGGTGCAGTGGATCAGCCCCGAACACCCCTGCAGTGGGAACTGGGGGCAGAGAGGGGGTTCCTGGGCACTTCCAGCCCCTGCTGCTCCCTGGGACCAATCTGTCACCAACACTTCTCTCGTTAGTTAGATCACTCTGGCAAAATGAATTCAGAGCAAAGGTTTAAACGCCGACTGAGAGGCTGAGCCACGCGAGGCGAGGCCAGCCCGGCCGGCGCGGTGCTGGTGGGCAGCACATCCACGCAGGGATGACACCCCGTGATGAATGACTCGCTCCTATAACACTGCCCAGCTGGAGTGGCTGGAGCAAGCCTTAATTCACTATTTATAAACCTCTCCAGCTGTATTTTGCTAGGCAGAGCAGCTGGCTCGTTGTGGGAGTGTGAAGGAGAGGATGTTAACAGGTTGGCTGGCCGGGCTCCGGAGAGCGTTTGCGGCGGCACATGGGAAGGGGTTCACGTGCAGGACAGCATTGAAAATCCTCCTCCAGGCAGGACGGGGCTGCAACCCCCCCAGGCCAGGCTGGCAAGGAGGATCTGGTTAGTTCCCTGATAAAAGATGATGGTGGTTCCACGATTGCTGATGAGAAACAGCTCAGAAAGGCAGAGCAAGGTCTGGTGGCTGCCAGCCTGGTACCCACCATGTGAAGCGGGGGGAAAACCCACTCATTTACCTTTTCATCCACACTTTCCAGCCTGGGCAGACCCTCATCATCCTGCTCCCCCACCTCACCCCTAGAGTACCCAGCCCTGGCAGTGTGGGATTCAGTCCTAGGGGAGGATGTGCCAGGAATCATGGAACTGGAGGCTCCCACACACCTTGGCTGCCCCACTGGGGAAAAACCCACAGAAACAGCAAACCCTGGTAGAGATAGAGGCTTGCAGCCCCCACACACTTCCCCAGGCCAGAACCACCCGAGGGTCTCTGTAATTCCTGTGCTTCTGCTGGGTGACACATCCCCACGCTCTGCATAGGCTTCTCTAGCTGCTGCTAATGCGAACATTTAATTTTGATGATTTATAGCACAGCTATAAAAAATCTCTGAATTACACTTTGGAGTCAAGGTCTCAGCTCGAGAGCACATTTTTATAGAGTCAGCATCTCTGTTTTTAAAAGTTATACTTCAATATTAAATACGACTTTTTTTTTTTACGAGTCAATGAAATCCCTTTAGACCAGATAATAAACTCATTTCTTCTGGGCTGGCTATTGTTTCTAGCCTGGGTCATATCCTGAAGCTGTTAGGGCTGTTCTTTAGCCTCTCTGATTAGGAATTTTGTCCTAAAGCCCTCTCAGGCACGTGCCTGAGCAGGCACAGCCCCACAGACCAAGATTTCCCTCACACAGGCTTTCTTCTTCAATGCACCGTGGTTTGCAGAAGAAATCACTGAGGTTTGTCACAGTGAGTTCTCCAGGCTCTGATCCCTCCCCATGGCTGCTCCTGGACCTAAACCCCTGCCTGGCCCGAGGGGCAGCAGGAGAGATCCAGTGATGGCTTGTGGGGTCTTGCCTTGCCTGGGCTCAACCCATTGCTGTGGCTGCTGCTCATCCTTGTCCCTCTTCCTGTCCCATCCTTGTCCTGGTGGTTCTTGTCCCCTGTGCATCTCCATCCCATCCTCATCCCACCACCATCTCCAGTGTGAAAACCCTCATCCCATCCTGTTCCATCCTCATTCCATCCCCTACCCAGTCCTTTCCCACCCCGTCTCCACAATGCCTGGCAGCAGAGGTGGGCTGGGGACGGGGCTGGGATACATCCCAAGGCTCTCTGTGCCAGGATCAGGCCCTGTCCCTGGGCACTGGGCGGGGGGTGCAGGGAGAAGATGCCCGTGATGAGGGAGCTGATGGTACCAGTCACTGCAGAACCAATCCAATGTCACAGTGTGGATGATGTTGCCATTGGAGAGCTGTACAGTAAAGCACGACTTCTGCCTTTAAAGACACACAAGTGTTTTATGTTTTCAGAGCTCTCAGAATTACCCTGTAATCTTATTTATATTCTAATACAAGTTTCTGTGGAAAAGGGTATCATAAGATAAATAGAAATTAACTGATTATAAGGATTGCCGTTCTTTAAGTACATATTTATCAGGCCATTTGCTCATTCTCTTCTAATATCTTGACATAAGAGTGTCAAATTGAACACTACCCAGATTATGATAATACTCAGCACTTTTGTAGCTTTCCTATCTGATTTGCAAAGCTTTTTTCTCTGCAAATGCACTTGAAGTTGGGGCTTTATAGGGCTTGATAGAATTCATTTCAGGATTAATAAGCCTTCTCTGAACCATTTAGCGAAATCTCTGCAGCATCCTAGTTTTGAATAGGGAATAGATTCCCAGCACCAAAGAACGCTTTAATTAATTTGTCTAATTAATTGAGGGGAATGGAAGTTATTCCTTTGCTGCAAATCGGTTCATGTTAACAGCGGCAGATGTCAGCCGAATTAGAGGGGCGATGCAGCCCGGGCTCCCCCCACACTCGGGGTTATCTGGGGGGGCCGAGCGGGACACGCAATTCGCTGTCTGCGACCGCGCGGGGCCAGCCGCCCGTGCGAGGTTATAATTACCGCTGCCACGGTGCCTTTGTGGAGTCGCTCGTTCCCAGCCCGGCCTTATCTTGTCATCCCCCGGTGGCATTAGCGATGGTTGAATGCATTAGTGACCAGAGGCAGGTCTAGCAGGCAGCGATTAGAGCGGCCCCGCCTGAGTGCTGTTTGAAATATGGGGCTTGTTCTGCTCCTCTCTATCCAAACAGCACGGGGAGGTGTCGGTGGCCAGCCCGGGGCTGCTCGGAGGGGGAAACGCTCCCCTCTTTTATCACAGGCCATTGTTTTCGCAATTAACCTCTATTAAGTGGGCTCCAGCCCCACGGTGTCCATGAAACGGGACACGCGGTGTCGTGGCTCCTCCAAAGGTTTGTTTGAACAAGGGATGTGCTTGGGAAAGCAGTGTCTCCCCTCCAACACGACTCCTTAAAAGCTGCTTCTGCTGAGCCCGGGATAAATCGGCACACATGGGCACCTCCAAGTGCACAGGCACCCACAGCCTCGCTGGGCGGGTCACAGAGTGCCAGGATGGTTTAGCTGGGAAGGGACCTTAAAGATCATCCCATCCCACCCCCTGCCATGGGCAGGGACACTTTCCACTAGCCCAGGTTGCTCCAAGTCCCATCCAACCTGGCCTTGGACACTTTCAGGGATCCAGGGGCAGCCACAGCTTCTCTGGGCACCCTGTGCCAGGGGCTGCCCACCCTCACAGCCAGGAATTCCACCCCAAATCCCACCTAACACTGCTCTCCTCCAGTATGACCCCATTACTGTGCTGCATCCATCCTGCCAGCCTGGCTGGATCAGGACCCCCAGCCTGCCAGAGGAAGGTTTAGTGGGGCTGAACCCCCCAGACCCCAATCCTCAGAAAAGTCTTTACACGGGGGTCCCACTGATCCCTGGTTTTCCATCCCATCCCAGCGTGGGATATCATGTCCCTCCTCTGAAGCCAGAGCCAGCCCCTGCTCGTGCCTTTGTAACGCCCAGTAACATCCAGCACACTGATCTTCCAAAAATGAACTGAACACCCGAATGCATTTCCATTTATGGGTTCAGTTCCTTATTAAAGAGCTCAAGTGCACCCTCACGGAGCCAGACGTTGTGGGCCAGGTTTAAAAAGTGACTGTCTGTGTTGCAGATGCAACTCTTTGCTGGCCAGAATAGTGTGACAGCCCCTGGTGCGAAGAGACATTCAGGCAGGAACCCATACTGGGCCATTTTCTGAAGGTCTTGAGATATCTAAAGCATCATATATTTCTAATAAAGGCAACTTTATATGAAATATATGAGATATACACACAGTTCCTGAGCTCAGACAGCACATCTGTTGTGCTCAGTCCTCCTGGAAAATAGCAGCAGACTTTACTTTGCCATAGAAACAAACAATTTTTCTGGGAATAAGAGAAGTTTTACTGGATGAGCTCGTGCAGGTCTACTCTGGTGTTTGCTTTTCCCCCAAAGGCTTTGGATGATCATGCCATGTGGTGTTACTACAGATGAAATCACTGGCCCAGCCTTTTAAAAGCTGGAGAAATATGTCCTTTGATGGCTTTAAAGTTCTTTGCCCTTAGTTTCATCACATGAACTCTCTTTCTCATCACCTGGCAGTTACTGGAGAGCACAGAAATCAAGCTTGATCACTTTTTTCCTTTGTTTCTTTGCCATATGTAAAACACTCGGGTTTTTCCCCCTTGGAGCAGTCCCTGGCACTTGTGGAAGTGCTCCCAGGTGCCCCAGATGTGCTGTCCCTCCCTGGGGCTCTGAACAGGGGGAGCAGATCATCTCCCCCCACCCCAGCGTGGGGAAGAGCCAGCACAGAGAATTTCAAACCCTTCCAGCAAACCCTCGATGTGATACAATGTGATCATAGAAAATTCAGTAACTACTGACACAAAGAGGTAGGAAAAAAACCCAAATAAGGCAACTGCAGACCGTTTTTGTGCCCTGCAGTGTGCAAGTCTTTGGGCATTGCTTGATAAGAAAATTGATTAAGGAAATGGGTATTAGGTAAGTTTTACCCTGGTTTTGCCATGTGTTCACCCTCTCTGGTGGTCTCTCACACCACATTCCTCACAGAAGAGCTTGGTTAAACCAGAGGGTGGAGGCCTTCATTGGGAGGAGGCTCTTCATCATGAGGACCTGGATGCCCTGGAGGAGTAGGAAGACCTTCACTAGTAGAATGTGGCAGGGCTGGAGGAGGGGAATGTTACACTGTGAGTCCTGTGTAAACCAGGGGAGAAGGGTGAAGGACCCACACCAATTAGATATTAGGAAAAAATTCTTCATGGAAAGAAAGGGTGGTCAGGCATTGGAACTGGATGCCCGGGGAAGTGGTGGAATCACAGTCCCTGAAAGTGTGCATGTGGTACTGAGGGACACGATCTAGTGGTGAATATGGTGGTGCTGAGTTAACACTGGGACTTGATGATCTTTGAGGGCTTTTCCAAACTTAATGGTTCTGCAGCCACAAGGTCACCATGGGCCACCAGCCTGGTATGACCATGGAGGGAACAAAAGGGCTTTCAGGGCTCCCCAGGCATACATCCAGCCCTGCTGCAGGACTTCCACGCAGCTGTGGTGAGCCCTGCTCAGCAAAGCATCACCTCCAAGAGATGTCAGGGTGGCCACGGTGGAGGAGGAGGCACAAGGAGCTGGGCGTGGGCAAGAACTGTGCGACCCCAGCAGGAAAAGGAGCTTTACAGGCTGAAGGACATCACTGGCCCAAGAACAAAATGTCTATGGACTGTCTGAGAGGTCATTTGCTTCAAATCAGAGTTTCCGGTGTTGTGTGAAGGAAGATGTCCTGCAGCAGGTGTAGGAACACGTGTGTGCACAGGGAGCACAGGGGAGAGAGGGCGGCAGCCTTGGGGGCATCGGATTGCTCCTGTCAAATTTATGGAAGGGATTCTGTCCTGGAGCTTCCTATGAACATCGAATTTTCTTTCCCTGAACTCCCTTAAGTAGGAATTGCTGCCCCTTCCTGGCTCCCACGGCAAATTAAATCAAACACTCGGACAATTAGTACAATCATCATGTCAAGGGAACAGCCTGGAGACACAGCAGACACAGCGTGCGTCTGATAGAGCCGAAAAATCTTTACAGTCAAGATATTTTACAGGCAGCGCCATTGATTTCCTGTCAATGGGTTTATATGTGAGCGAGCAGCCCCGGCCCGCAGCAAACACAGCGAGCGCGGCGGCGAGCGAGGCGTGCGGGAACCGCGCTCCGCAGCGGGAGGGACCGAGCTGCGACCCGCAGCCAGCGCGGACATCCCGCAGCCAGCGCGGACATCCCGCAGCCAGCGGGGACATCCCGCAGCCATCGGGGACATCCCGCAGCCAGCACGGACATCCCGCAGCCAGCGGGGACATCCCGCAGCCAGCGCGGGCATCCCGCAGCCAGCGGGGACATCCCGCAGCCAGCGGGGACATCCCGCAGCCAGCGCGGACATCCCGCAGCCAGCGGGGACATCCCGCAGCCATCGGGGACATCCCGCAGCCAGCGGGGACATCCCGCAGCCAGCGCGGGCATCCCGCAGCCAGCGGGGACATCCCGCAGCCAGCGGGGACATCCCGCAGCCAGCGCGGACCCGCAATGGGCTGGCAGTGCCGAGCGGCAGCACAGGCTGCACATCTGGCAGAGCCCCTGGCCCTCCCTGCTTAGCCAAGAACTTGCTGTTCTCCTTGCGTTACATTTCGCAAACAGAGAGTTTCATCTGTCAGCCCTAATACCGCAGGGCCGTATTAGCCCACGGGTTACCTGGGCCCTGTCTCCTGGAAACTTGGGTAGGACCAGGCAGGAAAAGCTCCAAAAAGGCACATAAACATTTAGTGCTCGGAGTTTGGTTGATGGAAATGGGCAGGAGGAGATGGGAAGGAGGAATGGGACAGATGGGAATGAAAAAATACTAATGCTGAGAGGAAGAGGAAGAAGAGGGAGAAGGAGAAAAGAAGAAAAATGGCAGGAGAAGGAGAAAGATGAAGATTATATATTATATATATGAGATTGAGATATATATATATGACAGATTTTATATATATATAAAATACAGAATTGTAGGATCATTAAGGTTGGGAAAGACTTTCAAGGTCATTGAGTCCAGCCATTAACCCAACCCTTACAGACATATATATATATATATTTAATTAATGCCATGGTGGTATATTTTAGCTGAGTGAGTTTAAAGCCTCCACATTCCATGTTTCATGTAACCTCCTGTAATATTTAAGAAGTTGCAGATGCATCCTTGGAGCAGACATTGGAGCTCCACAGTTTTCTGCAGCTGCGCATGGAAGCTGCTTTTTCCAATTGATTTTTTAGCTAATTTAAAATAGCAACACCAACAGCCTATGTGCTAAATTCAGTACAAATGTGCATCCTCCAGAATGGGGTTAAAGCAATTTTAACTAGACATATTTCTTCAGTTTGCCTGTAGGAAAAAAAATAAAATAAAATCAATCCTAACTTAATTGGAGGCCACAAACCAACTTCGCCACTCACTGCTTGTTGTGAGGAACACGAGAGGCTGGATTCACAAACAGCATTTGGGGCAGGGAACCCGAGAAACCTGTTGCCCATCAAGCAATTTTAGTTTTTGCTACTTTAAAAGCCCGAGGGCTGCGATGCTCCCATGGACGTGTGTGACTGCCCAAGCCAGTTGGTGTTCCAAGGCTATGGGTGTGAACAGCAGTGCCAGAAGCCCAGGGGAGTCCCTAAAAGCCCTGTGGAAGTGCAAAGGATTATTAGTGTCAGATCAGTGCTTGTATATCTCCTGTAAGCCGTGTTTATTGTGCAGGAGCTGCCGTGGGATCTTGGGGAATCGGGCACCGGATCGATGGGTCAGTCCTGCCCGCCCAGGGCCACCCCAGGATGAGATCTTGGGATCCCCAGGGGCTTCTGAGCCAGGGTTTGCACCCCAAGCCACACACCCAGCCCCAGGACTGTGGGCTGGATGAGGGACCACAAACCCCCCTCGTGGGCTTGTAGCCCTCTGGCTGTGTGGCCAGGGCAGCGGCAGGATTGGGGAATGGCTTTCCCCCCCTCTTCAGGAAAACTAAATATTTGCTTTCCCAGCTCTCCTGAATGTGGGAAGTTTCTCTGTAAGTATTTTATCCACACCTGCAAGGAGAGGGGTCGATCCTGCCTGCATCCTCCAGATGTTGCTGTGGCAGGGAAGCAGCAGCAGAGCTGCCGGGCACTGCTGCCCAGTCTAATTCCTCCCAAAAATAAACCAAAACGGAGACTACACGTACGGGGCGTGAAAAACCGAGTCCACGAGGCAAAACTTTGCAGCTCGTTGTGTCCACACTCACAAGCCTGTGGAGCAAGAAGTGGGACAAGGTTTGTCCCTTTGCCCAAGGGAGGGCAGGGCCAGCGGTGCCACAGCCCTCTTGGCTCTGCCACCGAGGAGCTGCAGCACCACGGCGTGTCCATCAAACTGCTGCTTGGAATGAGACTCCAAAACCAACAGGCTGGGGAAAGGAAAAAAAAAAAAAAAAAAAGAAGAAGAAAAATCATATTAGTGCTGGAAATTCAACTTTCTACTTTCCTTCCTCTACCAGAATTTAATAAACCCTTGTCCGGTCCCAGCGGCGCTGGAGCCACACAAGCCCCGAGCAAGGAACCTCGGGGGTGACCACACGGCACAGACACCACTGCAAGGCTTTATTAAAGCCAGTCCCGGGGAAAACAGGGTATTTCTGCAGAACTGAGGAACAAAGTGGAGAGGCAGAAGCTGCAAACAACCCCCCTTCAGAGAGGAGGGGTTTTTAGCCAGTCTCATCCGCTTATGTGCAACTTCGAGGGAAAGAGGGAAGAGTCGCTCAGGGTGGAGGTGGCAGCAGCCACAGCTGGAGGTCAGGGGAGGAACCAGGCGGTGCAACCAGGAAAAGTGACCAAAAACCAGCAACCAATCCAACCGGGTGGGTATCAGCAATGCCAAAATTCAGGTTTAATACAAGGAACCCTCTTTCTTTGCGCTCTTTTGGGGGATTCAGTTGTTGGGGTTTTTCCTTTGTGAGTTAACGAGTACGGGTGGTGCTGAGGCTTTCATGGGAAGTGTGCTCTCCTGCAGTCACAGCAGCCCTGCCCCGATGTGCTGGGCCGAGGAGATTTTGGGGGTTGAGGTGAGATTTGGATTAAAGTCCAAGTATGGTTTGGGGTTTGGGGTTTGGGTCTGTGCAGGAGTTCGGTTGTGTTGGGTTTGGATTTGGTTTGAGGTTGGGTTTTGGTTTGGGTAGGGCTCCGGTTCAGGTTTGGGTGTGGGTTTGAGTTGGGCTCAGGTTTGAGTTTGGGTCGGGTTTCTATTTGAGATTGGGTTGGTTTCAGATTCAGGGTTGAGTTTGGTTTGGGGTTTGGATTTGGGGTTGGGTCAGAGTTCAAGGTCAGGTCTCGGTTTGAGATCACGTTTGGGTTCCAGTCCAAGTCTGAATCCGGGTTTGGGATAGGGGTCCAGGCCCCTCCCCAGAGCCACCTCCAGCTCAGGAGGATCTGGAGGGGTGGCAAGGACGAGGCTGCACGAGTGAGGGGCTGAGCATCCAAATCCTATTAGGATGGAAGGTGCTTGCCATCAGAGCAGAACTTTCCCAGGGCGCTTCTGAAGGGGAGCCTGTCAGGAGATGACTTTTCTAAATGACTTTTCTAACTTCTCTTTTGGCTCATGTTGGTAATTGGTTCATTTCCAGGTACCAGCAAGAATGTAAATATGGAATGAATCAACTTTTTCCACATTTTTTAGCAGCCCTTTTATGAAGAACAGATTTTCCACAGAGGAAATTAAAAAGTACATAAAACTGAGAAGCCATGGTGTTGTTGAGAACAGCATCAGCTTTCAGTGTCACTTTATAACTGGCAGCACAGGCTGTCAGAATGGCAGTAATAGAAAGTACAAAGTTTGTTTCAATTAGCTTCGTTTTTCTTTCAGAAAGGGGATTACCATAAATCCCTGAAATAACATTTATCCAAGAGAGATGTGTATCGGTACTTCAGAAATCTTTTATGTCTGTTTCTAAATTACACTTCCTTGTAAAAGTGACTATACATTGATTTAATAAATACGCTTGATTTGTGTGTATTGCTTAAATGAAAAAAAGCCACGACACAACTCCGATTTCCTGTACAAGGCTGTCAAAGAGCTTTTTCTGCAGTAAATTCTGCAGGAAGGCTCTTGGCAAGTTGTTCTGTGCATGGGTATGTTGGGGAAGGAGGAAGACGGGGTTGCCTTCGCATTTGGGTCATGTTTCTTTCTGGGCAGAATCAACCAACCTCTCAAATAATCCTTTTTGGTGCATCTGTGCACATGGGAGGGGCTGGGATTTGGTGGAGGGTGATGGATGTGGGTGGTTCAGGGGGCAGCACTGGCCGTGCCAGCCCCACACCTGGGCCATGGAGGGTCCTCCTGCTTCAGCTTCACTGCTGAAGAAACATTTATGCCCACCCAGGTGCCCAAGCTGTGGGTCCTTTCAGCACTCCTCCTCCACACTGCTGCTATTAAGCTTTCCTAAACATGCCCAAAAAATTAATTTTGGGATGATTTTATCCACATCTTCTCCATCCACCACACCACTTCTCCGGGTGCTCCACACAGCTCTTAGATCCTGGGGAGGAGGAGATGCTCCATGCTTGCTCAGGGCTGGTGGATGTTCCTCCTTCGCCAGGGGAAGCGGGCATGGTGGTGGCAGACGGGCAGCACGGGGCTCAGGGTGGTGGCAGGGATGTGCAGTCACTTCTCAGTGCTGCCAGAGGGCAGGAGCTGATCTGGGAAATGCTCTCAGCCAAACGAGTCCCACTCTCGGCATCCTCCAGGGACCTTGGAAATTTAGAGGAACTCAGACTCAAGAAACTCCTTAGAGCTCATAAAACATTACAAACCTCATAGACCTTACGAGCTGCATGTGAGCCCCTCCCAAAGGCAGAGCTCACCTCCAGGTCTCTGCGGGTGCAGGACCTGACCTGAGGTGGGGAGAAACCCAGGGCTGCCCCTGCCCCAGCACCCACCACAGGGTGCCAAGGGAGGTTTAGGTTGGGTAATAGGGACAATTACATCACCAAAAGAGTTATCCAGCCCTGGCACAGCTGCCCAGGGCAGGGGTGGATCCCCATCCCTGGAGGGATTTAACAGCCACCTGGGGACATTTTAACTCTCACAGGAGCTGGGTGTTGTGCCTGACAGCCACTGCACACCTACAAAAGCATCTTGACTCGTGACTGTTGCCACTGAAATCCAGGCTAAGACAGCAGCTTATTTACATGAGTATTCTAAAAATATTTGTCCTCCCCTTGCCAGCGTGACACAGGCCTTGGCTCCCTGTGTCTCAGCAACAAAGGTTTCCCAGAGCAGCCAAGCTGCATCCCAGTCAGTGTGTACCTCCTGGAAATGCAGATTACAGGACAGGCTGAGCCGTGTTTTAGTGTCACTGTCACATTAAATATTTGTTGCTTCAAGTCAGTAAATGACAGAGTCATAAAGTGCAGTTAGAGCTGCGTCTGAAGTGGGTTTGATGCCTAATGTGGATCCTGATATTGGAAACAAACCACATGCATTTAGCAGCAATTACACACAAGCTCTGATAACAGATTTATTTTACAAATGCTGAACTGGGATCCACAGCTGTAACAACAAGCTGGGGGGAAAATTGCTGAGATGAGTAAATATGGAATTGTGAAGGTGAATTGAACTTTTCAGCACTGGTCTGGGTATTTGGGGGCAGTTTCTGGGGTTTCAGGGCATGTGAGGTGATTAAGGGGCAAGAGGCTTCTATCATGGAAGGGCAAAAAACCTGATGGGGTATTGGCTACCCTGGGCATGGTTAAATCAAAGAATCTACAAAGTCATTGCAGCGTCACACATGGGTGAATGTGGGATCAATGAAATCCAAGGCCAGGTTGGACGGGGCTTGGAGCAACCTGGTCTACGGAAGGTGTCCCTGCCCATGGCAGGGGGTGGAACTGGATGACCTTTAGGATCCCTTGCAACCCAAACCATTCCGTGATGTTCCCAACGTCCCTTTCTCAGAGTCTCCGTTGTCCTGTGGCTGGACGCAGGTCATGGGCCTCAACACCTGCAGCAGGATAAAACAGATCCATGCTCTGGGAGACCAGGACACATCCCTAGGGTTTTCCAGCACCTTTTCAGCTGTCTGTCCCACCCCACATGTCTGGGGCTGGACAGGCAGTTGTTTCAATGTCTTGCCTAAGAGCGTCTCCTCTGACAGATCCATGGCAGGAATTTACCTGTTTATTGGAACTGAATTGTTGAAGCTTTAAGCCACAGAGCTGGAAATAGTTCTCCTGTAAGAGTATAAACAAAAATAGCTTTCCTTTGGGCTCCATGCTAGGGAAAAAGTCACAGCATATTTAGACAGTTAGAGGTGATTTTTATGTCTGATTATGTCCATTTTGGTGATAATTTGCAGACGACCCTAATGGGAAACGCACCAAGAAGTCGTACCCATTACATCTAAAATACTGCATTTTGTGGTCTCGTTTCACCCCAAACAAACACAGGCACTAATTTTTGGTGTGCGGGAGATAAACCCGAAATCTCCGTGGTGTGAGAAGGAGCTGGAGCCGTGTGGTGGCTCTGTGGGTGCCAGCGTTGGCAGCCCCGGCTTTGGGGAAGATGCACAGGGGGCTGATGGGGAGCCTGGTTTTAATTAAAATCTCACAAAGGTCTATACATGCAGCTGACAACAGATATAATTTATCTTGTCAGCTGTCCCCACATCAGAAGTGTACTCTTTGAAGTAACAGTAATAATAATATCAATAAAAATCATGCCTGACTACAATGTGGAGCAAGCTGTGGCTGCTCCCCTGCCTGTGCCTGCCCTGGGTGCCGGAGCAGCTCCGGGCTCTGCCGAGGCAGGACAAGGATCCACCATCCCACCACTGCTCCCAGGGACTCCTTCGCTATTTCTGCTCCAGGAAAAAAGGGGGTTCCCTCCCATTTTGTGGCTTTTTTTCGGGAGATCATCCCATATTCCATGGGTGCATGCTCATCATGCCAAACGCTCCTACTCCAGGAAAAAGAGTGATCATTGTACATTCCCTGGGAGTTACACGCGACGGAGACCATTAGAGGATGAAGACAATTAGGGCACGGAGCAGATCCGATCCTGTTTCACTCCAGTCCCCAAATTATATTCCCTATTTTGCTTCTGTGTCCCACTCGAAGGCCCTCTGCTGTGTAAAGTGCTCCCGGTGTGGCCCCCGCCGGCCCCTCTTCACTTGGGAGCAAAATGCAAACCTCTCCAAGGGCCCTCCACTGCGTTTGCTTTCCTCTCCCTTTGCCATGGAAGAAGGCCAACACCTCCCTTCCTTAGCGCCTCTAGAAAGTTTCTGAATTAAAACGATGGCTGAACTTTTGGGTTCGGCCTGCAGGGAGCAGCAGGATGGAGCCGTCCGTGGCTGCGTTCCCCGGGGCTCGTCGCCGGCCACCCAGCGGAGCCGGGGCTGCGGCAGCTCCAGCCCCATCCCCTCCCCTGCCTCCCTCGCCTCCCCTCCAGCGCCCGCCGCAATTATCATGCAAAGCGGCACCTCGCAGGCTCGTTAATGCCTTTCAAACCTGAAGTTCCTTGAAGTTCTGAGGGTTTTTTAAAAACACTGGCCATTATCGGCAGCGCTCTTCGCTGCGGCAGGAGCGCGCAGGACGCGCTGGAAGGCGCTGGCTGCGGCTCCGAACGCCGCGTGGGGCGTGTTGAGGGGGCTGTTGTGGAAAACAGCGGCGCTCCAAGATGTGCCCGCTCCTTCCATTCTGTGAGCAGTTGTAAGACAGCCGGATCCCACCCATGGGAGCGTGTGCCCTCGTGAAACACAATTACAATGAGAATATCTCATTATCTCATTGGCTTTAGCTTACTCTTCTGTTGCCATGGTTTCAAATACACAGAGGAGCCTGAAACTAAGCGGGCTGCTAACAAAGAACATCTCCTTGTACAATGACATCAGATCGTGTTGGACAGAACAGACTTAATTAAATACCCCCCGACACGGGGCCAAACGCAGAAGTTGGGGACGCTTTTGGGAGCGGCGCCTCCCGGGCGCTGTGTGCGGGGGGCAGCCGTGCCAAGGACCAGCCCGGGGGCTCCTGATGCAGCACCAGGCGCAGGGACGGGGTCCTGGCAGCGGGACTGCTCACAAAACCACCTCCGTCTCCGCCCTGAGCCCCTCTGTGCCCCCTCCCCTCCGCCCATCCGCCGCACTGTCGCCGTCCCTGCGATGCCAGGTGTCGGAGGGGTCACACTGACAGAGCGGTGACAGCGGGTGATGCTCCACAGAGGGTGGCAGGGCGCGAGTGCCGCCAAGCCGCGCTCCGCTGCCCTCTTGCCCCTCATGTCCCCCAGGAGCGGTGTGGCCCCGAGAGGGGCAGGGCTGGGTGGCTCTCGGACCCCCCGGCCGGCCGGTCCCAGCACCCGCGTGGCTCCGCTTCGGCTTTCCAGCGGCGGCATTAGAAATTCCACAAATCATTTATTTACCCTGGAGTATATCCGGTGACATAATGTGACAATAATGACATCCCTGGTGGTGTTAATTGATTTTGTCCTGCTAGAGGAGGTAATTTGGCGTCCACAGCAGCTTCTAGATCACGGACCTCCTGATTGTCTTCCGAGGTAATATTACTGTTAATGAAGAGAAAACATGCTTTCCTCTTTAAAAGACAATATGCTAATTAGGACAGACAATAGAGAGTCAGGGGTCATTTATTATTTTTAAACAGAGAGTTAATGCTCAGTGACTGGCATGGAAGTGCAAAACGCCTGTAAATTAATAAGTGCAATTCCTGGCTCATAAAATCCAACGTCGCTATTAAATAAAAAGAAGGGCATTCATGAAATATTCCAGCCATCGGAATACTTGAAGGTGTGAATAATTAACAGCCAGAAGTTAACATCCACTAGCTTGTAAAAGGTCTGATTAAAGGCAGTGTTCATCATCCGCCAACTATCACAGCTCATCGGGTCAACATCTCCTAATTAATGATTTCTTATTAGGGAGATAAAACGTGTTTTCTCGGGATAATTATTTTTTAAAAGGAAAGAGTGTTTTCAGTGCAATGTGAGGAATCATTAAAGCTTGTTTAATGGGGATGAGGCTGGCTGGGTTCCTGAGGGGGTTCTTGGTGTGGGCACCAGTGGCTGCTGATGACACCCCTGGCTGTTGGAAAGGTCCCTGGGCAGGTGGTTCACCTGGAGAATCCTGCTCAGAGCTGAATTTGCTAAGACCCAATCCCAAAAATCCGTATTTTCAACCGTCCTAGAAAATACCATCACAGCAGCACCCAAACCAGCAACCAGCTGATGGTGCACCAACCCCTTACCTGCTCTGCCTCTGTGGGTGTCCCCAAGCCCAGGCCCCAGGAAGGGCAAGGGGAAAAGGCTCCGTTCCTGGGTTTTGTCCCAACCTTCTGGTGGCAGGAGCTGGTGGAGATGACATTCCACGTGTTTTCCACCACGGTGCTACACGGGGAGCTGCTCTTGGGCAACAGGTTGTGGATTTGTGGGCTGAGAAGCAGCTGCCAGTCAGGGCTCAGGGCAAGGCAGGGGCTGCGGTGAACCAAATCATCTGGGAGATGCAAAGCAGAGGTTGCAGGTTGCTTAATCATCTTCTGGTTCTGCTTCTTCAAGCTGCCATCACAAAAATGCACATTTTTAGGGACAATCCTAAAAGCACCAAACCGAGTATGAGGTGAGAGCAGGATGAGAGTTTGGACAACCCCGATTCCAGCAGTAGCCGAACACAGACAGACTTGTCCCTTCTGCTGTATTCATGTCATTTCAATCAGGTTTAATAAAGTATTAGCTGAATTCAGTGGAAGGGAGCTGACCTTTATTGCTCTTGGCTGGAAAACTTTAAAAAATTCATTATAGGCCATCACTGGAGGTGTCACTGCCCTTCATCTCACTGTGCCTCCCCTGTTCCCAGCTCGTCCTGGCTGGTGTTTTGTGTGCGGAGCCACAGCTCACCTGGAGCTGCCACCTCCAGCCCTTCCAGAACCGGGGGCCACCTGCCCCGCACTCACAAGGTGTTATTTCAAACTAAACTAGTCTGAAAACCAAACGGTGCTTAATTTTTGTTTGAATTTTAGAAGACCTGCTGGGCACTTTTCTTCCATTTACCAATTTTTCCTCACAGGAATGAAGGATACCTTTTCTGATCCGTTTTAATCTCCTCAGTTGAACTCGCACATTTATTTAGCTCCAGAAATTGGGACTCTGCACTCACTTCACCTGCTGTAAAGTTCACAACAGCACAAAGAATTGGCATCACTTCAAACTCGGGATCACTGCTGAGGTGCTGCTTCCTTGACTTGTACTCCTTGTGCAGCTACATTAATATAACTCTTGTTTTCAAAAACGGTTTGGTTAATGGCTCCAGGAATGGGTTTAGTGTTTGGGATTTGTGTGTAAGGACAGCGGTTACAACACTGTGCCATGAAACCTTGGTGCACAAATAGTCTGGTTTTTGAAAATTAAAGAAATATCCCTGGAAGGGTGAAGACAATGCCTATAAATTAGGTATATAAACTGAAGACAATTCCTATAAATTAGGAATGCTGGCCAGCGGGTTACTACAAACCGCGTCAATCTGAATATTGAGGCACGGGAGGAAATACTGTTTTAGTGCCTTAAAAATCATCACAGGATGAGCAAATCCCTCGCAGGAAAGGATGACCATGTCCTGTTGAACCCCTCCCTGGGCTATAGGGTGATGGTATTCCCAGAAATCCCCGACTTGGAGAGGTTGATTGAGACTGGTGCCGACAATTCTGCCCCCCCTGTGGAAGGGGAGACTTCACTGGGGTTGCAGGGGCTGCGGGGCAACCAAACAGCGTCTCTGCTTCGGGCCATGAATTATGAAGAAAGCTGGAGACGCCCAGGTCTGGTTAATGTAACAAAAGGGAGAGTGAAAGGGCAATATCTGAGAGACCCAGAGTGTCCTGGAAGGGGGGAATTAATGTGGATGAGATGTCAAAGACAGTTAATAATTGAAGAGCCACAGGTAACGGGCTGACAGGATTTGCTGGGGCAGGCCAGAGGATCGGGGTGCCACAGGAACCCAGGGGTTTGGAAGCATTTGGGATTGTTTCTTGGTGCTGCTTTGCTTTTGCTGCGTGTTGGAGATTGGGGTTAGTGCTGGAAATGGGAATAGTCCCCCAGTCCCAGTGCTCCAGGTGTGTACTGCATCCTTCCTTCCCAGCTGTCAACTCCACATCCCTGGAAGTGTCCAAGGCCAGCTTGGAGCAACCTGGGCTACTGGAGGGTGTCCCTGACCATGGCAGGGGGTGGAACGAGATGGGCTTTAAGGTCCTTCCCACCCCAACCATTCTGGGATTCCATGATCCCGTGGTGTCGCCCATGATCCTCACTGAGCAAGTGATCAGAGGAAAATGGGTTGGGGCAGACCTGGGAATTGAGGCCTGAACCCCCAGAGGAGGGAGGTGCTGGTTCACCACAGTCATGGGGCCACGTAAACAACAAAGAGCTCTGGTGACAGTGTGGCCCTGTTTGGGGGTTTGGGCTTTAATTTATCTTCTAAACACCGATTTCTAAGCGTTGACCTGCATTAAAAGCACCTCCTGGTGCTCATTTGCATTTGAGGAAGAGAAGTTCAAGCTCTCAAAACTCCAAATTCTGCTGGAGCGGGGCTGATGAGCCAATATTTACACTGGCTGCATTTTGGTGCCTAAATGGCATTTTAGTCCTGGTTTAATGAGGGAGCACTGCGCATGCCCCGTGCTGCTCTGGCCTTGCTCTAATGATCTGGAGGCGTGGCTACGCTTTAATGATGCGCTTTAATAATTTATCAATAGAGTTTGTAAGTGCTAATTTGCACTTTTAGGTGCATATTCTCCTTTTGAAGCCGCCTACAACCCCCTATTAATGTTAATGGGAGTTGTGCTCACATTAAAAGGAGATTATACCCCTAAGGTGTTTAACATCTGACTTACCCAGGGCTTAAATTGCATTGCTGAATGTCACTTCTTTCATTTAGGAAGATGGCTTTTGGTTGCACTGTCACCACACAAGTGCAAAGGCAAAGACTACTTCAAGGGAGGGAAAAAAATTGGGAAGTGGTAAGTCAGTGCACCAGCCCTGACTTCTTGGTCTTGGGTTTCAATCCAATTCGAGCACGAGGTCAGACGAGGTTGGCGATGGAGCGGCTCCGTTGAGATGTTGCCACCAAAGGCGACAGTGGCCACAGGGGCTACTGGGATGTTGGCAGGAGGTTAATTTATGCCCAGGAAGAAGTGGAAGGCCAGTGGTGTGGAAGACAGATTTCCTCTGCTGGCTGAGTGTTTGAGAGAGGCTCTAATCACTTCTGGGGGCAGTTTTTGCCGCAGCGTGGAATGCTGGCGTTCATGGATTGACATCTAATTAACGGGAAGTAGGTGAAGGGCCGTATTTATCAAATCACTTAAGCAGAAATTTAAACCCTATTTACTTGGCTGGAATTAATTGGGTTAAATGACACGCTAAGGATCGATGCAGGAGGTTTTCACCTCTTAACCCTTTCCTAAACCCGCACCTGCTAATAACTGGGATTCGGGCAGACACATGGAGCAGCAGGGAGTTGTCTGGGCGCAGGAGCAGGGCAGGCTGGTTTGTACAGGGAAACTGTGATGCAGAAAGGGGTGTGCAGACAGAGGGGAGAGGATGAATTAGTCACTGAAAACCATCTCTTCCCCCAGAAATGGTACCAAAGCTGGTCCTGGCTCAACCACTTGCCTGAGGTCTTCAGATTCACTCTTCAATCCTTTGGAGGGATTTTGGGAGGGAGGAAATTATATCCCTGGCATCATTTGGAGTCAGATGTCGTGGCTGTGTGTCCCCCAACTCCTTGTGCACCCGCAGCTACTCACTGGTGGGGTGAGGAGCAGAAAAGCCCCTTATGCTGCGTGAGCCCTGCTCAGCAATAACCACATCTCTGGGTTATCAATGCTGCTCCCAGCACAAATCCAAATCCCAGCCCCATCCCAGCCTCTGTGAGGAAAATTAACTCTCCCCCAGCCAAAGCCAGCGCACATGTTAATAAGGAGCGGAGCAGAGCAGTCTGAGCCTGCTGATGAATTATGCATTTGCCCCACCTGGGAGTTAATATTTACCATATCTTGCTGAAATCCATTAGGAAGAACAAACATTGTATTTATCCAACAAGCTCCAAACCCGTTAATTTGCATCCCTGCCTGGGAGGGGCAGGTCCGAGGTGGCTGCCCGGGTGAGCCAGGCTCTGAAGGGTCGTGTCCGGATGCGGTGACCTCCGGAGGGCTGAGCCCTGGCTGGGGGTTCTCAGCACCAGGCTCCTGGAAAACCCTGGGCTGGACACCCAGGGGAGCCCCCACGGTGGGACCTTTTGGCGGTGACTGACCGCAGGTGAGGGGCGGGGAGGAGGGACTTGGGCACCGGCAGAGCAGGGCTGAGACCTGTGTCGGTGCCCCCCGAGCTGCTGCACCCCAGAATCCTCAGCACCCCTGTACCTCCAGCGTCTCCGGTACCTCCAGTGTCCCCGGTGGCCTCAGCAGGCCCAGAACCTGCAGCATCCCAGTGCCACCAGCACTGGGAGCACTCCCAGCAACCCGAGCACCCTCAGCATCTCCAGCACCCTCAGCACCCCGGTGACCCCAGTGGCCTCAGCACCCTCAGCATCCCCAGCACCTCAGTACCCCAAGCACCTCCAGTACCCCCAGGAACCCCCTCCTTGCTGCCTCCTCAGCATCCCAATACCCCCAGCACTTCCAGCATCCCCAACTCCCAAGGCGGCTGATGCCCCTGGGCAGGCTGTGGGAGCCTGGGACGGGAGCCCCCAGCTCCCCGAGTCCCGGCACAAGCCAAGGTCGGGTTTGGGAGGGAGGGAAGGCAGAGAAATGATGTTTTTAAGAGCTGGCTGGCGGGAGGCAGCGGCAGGAGAGGCCCAGGCTTCTAAGGAGCGGCGCACATTTCATCTGCGTCCCGTCCCGTCCCTGCAGGACCCAGCCGGCCGAGGCTCCGCCGAGCCGCGGTTTCAATCGCTCCGCCAGCGCCGTGTTTGAAGATGCCAGGGGAGAACGGGGCTCTCTGTGAAGCGAGATTCAAGACAACAGAGCGTTCCCCGTGCCTGTGCAGAGACGAGCTCTTTCAAGCCTTCAGAACGCCCCCCGCCCGCGCCGCTCCCCTCGGGGCCGTCCCGCCGAGCCTCACCTGGCCACGGGCACGGCATCGCTGCTGGGGATGCTCCAGTCCCCGGAGCACGGACACAGCCCTCCGCCTTCTTTCTTCCTGCTTAACTAAGAAAAAAAAATTAAAAAAGAGAACTTCTTTATGTCCGACAAGGTATCAAAAGCTGTCGCAGTGGTTTCTGCCAAGCGGGAGCTCCGGCATTGCCCAGGGTCTCCTCTGCCCACTCTGCCACATCCTGGGCAAGCCCTGGGCAGGTCCATGCTAGGCTGAGATAATCCCCATCCTCAGCAGCCCGGAGGGCTCTGCAGTGATGGAATGGAGGAAGAAAATGGGAAATCTCCTTCCTGAATACCAGAGATGTCCCATATTTGTAGTGGGGTCTCTCTAGAGCACATAGATGGAGGGAATGGCTTCCCACTGCCAAAGGGCAGGGTTAGATGGGATATTGGCAAGAAATTCTCCCCTGGGAGGGTGGGCAGGCCCTGGCACAGAGTGAATCCCAGAGAAGCTGTGGCTGCCCCAGGATCCCTGGGAGTGTCCAAGGCCAGGTTGGATGGGGTTTGGAGCAACCTGGGCTGGTCGGAGGTGTCCCTGCCCATGGCAGGGGTGGCACTGGATGGTCCTTAAGGTCCCTTCCAAGCCAAACCAATCTGGGATTCTGTGGCTGACATCGCTGAAAGAATAAGTGGTTAAATATTGATATAAATATTTAAACTTCACTTAGGGCCTTCGGCGTGTGTTTACTCCAAAGCCTCCCCTGGAAAGTTTACCCGACATGATCTGCAAGTTAAACAACTTTTCAAAAGACGCACCAAGGGACACACAAAGGACCAAAACTCTCTGTATTGCCACGGGGCTGTGCTTTCACCCTGCCTTAGGGGTGGGTGGGGGGTGTGAGCTGGGCAGAGATGGGCGCGGGGCCGAGGGGACAGCGGGGTCCGGGGGCCCTTCCCGGTGCTGCCCGTGGGCACCGTGGCGGCTCCCGGCAGGGGTGGGCACTCACCACAGCCCGGGGAGAGAGCAGGCACATGAAAGCAGGGCTGGATTTGCCTTGCAATGACAGCTGCATATTAATCTAAAGAATTTCTGAAAAATCAAAAAGACATTTTTCAGCAAAATACACCCCTAGAGCCTCAATCCTAAAGCAAGGGAATAAACTTGAAACAGGATTGATTTCATCTTAAAGGGAAGAGCTCTTTGAAATGCTACCAGCTGCAGTTGTCTTATTTGGTTTTCAATACTATAACAAAATTGTGCCATATTGTGTCAAATAAGGAGATAATATAACAGCTTTAAACAAATTTTGTAATTATGGGATCAATCAGAAGTGAATTAAATCCATGTGCATTAGAAAAGTGGTGCCACTGAATACTGAATAGCTCCAAATACCAGCTCCAAAACTGTCTCCAACCAAAGACCCGGACCTGGGAGTTTGGTGTGACATCAGCCAGGGGATGTGATGGGGGAGATTTGGAAACCCCCAGAGAGGGCTCCTCGACTGGGGGAAGGAGCACAAGACATCATGTCTTGATCCAAAGCTAACAAGTAAAAAGAAAGTTCTGAGCTCCCCAAACCAGCCTGTGCCAACAGAACAATGGCCAGCACCGGCAGCTCCTCCTGTCCCCAGTGCCCGGGGGAGGGTTTGGGCAGCAGGGTTTGGTTTCGGAACTGGGAATGGGAACGCTGATCCAGCGTGGTGGTGTGGGGGGGACGCTGGTTTGCTCAGGGTGTTCTGACTGCCTTAGTACAGGGGGTTAAAGGTGGGTTTGTGTCCCTTGAGCTGGGTTGGATGGAGAGCCACTCCTCCATGAAAGCTGTGTGCTCCACAGAGCCACGAATTCCTGGGAATTTTTCTCAGGTGTTTTAGATTTATTCCAAAATGGAATTAATCCCCACAGCAGCCCAGTGTCAGGCGTCATCCTGCCTGGGGGGTCACGGCCAGACTCCTCTCCCAGCCCAGCCAGGTTCGTGCCCTCTCTCCCAGCCCGTGTGTGGCCAAGGCACTCCCTCAGACCCCTGTCAGTCACCAGCAGCACTGAGAGAAGCCTGCAGAATGTGACTCCGGTGCATCACAGAGATTGTCTGAACGAAGTACACGTTAAGCAGTGTCACTGTCCCATGGAAAGCTCCACACCGTGATCCTGCCCGTTCACCGCTGCCCTGCCAGCTCAGAGGTGTGGGGCTGCCGACTCCTGCCATTTAGTTACTTGTTAATGAAGTTCTTATGCAAATGAGGCACCAAGTGGCCCTTGCAGCCACTCTGTGGGCACAGGGGCAGCAGGGAGAGGGCCCTGGCTGCTGTAGGGATGGATCCCGCGGCAGGAGCAATGTGCCAAATCCCTGGGTGATCCCACCAGGGACTAATAAAACTATTATTTGGAAGAGCCTGAGCATATTTAATATTCTTATATAAACTGGAGCATTCCAAATCAGGCATTGGAGCTGTTTCAAAGAATGAGGAATGCTGTCAGGGAACAATGCATCAATAGCTGGAATGCTGCACACACTCGCTTTGCTGAGGCTGTTTCTGCACCGCTTGAATAATTCTGTTGATTCCTCCACTTTAACATCAAATTTGTATTTGAACTGCTTTCTCAGGAGCTTCTGCCACAGCTGGAGGTACCGGATGAGTCAACACAAGACTATATGGACACAGGGAGAACAGGATGGGGGGATTGTGCTCATCATCCCTCCCAAAAATTTCGGTCTTCGTTTCTTTGTCCTTTGGTGGATTTCCCTTTTTCCATAGTTCCTTCAGATTCCTGTTTTCCCTCAGGGCAGCTGAAGAGCTTGGCTAGGACAGGATTTGTATCAAGTATCAGGAGCCTGAGTTTTGTGTGGTTGGAAAAAGCAGAATCCATTTGCTCTTTTGGGAAATCAAATACCAGCAGTGTGAGTGATTAAGAGCTGAGAAATTTTGCAAATCCCCAAATTATCAATAAAATTATCAAAGAGTCCCTCTCCCCACACCTTCCACTCTGAGCAGAATCCAAGAAGCCCAAACTCCTGTAGATGAGGGGACCTGGGAGCACCGTACCCCAACAGCAGCACCACCAGCATGGAGAGAACAAACATTCTCCTGGAAGCTGGAAATGTAATGTCTTAAAGACCCCGAATTTCCTTTTGTTGCTGTTTTTTAAAGGACTGCATAGCTATTCCTCCCCTCCTGTGCAGGGCTGGGCTCCTGGGCGCATCTCTGGGCACAGCACCCCCCATAGCCCTGGAGCTACTCCCCAGTGTAGAAACATCTTGGAGGGTAATTCTGAGGGGAGTTGGATCCTTTCCAAAGGAATTTCCAGCCCTCCTCCTCCTCCATGTGTTTTATTGACTGTGGTCTTACTATTTAAAATGATTTATTATGAATTTGGGCTGATGCTCCTCTCTCAGCAACACGTCCTAACTATTTAATAATTGCTCCAAAGACAACCCTTGGCTCCAACAGCGGCTGTCACCCCTCCCCTCTGGCTGGTGGTGCATCATTTCACATCACCATTTCCAGGAAAAAAACTGGAATTTTCAGTAAATGCGTGTTTGGAGGCAGGTAAAATAATGTAAAGGTAATGAAAAGCTTTTCTTCTGGAATACTCAGAGGCTACAGGATGCTCCTGAGCAACTTGGTCTGTGGAAGGGGTTTGGGACGAGACGAGCCTTAAATTCCCTTCCAGCACAAACCATTCCATGACTCTGCGGTGCTGGCTGGGAGGCAGCCAGGGAGGAATCCCTAGCAAAGCAGACTTGCTTCATAATAAACTAATTTGGGGTGTGGGTAAGGAGGGGCTCTGATTGTGCAGTGATTTGACACAGACTGGAAACACGAGCACTGTTTGGGTGCTCATGTGCTGATGGGCTGCACTCCCACCAGCTTTTGTCGGCTGCCAGGGCCACGGGAATGCTGGAGATTCCCACATGTTTCGGATGAAGGATGGCCACGTGCGGCTGGTGCTTACAGCGCTTTACATGGCTCCAGATTACACATCTGTCACGGTGGTTATTAGGGCTGGGATTGCATTGCATTACCCCCTAACGGGAGATGTATGGCAGGCAGGGGAGGGCCATCCCCGCTCCAGCAAAGGACACTGTTTTCCCATATTTCTCTGGGAAGATCACACATTATAATCACTGTGTACACTGTACCCTGTGAAATGATCCCCATTTGTTTCATACAATAGATACTGTGTCGTTTAATTAATTTAGACTAAAGAGGAATGATCAAGCATTCACTAACAACTTTACCTTTGGGACTGGAAATGAAAAACCCTCGTGCCGCGCAGCAGCCAGAGCCAGGAGAGCATTCCTGCAGGGAAGGTGTGCATGGAGAGGGAAACTGCCCCTCTGCCCCTCTCTACCAGCGTCATGAAAGCAGTGAGTTCATACAGGCAATACCAAGCTGGCAAGAAAACTCTTTCTATGTTAGAGCAGTGAATTTATTAAAACAAAGAATTTAAATAGATCCAGGGGAAAGAAGTCCTGGACAACCCCACAGGAATACAGGACAGACCCGTGGAAGCAATGGCAGGCACTGAAGGAGCCACTCACCACTCCAGCCATGCCCACGAGGAACCAGCCAGACTGAGGGCACAAACAGTACCAGCAGAGCTCTTTATTTTCCTAATACTTGGGTTTTTTGTTTTTGTTTTCTTTGTTCTTAAACAAACAACAGGGAAGCGTAAAGATGCACCTCTAATGATGATTCTGGTGCAGCAAACTCAGGACTGCCCGGAGTGGTGATGCCTCCTCTCAGCACTGCCGTCCCTGCAGAATCCAGTGCAGGATTATGGAGATTTCTGCAGACCTTAGGCCATGAGTATTGACCAGCCCTCACCTCTCCCAGCTTCTCATTGACCCACAGCACAGTACAGGCTGTTTTGAACATAAAAGCATCATTGACAGCCCCCGCATCACTCTGAGATATTGGTTACCCATGTGCTCCAGGAGACTTTTAAACTTGCCGCTAATTAGAGGCACAGTGGTGAGGCCAAGCCTGCAGTCAGTTATCCCAGCTCCGTGTTTGCTGCTCCCACTGGAGGCATTCCCTCAATCCTGGCTGGGTGGGAAGTGTTCAAAAGGTGTTTGGATGTGGCTCTTGGGGGCATGGGTTAGGGGTGGCCTTGGCAGTGCTGGGGGGACAGTTGGACTCAATAATCTTAGAGGGCTTTTCCAACCTAAATGAATCTCTGATGAATGCTGAGTCCAACCTGCTGGTTTTTCACTGATTATTATGCCTTGGGCAGATCCTCTGCCCTGCATGATGGGGGTGACACCACCACAGACCCCAAGATGGGCCTGCAAACCTTCACTGTACCTTCTACCTCACTTTCACCTTTTCCTCTCACGTCTATATCTCTGTATTTCCTGCAGCCACTATTTCCAGCATCCACTGAGTGAATTATTTCAGTCACCACTAGCAGAGCTCCTCACTGCACAAGCGCTTCTTCTGCCTGGGAGACATGCTGTGCCTGCACCAGCCTCCACCATTCTCCTCAGTAAATGAGCCATGGAAAAGTCCTTCCTCGCAGCCTTTGGCAGTTGGAGTTTTTAAACACAACCACACAGCTTTTGTTGGATGGAGTAACAGATTCTCCTCTGTGCTGCTGGGTTCGATATCAGTGGTTTGCCTCTCATGTATCACAGCCCATTTCATGTCTGGTGATACAGTAATAGCTGCAATTGTGCCTTGAGGTCAAGGACAGACATTGATTCCTTTAAACAAATCCTGCTATTAATTAGAGGTGGGCTCGCCCTGAAATACCTGCCCTTCGTGGGACACCCACCAAGAACTGGCATCAGTTGTTTTCCTGACGACTCTCTTGATGGGCTTGGTCACTGGAAGGTGAACAGGAGTGCCCTGACCACAGGATGAGGAAGGGCTGGGGTCATCCCAGGGATACCCCTGCTGGACTTCTCCCAGGTGGAGATCAGCCAGGACAACCTCAAAGACAACCTCAAGGATAACTGAAGAACAACCTCAGGATAACTTCAAGGATAACCACAGAACAACTTCAAGGATGTCTGTCTCAGCTCCTTCACTCTACTTCCCATCAACCCTCTTCCCACATCTTTCTCTTCTTTTCTTTTTAAAGTCTCACCAATTACTTTTAAATGAAGATGATTTCACAAAGTCTCACAGGCCATTTCCCATATCTATAAATGGTTTATTACTCGGGCAATATGGCTAAAGCACTCACCTGTCCCCTCTCCAAGACCTCAAACACACCAAAACAACTCCCTTAAATCCTCAGTCCCGAGCACACACTCATTTCTTGGCTACCACCAGGTCACCTTAATGAAATCAATGAGTTTATACAAGTAATATAGAGTTATCAAGGAAAGGTTTTTTTATGTTAGAGAAAAATATTTCAAGCAAAAATAAACAAAGAACTTGAATCTGGGGGCAAAAGTCCTGGACAAGAGATGGTGGAAGGCCCTGTGGTATCAGACAGGGCAGCTGCCAGGGCCAGGATGTCCTGGGATGTCTTGGAGAGGTCAGGTCTTTACCTAAGGGTGTTTGTCTATGAGTGACAGGCACCCTGAAGGTTTTGCTGCTCCCAGCAGTGTTTGCAAAGTTTGCTCTGACAAATAACTCCTACCTGGAGGTCCCAGCCTTTCTTCATCCAAATTCACTTGTGAGAGCAAACCCCTGCCCACAAGGGGCGTCTCAGTGCTTTCCCGTGTAGTTTGAGGGGGCTGCCCAGGGGTTTTGGGGCTGGGGGGCTGCAGGGAAAGTGCCCAACCCCAGTCCCCCATGCTGCCCGTGGTGGGGAGGAGGGAGACAGGCAGGGAACCTGCAAAGCTGAGCATGGTCCCAAGTGAAAAACCTGAGGCAAACAAAAAGCAAAGGCGGGATAAACCCAGGCAGCTGCCGAGAAGTTGCAGAGGTTATCCATCACTGTCAGGGCTGCCTTCCCTGCAGGAGCCATCCCAGCCACTGGCACACAGCTAGAGCTGCTCCTGCGGCTTTAGGACATCCCAGAGAGAGGACAGCAGGAACTGCAGCACAACAAAACCACCCTTTTCTTCCAGGGTCTCATCACACCGAAAACTTGCTTGGGTTTGTGACAGCACTTTTACATAAAGATGCAAGGATTCAGACTTTCCATGTGATGCGGCACCAGAAATCACATTAGCAGGTAGTTGAGCAAGAAGGTCAACATTTAATATGTCCCCATCGCATACCCGCTTTTAAGTGTAAAATGGAATATTGGATAAAGAGGGTTTAAAATAAAACCTGTCTCCAGCTTTGTGCTTGAGGCACCTTCACACGGTTAAATTTGTTGTCGGTTGCATCGGGATCCAAAACACAACTGAAATAACGTGTCTGTTGTGCTTTAGGGAGATTGATCTGCTGCGGGTGGGCACGGGCAAGACGGGGAGGAAAGACATGCTCTGAGGGCTGATACAGCTGCATTATATATTCTAATTATATATTCTAATCTGTTCCCAGTCCTGTAGGTCTGGGTGCAATGCAGAGCCCTGTCCAAACCCCTTCACTTCATACTATTCCGAAATCCTGCATCTCTGTCTTTTGGTGAGACATGACTTTGACCCAGGGTGTGGGTGACCTGCAGTGTCCCAGTGCCAGTGGAGCCCAGCAGGGCTTGTCATGAGATGCTCTGCTGGATGGAAGAGCCACAGAATCTCCTGAGATGGAAGGGGCTCACAGGAGTCATTGAGTCCAACTCCTGTCTCTCCATAGGTCATCCCCAAAATCCCACCATGTGCCTCAGTGTTGTCCAAACACTCCTTGAACTCTGGAAGGCTGCTGGGCAGGGAATGCAGCAGGGAAACTGCTTGTGCTGCAGGTTCTTACAGCACTGACCAGCAAGATTTGTACTTGAGGAGCACCTAAATCTTTATTTTGGTGACCAGGCAGCTCAGCAGGAGCCTGTGAGTGACTTTGCCTGCCCTGCCTGCCGTGCCTGCCCTGCCTCTCCCACAGCAGCACCAGGAGAAGGCAGCAGGCAGGCACAGGAGAGTTACATGCATAAAGACCAGCGAGTTTTGGGGTCAACAGCGCCCTTTTTGGGAGTCTTTTGCAGCAGCAGCAGCAGCTCAAGATCCAAAGATTTAATCTCCCAGGACCAGCCACGGCTCCCATCCTGCTGCCAGCCAGCTCAGCTGCTCCAAGTTCACCCCCTGCAGAAGTTACTGTTTCAAGGCACAAACAGGCACAAGATGATGGTTTTCTTTGGAAAGGCTTCATCCCATCCCTCCAGCCCTGCACTGAAGCACTGCTGGGTCCCCCCATCCCACAGCCCCACCTGTAAAACCACAGAGATTATCCACCAGGAGAGAGAGAAGCATCCACATCTGTGTGAGGAGAGAAAGCAATAAATAACAAATGAGATCTGATTATGTAACATAATCTGACTCTCAGTGTAAAAACGGATTACACTGCATACAATAATAAATCACATGTTTACATCTCACCAGAGCAGAGCCAGCTCTGAACTGCAACATGTGGAGCTCAGGCTGAGCCCTCCAGCTTTTGGGGGTACGTGGAGCCCAAGGTTCACCTCCAGCAGCTCAGATGGAAACCTCTCATATTTTAGCTCTCCCGGTTGTCATGTAAGTACCGGCACACAGGGAGAAGGCAGCACATCCCTGCAATGTGCAGCCATTGCAGGGAGGCCACATGGGCTGGGAACAATTTTTTCAAAGCAATAGGACAGTCAAGAATTTGGTAGTTTGACCAGGTTTCCTATTCCCTGCATGGAGGTCCCAGCCAGTGGCATATGTGGGGACAGCTTCAGGGGAGCTGCACCTCTGTGGAGTGAGGGCTGGGACAGAACTCAGGCAGGTGGCAGATCCACAAGGACCGAGGGTGCGAGAAGGGATTCAGGACAAGGCACAGATCAGATGGAAAAACTCAGCACTGACTTTTCCAGCCTCGTGCAGCCCCAGTGCAGGACCCAGCCCTGGCTGAGCACACCGGAGTGGATTAGTGTGGGATGGCACTGTGGGCATCCCGCTGAGGGGGGACCGCTCACCCTGGCAGCCCTTCCTCTGCTCCCACCTGGGGGCAAACCAGGTGTAAAGAGTTGGCTTAAAAAAGAGCCAGCTGCTGCGCCCAGTTAAAAACAGGCAGAGTTAGGGAAAACATGGACAGACCTTGGGTGTGCTCAGAAAGCAGACTGCCCCCCAAAAAGAAAAAAAAAAAAAGAAAGAAAGAAACGAGGAAAGGACTAAAAGCACAGGAGCTGGGCTGTGTTCTCATGGCGCTGTGAGCGATTTATACCCAGGAGCAGAGGCTGCAGCCCCCGAGCCCGCGGGGTCCGGGCTGGCAGCGCTCGCAGCGCTGGAACAGCAACTGCTCCATCTGCTGGGAGCGGCCCGGAGCGTCGGGAGGTGGGATCGCAGCTTCCACACAGCGGCGGAGTCCCGGCACACCGGGGGCTCCCACCCTCGGACCCCGCTCCGGGAAGCCCACCGGGATGGATGGATGGATGGATGGACGGACACTGCGGGGCTGAGCGGGGCTGGCTGCTCCCGTGGATAAAGAGGTGGCAGAGAAAAGGATATTTACATCATATATTAGGAGGAAACTCTTCCCTGGGAGGGTGGGCAGGCCCTGGCACAGGGTGCCCAGAGAAGCTGTGGCTGCCCCTGGATCCCTGGGAGTGTCCAAGGCCAGGCTGGACGGGGCTTGGAGCCACCTGGGCTGGTGGAAGGTGTCCCTGCCCATGGCAGGGGGTGGAACAAGATGGTCTGCAGGTGCTTTGCTAATTAGTTGAACACTTTAAAAAACAAACATAGAAATGCAAGGGGAAAAAAGAAAAAAAGTGTTCAGCATTTAAACTTTTCTTCTACATTAATTTCTGCTTCCTCACAGCCCAGGGGAGCACTGAGAGACCAGGCTGTGCTGCAGGACTCATTCTCAAATTAATGATTGTAGATGTGCTAGGACATTGTTGACCCCATGCATTTGTCCAGGGCCAGCTGGAATGGGCCCACGCTCCAGAAGGGATCAAACTACCCCAGAAGAGATCACATCACTCCAGAAAGGACCAAGCTGCCTCAGAGGAAATCAAAGCACCCCAGAAGGAGTCAAACTGCCCCCAAAGAGATGAGCTCTCCCCAGAAGGGATCCAGTTGCCTGGCTGTGGGTCCTTAGATGTGTGATGGGGCAGATGGCCCAAGCCTGGCCCTGCTCGCTATCTGACTGATGTGCTCCATGGAGACACAGAGACAAACACGGGTGCTGGAAGAAGAGGGGAAGAAATACTTCCTTGCTTTCTCAGCGTGGCATTTTTGTACCTCAGCAAATTGGCGTAGCTACAACCGGCAGTCCTTAACTTAAAATATGGGCATTTTTCTGCTGGAAATGCTCCCCTGCACTATTTCCTGGAGCTGAGAGCTACGAGTGTCAATCCATCAGCACTGAAGTCTGCTGAGTGCCTAGAAATAAGGGGATATCATCTCCCAAATGAGTGACCACCGGGCTGCAGCGAGCTCTGCCAGCACACAGGGGAGACAGCTTTTTGCAACTTTGATTTACTGGCAATTGTTGGAAAAGAAGCAAGCAAGGAATGAAAACCCAATATTTCCATTACCGTTTACTTAATAAAAAAATATTGTAGGGAAGTCAGACATCATAAAATGCCCGTCCTCGCTCGGTATTTACAGGGTCACACAATAACTTGAGCCAGACCAGTAATCAATTTTCAGAAGCCCTTTGCAATTGAAGGCACAGACAAGTGAGTGTTCAATATCCCCACGGCACAGCAGCAGCCACATTTCGTCGGAGCGCCCCGAGCACGGCGGGCATGTCAGAGCCCTGGGAGGGGACAAGAGGCTCCCAGGGAGCTCTGGAGAGGGATGTGCCATTTCCAAGGGGCCTTTTGGAACACTGAGCAATTCCTCCTCCAGCGTGCCCAAGGGCTGTCCTGCATCATCCGCTCTCACCTGCCCTCCTTGGTGTATTTTTAACATCAAGCTCCGGAGTTCTGGCCAGTCCATCAGGAAGTGCTGCCTGTGGCAATACAGGATCAGTTCTGATGGGGTGGGTTCTCCTCCCCTCATCCACACCTCCCTCTCCTCTCCCCCAGCAGTACACCCCTTTCCTTGGCTTCAGGCGGGAGGGGGTACAAGCCCGTGGCCCACTGGAAAGTCAGACAAAATTCTTTCTTCCTTAACTTTTCAGGCCATCCTCCAAAGACATTTCAATGTAAAACGTACTGCTTCAGTAGCTGTTCATTTTGAGGCATGTGATGCTCCTGAAGAGCAGGACCAGGTACCTGGACCCCCAGGGAGCAGGAGGAAGGGCTGCTGTAAAGTCAAACCAGCACTTCTGCAGAGTCAACCAGCGTTCCTTATCTCTGAGTCGATAGTTTAATCTATTTTAATGATTATCAATACTGATGCTGAGTGTAATCACCTTGTCTGATACAATTGCAAGAATCTAAAAGCCAACTTGATTTTAATGGTTTATCATTAGAAGTATTATTTAGTCAGATTAAACTGGTCTTAATTCCTCCACAGTCATTATTTAAAGGCTGTTTGGAGCGACCTCCCTCATCCTGGAGTGAATCAATGCCCTGTCTCCATCTCATGTGTCTCCAGCAGCATCTCCCAGGCAGCCACAGGATGGTCACCAAGGTACTACAAGCTCTTGGTGTTCAGGGATCATCCCTATCTCAGTAAGATTTCCCTACCACCCCACAGCAGTGCCTGGATTTACCTCTCCTGGTGGTGGTGAGGGGGTATTAACTCTGTGCTGCCACCAGGATGGCCGGGAAACACTCATGGACTGGGATCTGGAGAAGCTGGAGCAGCCCTTGCTGCGGTGCTGAGCTTTCAGGAGCAAGTGCTGTGGTGCCCGGGCAGCTCTGGGAGCATCTCTGTGTCTTCCCAGGGCCACGTGGTGCCCACGGTGGCACAACCCAGCAGCAATCCTGGCCCATCCAAGCACGGAACACGGGGAACACGGGGACTGGGCTCCTCCAGCAGCACGGATGCTGTGCCAAGGCCCCTGAGCCCAGGGAGATCAGCCACCTGAGTGCCCAGCCGCCGCAGGGAGCACGGGCACATCACCAGTGGCTTTGGGAACAGAACCTCTGGATCTCTCCCAGACCCTGGCCCTGGAGCAGGAGGTGGATGCACACCAAGCAAGGCTGGATCCATTGCTGCCTCTTCCTGCCTGGGCACCAAATCCACCCTCTCCCTGCTCCCCACAGGGACCACCAATCCTGCCCACCCTCACCCTCAGGTCCCTCGTGTGCAGGGCATCCCCTCCCCAGGTTTCTGTCCCTGGGAGCCCGGGCGAGTGTGGTGGGGCTGAGCCCCAGGGGATGTCTGGGGACCTGCCCTGCCCTGGCTCAGTGTCCTGGCATCCACCCACTGAACCAAGGCTTTTCCTCCCTGTCCGTTAAATCTTCCTCCTTTTCTGTTACCTGAGGGCTAATAAATATCATTTGCAGGTGGTGCAGGGACTCATGTGCTGGGTGTGGGAAAGTTTCCTGGAGTTCCCTCAGTAAAAGCTTTGATTTCTGTAACCCGCACCTCCTCACCGACAGGGCCACTTAACTCTTCACTTGAAATTCCACCTGCCTTTCCCTGGCACCCCTGAGGTGACAGAGCCACACATCAGCAAACCGTGGTGGAGAACCAGAGCAAGGGGGGACATCCTTGCCTGGGATTTTTGTACCTCTGGCTAAAACCACGACCTCGCACGGGCGCAGTCGGGGCACCAATGGCAGAGACACGGCTCTGGCTTCTGCTCTGGGAACCTGACAACAAGCCTGGTGTTCTCACGGCACTCCTGGCACGGCCGTGAACAACCCCCCTCCCACTGGGACCGTACTCAGAACATCGTGGGAGCACCTTCTGTTGCTTGCAGAAGATCCTACAGAGCTGAAAAGCTGGGTGCTGGGAGCAGAGGGAGGGTGGTGCCGGAGCAGACTGGGGAGGTGCTCCACACTGGTGAGGAGCCCGCTGTGCTTTAGACCAACAGCACTTGTGTGTCAGTGAGAGCACAAGGATGAGTTCAGGGAAACCTTTCGTTCCAACTGACACTCGGAAGTTGCCAATTAAGCACGTTTTTCTTATTTTAAACAGAGTTTTGTTATTGAAACAAGTGATCAAACTCGACATGTACCAGCCAGGACTGGCTCCGGCCCTGGAAGAGTCTTCTGAGGACAACAGAGAACTATGTGAGCTAAATGATGTGGTAATTTGTTTAAAAATAAAGCCCTGAAGACATCTTAGATGTTTCCTTCAGTTAATGAGATTTCCATGATAGTTATAAAAATAAAATTAGCACACAATGCCATTAATCTGGGATTACAAGCAGCACCAGGGAAGAATTAGTAAAATAAATCAAGAAGATTAAGACACTTTGCCTTCCAACAAAGTAGCTGGGACAGAGCTGCATGCTGTGTTTTCCTGAGATTAAGGAAGAGGTGATCAGGATCTGCCCTTCAGCCTCTAACCTGGAATATCTGGGCATGGAAATTACCTTTTCTCAAGTCTAAGCATTCACTTAATTTATATATGACCTATCAATAACTATCACTGCTTCATATTGAAGAATTTAAATTATTTGCCATTAAAAGCCTCACATTAAATCACAGCAACTTTCCACGCCCCATACTTGGCTGTTCTACTAACCAGTATGAAACGGGGATAAAAAGCCATCCCAAAACAGGATTACACAGAGCAGCAATAAAAGGGGAAATAATCTTTGAAGAAGTGACGGAAGAACAAATTCTAAGGGCATTAAGAGGGAACAAGTGGTGGTTTCAATCAGCAGCCAGGCAAGGGGTTGCCACGCTTGTGTGTACAGCACATGAATCTCTGAGGATGATAAATTGTGGTCTAATTCGGGGACTGAAAAGGTTAATTTTTAATACCTTTCACTTGCTTCAGAAATCAGGGAAAGTAGAGACTGAAACTCCTTTAGTATTTCCATGGGATTAGGTGGGGAACCTTTGTAGTTATTCATTTTACAGCCCATGGAGGTAGCACTGCGACCTCCTGCCCTTTTCTCTCTGAACTGGCATAGGCATTGCTGAACTTGCAGCTGAGCACCTTCAAGTCTGAAGAGTTTCACTGGTGGAAAAAGGAACTGTGAAAGTTTGCTGAAGTCACACCGTGGGCTCATGGAATCATGGAATCATGGAATAGTTGAGGCTGGAAAAGCCCTTGAAGATCATCAGGCCCCTGGGCTGTAGCACTGGGCATCATCACCCTTGGCCACCGAGCTTTGAAGGTGAAAGAATGATACACACGAGTTATGTGAAACTTATCAAAGAGTATTTACAGAGTATGTTTTTTGGAGCAAATGTCCTCAGCTCCTTCTGGTTTTTAGAAAATGCTGAAGTGCCAAGACTACTTAACGCAGGGACTGACTTGTTGCTTAAGCCTGATTTCCTGGGGGAAACTTTGGGACCTACAAAGACAGCCCGAAGTGGAGGAGACAACCAGACTGAGTTCCACTGTAAACTTTATGACAGCCATTGAGCTACACCAAATTCGTTCCAGGAAATTAAACAATTGAATGACCATTTAGGAACTGAGATGAATTTAAAACCCGAGTTTAAAAACTTAGGACAAAGCCGAGCGTTTCCAGGAGCGCAGAGCAGTTGTGTGTTTGGCTGGGAAACTCTCCTGGCTGAATTGTTGTATTTGTAGCACAGTAATTAAATTCCAAAGCGTGGTGTTCTGTGGAAGGACATAAAGGATTCCCAAGGTGCAAGAGGAGTCTGTGTACAGACTGCTGCTGAATAAACTTGGGCTATTGAGTGACAACCTGGCTATGCCTAATGAAAGGAGAACATGTGCAGGAGCTGAACACAGCCCTGACAATGGGCAGATGGCAAGGAGAGAAAATAAGGCCAAAAATCTTGGTGAAGGGCTTTGTCTGTCTAAACACAAAGCAGAGGTGTTTGGGTTTGGAGGGAGCAGGGGAGGAAGGACACAGGGCAGGAGGCAGACAGAAAAGGAGGAAGTTTTCTGGAGAAACTTTCCCTAGATACAGTCCCTTAGAAACTTCAGTGATGCCGCTGTAAGACCAAGGACAGAACTGCTCCTTGACCGACTTAACCCTTTAAAATCCCTACTCTTGCATCCTTGTGTGCAAGAGGAACATTAAATAACCACACGCGGAAAATAAAGCTCTCATAAGATCCAAACCTGGATGAGGCGTCTCTGAGAAGACCCTTTTAAACCCCGAGCTCCTCAGCATCCCAAGAAGCTGCGACCACCTCCTGCTGCAAAGTGGAAGGAAACCTTCACTGGAACAGCGAATATATTACGTTAATCGGGGGCTCATCGTGCAGCCGAGGAACTTTGCAGGCAGGGAGGCAGGGGCTGGGCTGTGCTGCCGGACCCAGACCCGGGGCAGCGCTGCCCTGCAGCTCCGGCTGAGCCCGGAGCCCCTGTGCCCTGGCAGTGAGGCAGTGCCAGCCGTGGCAGCTGGCAGCCGAGGGACAGCGGCAGACGCGGAGGGACTGAACTAATCCTGCCCTGGGCCTTGAGAAATGAGGGTTTGTGTTCCACTTAATGGAACTCCGGACTCAATCAGGAATGCAGTCCACTAGAATTAGGCGGTTTCTGCAAGTACTCCTCAAAAAGAGAGACTGCTACACAAATGCCAATTATGAAACACTTCTCTCTGGGAAATTAGGGCCTTTTGGGTTAATTCCTCTGTTTTCCAAAGCCCAGGTGATCCCGTTCTTTGGTTTCTGGACTGGAGTGATGTATAAATTCGTCAGACTTTCATTATCTTGCTTGGCAAGAGACAGTAATGAAGCTCTTTTTAAAAGCATTGCCTTCCTTACCTTCAGGGCTTCTCGAAGCAGGAGGTCTGCTTTTGTTTCCTCTTGATTGCAAACGCTCCCTCCACTTCCAGCTAACACTATGTGCTCCACTGGATTCCTGGGAGCTCCTCGACCTGATTTGGGAGCATCTGTTTTCAATACCACTTGAACTGGAGGACTATTAGCCAGATTGGATTCAGACCCCAATCAAGGCAGAGCCCAGGAATGAATGCCATGTGCAGGCTGGCACTGCAGTCCTGGACAGGGAGGGGAGGGGGGAGCCTTGGGGCCGATAGAAAGTTGGCTTTCAGAGCCCATCACAGAAAGGCATCTGCAAGTATTTACAGAATGGACTGTGAGGGTGATCGAGATCAAGTTCTAGGGCTTTTTTGGGGTAAATCAATACTGGTTTATGTTTCCAGCTGGGGGCTGGGGCAGAAGAAAGTCCCTACCTTTTTCCTGGAATGAAATCCTGAATCCCCACACTGTGCTCACAGAAGAAAGTGCACTGTCCCATAAAAGAGGAAGCTGCCCTTGGTTTCAGAGCAGGTCAGGAAGAGCAGTTCAGTCTCCCCACCTCAGTGGGGGATTGAGGCAGAATGTTTCAAACAGTGCACAGAGCCCAGCATTTGGAATGACACTGGAATTCACTGGTGCATCCCAAGGCCAGGTCTGGCCCTCCAGTCACTCATCCAATTTCAGTGGCTTATGAAATTACTTTAATCAGAAAGACAAGACTGATGCCTGGGAATCAAAACTTCTGGAGCAGTTCCAGGTAAATCTGGTAAAGAACTTCCTTTTAATCTGGAACAGATTAACACAAGATGCTGCAGCACTGCTGAAATCACTTCATCTCAGCCTGGCTTGAGTTCATGCAGTGAAGCACCAAGATGTTTTCACACACAAACCTACAATTCTTACAATTCAACCACAAAATCTCCTCTCTGTGCTCTTCTAAGTGAAAGTCCAAGCTGTAGCAACAAGACAGGTGGCTACCGACCCATAATGCCCAGTGGGACCAGCCCTGGCCAAAGGCTTTTACGGCAAAGGCACAACATTACTCTGAAGATTTTGCCTTCCATGAGCACAAAATGCCGACGGCCCGTCTAGAAAAAGCAAGCCTAACAATAACCCATGTACTTGGGAATCTTGGGTATGACTTTATTAATTATAAATAGCCACAAATGACAGGGGTTTGTGTTTACCCTGGCTTTCCAAGAACCTGGCACATGGATCTGGAGAACTGCGGGGCTGGTTGGCCCTTGGCATGACTCAGAGAGCAGAGCTGGTTTGCAGAGGCCCAAATTTTGCCCCGAATTCTGCAAAACTAAGGGCTGCTGCAGCATTTCTTCGCTAAATTCTGTTTTCTGAACCCGAATTTGCCAAAACCTCATTGTTTGTCTGTGACATTAACACAGTCTTGTAACAGCCATTCCAACTTAACCAGAGTCTCGAAGCTGTGATCCTGTATTTGCATTTAAAAACAAGCAGCTCTGGGGGCTGTTTTGATACATTTGGGGTCTGGAGGGGGTGTTTCTTTGCTTTGTTAGAGAGCAAACCTAATAAAAACAGCACAATGTGCAACTTTCAGTACCTCCTTATTGTCTCCCAGATAGACATTAACCTGTGCAATGCAGCTGAAATGTAGATATTTTATATAAACTTGCTCTTCTCACCAAGAATTACCACTATAAAAAGCATACAAATTATTGGTTAGAAAGAAGATTTTATGATCAGGTTAGAGAAAACCCAATTTGAAAAAACCCAATTTGAAACCCCCTTCATTTCTGATCTGCTCGTTCACAAGCCTGTCCTGAGAATCCCCAGCAATAAGAGGAAAAGGATAACAAATGCCCAGAAATAAGACTCCAAAGCTGCCAGGGAGCCAAGGAAGGTGGTGAACCAGGTAAAGTGGCATCTTTAGGAAAAGGGGCTGAAATTCTATGTACTTTTCCTCTGTTTCTAACTTTTATTCGCATGGCTGTTGACTTCAGGTGGAATAGTTTGGGGGAAGAAAAGCAGAGATGTCATTTGCTCAGCCAGCAATCATACAAAGCATTATTCAGCTTAGATCCGATAGATCCGGCTGTAAACACTTCACTTCCTCTTCCCCTGCCCATCCATCCTCTTCCAGCAATCAAAGACCATGGTTTTCCTAAAATTTTCAAAATAGGAAAAAAACCCAAACCACTTTTTTTTCCTTTCTTTCTCATTTTAGACCATCACAAGAGCAAAGTGGGGGTTTGAGTTCCAGGGGACTCGCTGTGCGAGAGAACCCAACGCTGGAAGCAGCAGAGGGTGAAACCCCCGAGTGCACTGAGCCCCAAAACAGAGTCCACAGCCTGATTCTCCAGCCAGAGCTCCTGCCGAAGCTGCTCTCCGAGGGACCAGAGAGGGCCAGGAGGGGTTTGGTCTCTATCTCGTAGCAATGCAGATCAAAACTAGTGCCAGGCTTTGGGATATGACACTGATATCAATCCAGTCCTCCTGCTAAAAAACCCTGGGCACGATAATTCAAACCAAAACTAACAACTGGAGCTCGAGCCACTAAAAAAATGCATCATCCTGTCTGGAGAAAGCAGAATGCTCATTTTTCACAGCTTTAGAGTTTTCTCGCTCTGGCTGTGTTTTGAAAATGAGCTGCTCCCCTGCTGGGCAGTGCTGCAGGATTACAATTATTTCCCTGGCATTGGCAGGAAGGGCACCAACCTGCTGCAATAGCCTGGGAACTTTCCTGCTGCAATGACAGCAGCGGCCACAATGGGGATTTTCCACTTTTATTGATTTTTTGGGGGGGACTGTGTGGGCTCCACGTGGATGTTTACAGCAATTCTGAGCAGAAACACACCATTTATACACATTATTGCAGAGATTACCCAAAGGACAGAACAAGCCCGGGAAGCTGCTAAAAGAAGGGGGTTGGCAACGTCTTTATTTTGTGGTGTACGGGTAAAATATCCACTTACATATATTCTAAATCCTTGTTTGAAAGTCCAGATTTCTTAAAAGGGCACGAACTCTTTGGGTGGGACCAGGTAAGACCTCCCATTATCCCGTGGGATTGCCGTGCTGTGCTCCTGGCTCCTCGGTGCCAGCTGACAGAGGGCACTGCCACGCACAGCTCCACACCCCGGCAGAAATTCCTCAGGTCGCGGCTGCCCGGAGCGACACACAAACAAATTAGCTGGGAAAATAACATCTGCTGCCCATTTGAGGTTATTTTCTGTTTGCAACACAGATATGTAAATGTAAAGGTAGAATTTCACGTCTCTCTCTCTTGGCAGCAAAGCCAGTCCCACCTCTTCTGTGTGGGCTCTGTGCCCACCCTGCTCACTGTCACAGTCGTGCTTCGTGCAACAACTGGGTGGTAGGGGAGGAACTGAGAGAGAAACGTTCACACTCACCTTCTCTCCCACATTAACCCCTACAAATCTGTCATTAAAGAGCAGCCGGCACCCAGAAATCTGCTGAGTAGAATAGAAGTTTCTCTCAATATAGCTTGATTAAAAACTGCAAAAGCAAGGACATTCGAAATGGAAGTTACCGAAGTATCAGTATTTGTGATCATATGCATTGCTTTATATTTCTGCCCTATTTAGGCTGCTGGGAGGCATCTGTTTTACTTCAGCTTTTTGTTACCTCTTCTGTACCACGGGTTTTCTTTCACTTTTTTTTTTTTTAGATTGATGAGTTAATGTTTTTGATTTGATACAACATGAACCGAGCTTTCTGTCTCCCATTTCAGTCAAAACAGTAGTTCTTGGGCAGGCTGAACGCTCCAACCACTGCCAGGGACTCCTGAAGCACAACTCAAGTAATTTCATTCCCCCTGAATATGATTTTTTAAATGTATGTATTGAAACAGAACACACAAAGATGTCAAGATATTGGAAGCTCTAAGCAAATAAAGTCAGGTTTCAATCAACGTGGAGGAAACCAACTGAACCCCACAAAGAAATGAGGCTTTGCTTTCACCTTCTACAGAGTTCCACAAAGCCCATGGAACAAGTTAAAACGTGGAACCAGATTCCACAAATCCATTGCATTCTTTATGTCTACATAAAGTGAAAGTACTACGTGGAAAATATTTAAAGACATGTGTGGGTCAGAAAAGAAAAGGAAGGCAAAACTGGAAGCAGCAGGTCTCAGAACTCCAAACAGAACTTATACACCCTATTTTTTGATCCCTCTGAAAAAAATGTCTTTCAATGCCATAGGAAAATCTGCCAGTACAGACTGGAGAACATTTTAACCATTGAAAAAACTTACATTGTGTCGCCTTCTGATTCTTGAGCTCATAGTAGACAAATCGTGACATCGTAATTAGATCCATGTTAACATAAAAAGCAGCAGTGACCATCTGAAGGAGAAGATACATTTGCTTGTTGAGTAGACAAATAGTCTGAAATACCTTAAGTGCATGGAAATGCTGCTTCATAATCATAATGGGAATGACAAACACCAGAAAAACTGTACCAGTGGAAATATTTGGGAAATTGTGGCTTGTTTTGTAGATGGCACATCAGCGAACAGAACGCAGAACTGCTTTTTCTCCCAGTATTGGGCTGTGCAATGTTAAGTAGCCCCAGAGTTAAAGGGATGGTTTGAAAAGGATGAATGGAAAAGCAGGAATATTGGCAGGTTACCTGGACTGGCAGCTGATTTGTCAAGTAGCAGCCTGTGAAGGTGGTAAGATCCCAGCAATCCAACCCAGCAGGAAGCCCAGGACAGGGCCTGACCCACTCCCCCATTCGGGCAGGAAACGGGAATTTGCCTGGAACGAATTGCAGAAATAATTGTGAAAGAGTGTAAGCAAAAAAAGAGGTTGAACAAGCTCTGGACTTCATGTTCCAAACCGTGACGAAGGGAGACTGGAAGTGCAGCCAGAGAACCATCACGGCAGCGCTGCCCTCCCCTCCCGGGCAGGGGCTGGGTTGCTCCAGCTCCCGTGCCCTGCCTGGCACAACGGGGGGCACGGATCCCAACCCAGCCCTTGCGGGGGCTCCCTCCCCGAGGCCTCCACTCAAACACCGTTCTCAGGCCACCAGAACTCGCCACGAGCGTTCGACGTCCCTTTCTGTAAATACCAGCCTTAAGCGACTGAAATGAGATAAACCCCTGTTATTTCACATCGGAACGAACCAAGAGTTGACAACTGCACTGAAGGCTCCGCATCGGAGAGCTGTGATTGAGCTCCACCACGAGGAGTGCGGGGCAATCCCAAACCTGAGTCCATCAGAGCTGTCTGGATGAATTCCACGCTCACTAACACGAGTTTTACTGTAAAGCCCCTTTGCAACGAGTATTTCTACTCTCATTTCTGAAGCTCAACAACTCACTAAGCGTGGCTTTATTTCACTCGTTTCCACAGCCCTTTAACCAGTGCAGTAAATTATATCCCCCTTATGGGGACAGACTTTGGAGTCAGTCCTGGGTTTTTTGGGGCATTTTTACCTGCTGGGATCATTCCTATTTCGGCTCTGCCAGCTCTGCAACCCGAAGCCAGTGACCAAGCAGCAGGTGATGCAGCGCTGTGGCAGTGCCAGCTCGGGGGCTGCTCCCGACCTTTCCCAGCCCAGATTTAACTGGCAGGAGCCAGCACGACAGGACTGGTGACGGGGCACGGGGCTGAACCAAACCCTGAGCCAGCTGCTGCCGCGAGTGCACACACAACTCAGGGTGCAGAAGAGGAGAGGGAGGTGGTGATTTATTCTCATTTGCTCTAAGTGGCAGAGATTAGTGTCAAGTCAGTACAACAGCACAGTACATCAAGCTCATTTGTCAACCACCAAATATTTTTGCAAACATGAACAACATGCTTCTCTGGCGTATTATATGTGTATTATGCAGACAGAGAAACATATCCAAGATAAAATAAAATAAAGGAAAAAAAAAAGAAAAGGCAGCTTTTGAAAAAGGCTTCAGGCGAGATTACTCATGTTTGAGAAGTGCTTAAGACTCCAAACTCATGGCAGAGCAGCGAAGAGAAAGCAGAGAATGGAAAGCAGCCCCTCTCCTGCCCTCCCACGTGCCAAATCCACAGGGCTCTGCTCAGGCACAGCCTCCTGTTCTCTGCTGGGGAGACATCCAGAGCCTGGCTGTGTGGCTGGGGAGCACCCTTCTTCCTGAGCCATCCTTCTTCCTGAGCCATCCTTCTTCCTGAGCCATCCTTCCTGGCCATCCTTCCTGAGCCATCCTTCCTGCATGGGGATTCGGTTCCACGAGTCCATTTCTGACTCCGTTTCTACCCCATGCCAATCCCCAAATCCGGTTACTGGTGCGGAATATCCTCTGTGAAAAGCCCTCTGCATCCAGGATCTCACAGGGAGCTCCAACCTCCCCAGCAAACCTGCCAGATTCCAAGGGATAAACACAGCCAGCGGGAAGGAGGCATTACCCACACAATGCTCGCTCCTGTTCACTGATCACAGACACCCACGGGGACTTCCAAGAAGGAAAAGTACTTCAGGGTCCATCACATCCATTAGCTCTTGATGAACATGGAACGCTCCAGTTTTACATCATGCGGCATTTCAGTCTGAGGCTGTGTCAGATGAGACAGGCAGTGACACCGAGGTGCCAGAAATCTGCTACAGGATAAGTTAAATCGAGGAATTTATTTGAATTTAAGACCAAAATTCTGATTTGCACACTCAGCGTGATGCCAGCAAAGTCACAGCACTGTCTTTAAAGGTACTAGCCCAGATCATGAACACTCTACTCACTGTTACAAAATATATTTACATGAAATGTTTATATATTCGTTGCTTTCTGCAACTAATCTCAAGCTGATGTTATGAAAACAAAGTAATGTACAACTCAGGCTCCAGGTGAGCTCTAAGATCTATTAAAATCTGGTCAGCCCATCACACTAACCAGTGATTCAACAGTGTCAAAGTTAATGTCAAATACTCCAGAGGAAAGATGGAAAACATAATTCCTCTCACAGAGGAGCCTAAGGGGAAAAAAGGCAGAGCAAACACACTGCTTGAAAACCCAAGCCAAAAAGACAAGTACTACAGCTGCAGGTTCACCTGCTTGGTATTTAAAGCCAGGTTCAGAACCAGGTGGGAACCACAATTATCCCTCAAACCGCTCTCCAGTCCTGGTAAAGGTTCAAAGTTTGTTTTTATAGCTCATCATTCTCTGTAAAATTAGGACTTACTTTGCTCCTCCGTGAGAAACTGTTTCTTTCCATGAGACTTCAGGGGTCTGTGCTTTTGAAATGCTGGCACAAGTTTCCTGCAGGAACTGGCTGCCCCTCCAGAGAACTGCCATCACTGGACCTAAATTAATTAAACAATGCAAATACAACATATATTCATACACTGAAAAGTCACCTGAGCCTGCAAGATAAATTCAGTTTATGCAGCTTATACTGATGAAGTTACTACACTTTGTAGCCATCTTTGAAAATACCTTTCAGAGTTAAAAAAAGTGTTGCCAGTGGTGTTTTCAGTACTTTTCCCCATTTCTGCAGCTGAGCAGACTCACTAAAATGGGAGAAACGTCCAAAAAAATTGAGTATAGTATTTAAAACCATGTCTGAAAAATGAGCTTTAAATCCATGGCTGAATATCACAACTGAAATGGGACTCACACAGGCAGAAGTTCTGCCGTGGGACCCAGGACTGGGACAGTGGGTCTGGACAAGGCACTGCTGCTCCTGTTCTGCTCCAGTCCCTGCAGCTGCTCTGCAAAACCCAACCCAGTAAGGAGTGCTGGGAATTGGGGCAGAGTAAAGAGTGCTGGGAATGGGCCACTTCCCCTTCCCAGCCGAGCTTTGGCCTCTGCCCCCCACCCACCTCACACATTTCGGGCCCGTGGATGCTCTTGCCGTGTTATTACTTAACATTTATGCAGCAGAATATTTGTGTTGCCAGTCCCTGAGACTATGATTTCAATACAGTAATTGCTGTTTTTCTTAAATCCCTGGAAAACCAGTCTTTCCCAGGAAGAGCAAATCCAGGAATTCCACAGAAAAAGAGGATGAGGAGACTGCCTCATGGTTTGAATGGATGGGATGGCTTGGGATGGAAAGGACTTGAAAGATCATTCAGTTCAAATCCTGAAATTATAATAAAAGGTGATGTATGTTCCTATCACAATTCTTTGCCTGTAAGCTCATATTCTTTCTTAGAAATAGAAGTTACTATCATTTGGAAAAGTTCCAGTAAAGGTATTGTTTTCAGAGAACAGTTAACCTGGAACCTTGACATCCTCCTCTTCTGCAAAGGTTTAGTGTTTGTCCAGCTGAAAATAAAAGTGGTTTGGTCTTAGATCTTTAGGAATGAGGAATCAGTAATGTGAGGCTCCTGTTTGGACACATTCTCTCATTTTAACACCTTACTCTGGAGTGAGTAAACAGAAACAGACAGTGCTTTAAAAGGGAAATGCACTTCATGAAGAAGAGTTTCACAGTGCAGAGGAGGAAAAGCAAGTTTTCCCTGGGATGTGGGAGCCTTGGCGCAGCTCCTGTGCCCCTGCAGCTGCCCTAACACCCCTGTGCTGCTGCATGTCAAGCAACACACCCTGCGGGGGCTGAGTGAGGACATCCCATTCCCTGGCAGGTCTGAGGGTCTCCAAATCACAGGCAAAAACAGCTCAGGCCCCGAAAGGCTGTGCAGTTGTACGGTGTTCCCCATTGAATTACTCCGTTCCGTGGTTCTGTGAGCCGTGAGCTTATCAAAACCAAAAAACCAAACCAAGCAGCCAAACCTAAGGATGAGCCTTCGTTCATCAGGACAGCCCAGCGGGCATCCCATCCCGGGGAGCGCCATCCCTGCGGGAACGGGGCCGGGGACAGCAGTGCTGGTCCCCTTCTCCCGGGGAAGGACCAGCGGGCACGGGGCAGCCCGGACAGGGAACGGGACACGGGAGCCAGTGCCGGGAACGGCACGGGATACGGGACACGGGAGCCAGAGCCGGGAATGGCACGGGGATACGGGACACGGGAGCCAGAGCCGGGAATGGCACGGGGATACGGGACACGGGAGCCAGAGCCGGGAATGGCACGGGATACGGGAATGGGACACGGGACCAAGAGCCGGGAATGGCACCGGGCACGGGCTCGGCTTGGAGGGGCCCGGGGGGCGAACAGCCGGCCCCGAGCGGGGCCGGACCGACCTGCAGGGCTGCGGCTGCTGCTCCGGGCTGAGGGTCCGGCCGGAGGGGTGGGGGGGACCGGGATAACAGGGGTTNAGCCAGAGCCGGGAATGGCACGGGATACGGGAATGGGACACGGGAACAAGAGCCGGGAATGGCACCGGGCACGGGCTCGGCTTGGAGGGGCCCGGGGGGCGAACAGACGGCCCCGAGCGGGGCCGGACCGACCTGCAGGGCTGCGGCTGCTGCTCCGGGCTGAGGGTCCGGCCGGAGGGG
>VWZF01003703.1:1241376-1350494 GCA_013396755.1 Sclerurus mexicanus | reverse complement strand
GCATCCCCAGCACCACCGGCAGGGTTGGCACCATGGGCATCACCAGCATCCCCAGCACCACCGGCAGGATTGGCACCATGGGCATCACCAGCATCCCCAGCACCACTGGCAGGATTGGCACCATGGGCATCACCGGCATACCTAGCACCACCGGCAGGATCAGCACCATGGGCATCACCGGCATCCCCAGCACCACCGACATCATTGGCACCCCCAGCACCATCGGCACCACAGGCACCACAGGCACCATTGGCATCACCTGCACCCCCAGCTCTGCGAGCCTCAAAGACCCCTCTGCTGGAAATTACATCACTCTTCTCATTTGTTCATAGTTTTAATTAATTTTATTAATTTATGATTCATTTTAATGAATCATAAGCTGTGCCAGGCCTTAAGTTATTCTTGGCCAGCTTTTAGCACAAAAAGCTGTCATAAGCTGCTTTTTTGAGAACTAAAAGTGTGAGTTTTGCTAAACTAACCTTGATATGCTTCAGTGAACGAAGATACATTGGTGAAATTGGGCATCTGGAGGGACATTGTGCAAAAACCAGAATAGAAGGAAAAAAATGAGCAAAGGCTTAGTGTTTGTGTTGGGAAAAGCCCACCAGAGGGGAAAAGATACCAAAAAGACTAAAGATAGGGACTAATCTTATGGAGAACAATAAATGCATTAATAACCAAGAGAAGGTAGAATACTAACTGAGGAAAGAGAATGAAGTAATTTAGATCCAAACTAATCTCTTTGTTTGCTAAAAATGTAGGAATAGGTAAAAGAATGATCACTGACACCCATGTGGGGACTGGCATTCTGTACACACACCCCTCTGGCCAGAAATACAGTCCTGCCTTGCTTTCAAACTCTACAGAGGTGGTGCTAGAGAGTTTTATTTATCCTGACCCTTTTGAAGCATTTGGCAACACTTCCAGCCCAAAATATTATTGATTCTGTGAGTTAATCCCAGAATCACTGGCTGGGGAAGGCTGGAAGGGCCCACAGTGGCTCATCTGGTCCCACCTCCCTGCTCCAGCAGGGCCACCCCAGAGCACAGGGCACAGGAGTGTGTCCAGAGGGGTCTGCAATATCCCCAGGGTGGAGACTCCACACACTCCCTGCTCTCTGTTCAGTGCTCGGTCACTGCCCAGCAAAGTTCTTCCTCCCGTGCAGGTGGAACCTCCTGGGCATCAGTTCCTGCCCGTCCCTCTCGTGCCAGGGCTGGGCCCCCCGAGCAGAGCCCGGTCCCTGCTCTGCCCCCTCCCTGAGGCACTGATGGACACGGGGAGGTGCCCTCTGTGTGCTCTGGAGGCTGAAGAGCCCCAGCTCCCTCAGCCTTTGCTGCTCCCAGAGATGCTCCATCCCTCGGGCATCTCCGCAGCCTGCGCTGGCCCCGCTGCAGGAGCTCCCTGCCCTGCTGTGCTGAGGGGCCAGAGCTGGCACAGCCCTGCAGATGTGCCCGCCAGGGCTGCCCAGAGGGGCACGGTCCCCTCCTGACCTGCTGGGAATGATCATCCCATCCCACCCCTGCCACAGCCAGGGACACCTTCCACCAGCCCCGTCCAACCTGGCCTTGGACGCTCCCAGGGATGGGGAATCCACAACCCCTCTGGGCACCCTGTGCCAGGGCCCCACCACCCTCCCAGGGAAGGACTGCTCCCCAGTATCCCACCCAACCCTGCCCTCTTCCAGTTTAAGCCCATTCCCCCTTGTCCTGTCACTCCACACCCTTTGAAAAGGCCCCTCCAGCCTCCTTGTAAACCCCCTTCAGGTACTGGAAAGCTGGACATGAATATTTTAGAATATTTTGATAGGAAAAAGTGTTGTATAATTTACTGCATTTTTAATACAGCTTTACTTTTTATTCTCACACAGGCTCATAATTTCTGTGGTTGCTGCAGCCTGGCTAATTAACACAGGGTTGGGAAGATGATTAAAGGAAGGCTCCGGGTATCTGCATTGTTCTAGTTTAATTGCTGCTCAAGCAATGATTCGGTGTTGGTTTTGGCAGTTGAGCAGCATTTGTCTGGCACTGTGAAATTCCCTGTTTATATCCATGAGACTCATCTGTTGGTGATGGGCAAAAGCACGAGGATTTGTAACATTTTCAGCAGGAGGCTTGTGGAAGGAATAGGTTTGGTTTCGTGCCCTCCAGCGTTCCGGCTGAGGTGCTGGGGTGGTGCTGGTTGTCACAGAGCCCCACAGCTGGAGCGTCCTCACCTGGGGGGACAGAACCGGGTCTCGTGGCTGGGGCAGGGCAGGAGGAGAGGGAACCAGGCTGGAAGGAGCCCCCCATACCGCGGGACCAGAGAGAGCTCATTCCTACCCCTCCCATGGCCCAAAGGAAAGCTCTCTTGCTGTAACCCATGTTGGACCTAACCCAGGACTGGGTGCGCCCGAGGGCAGCAACTGGAGAGACCGCGTGGGCAACCGAGGGAATAAACCAGTCCACAAACGCTCCTCATAATCCATGAAGGCAAAGGGAGCTTCTGCAAATGGAGCCTGGAGAGTGTTGGTGTGCTCGGGATGCCCACAGCTGGCCCTGAGCAGCCTCACCTGGGGCCTCGCCCCACACTTCTCAGCCTGGTGCCACCAGCACACTGCAACCTGCATCCAGCCCTCTTTCCTGGAGGGCCTTGGGATCTGTGCCTTGTCACAGGTCCCGTCTCCGACCCCGTCTCCTCTTGTTTCTGGGTGTATTGAAAAATGCATAATGCTAATCTTAAGGAAAAAGGAGTAAAAAAGCAATTTATAGGGGGAAAACAGTGTGAAGATACCTCCAAAATCCTTCCAGAGACTGGAAAACCTTTCCAGAAATAGAGGTTGAAATTCCAAGGCTTATCCAGGCCTGCTGCTGTCTCTGATCCTGAATAAACACATCTCCAATGTCACAAGCTGCATTTTATGACACCTCCTTAAAAAAGAAGTGACTAAAGAGAGGATAATGTGAAAGACAGCCAATTATTCCATAAATGTAAACTACATTAAGAAGTGCTGTATAACATCATATATTTATGGCTACAATTTTGTTCTGCTGTCACATAACAAAATGAATAATACATTAGACCAAGGACTTGTCATTAAGCGAATTTCTTTGTTGCCTTGCTATTAAAATATAAAACTCCTTGGTGTGTGTATGTGTGACATTAACCCTTTTCAGGGAGCACAAACAGGGTGGCCGAAGGTACTATTAGGCTGGAAAATGGAAGAGATATTATAACTTTAAAGGTGAAATAATGCTAATTATATTCATCAGAGAGATTTGAAGACATTCAGGAGGGCTTTAGAGGGTTTTTCTCTTAATGAAATGTGATAAATGCATTTCACTTCTGAGAGACAAACAGCTCCTGAGTACAAAAAAGACAGAGAAGTGAATCCGGTGAAGAGCCAAGAAGGTGGTTCAAAGTCCAGCTGGAGATGGCCCTGACCAGCCTGCGCTGGCTCATCCTGCTCTGAGCAGAGCACTGGGCTTGATGGTCACTGGGGGTGCCTTCCAACCTCAATCTGACTCTGGGAAATGGGACATGGAATAATTAAAGACAAAACTAAAGCAACGAGACTGTTGCTCATATGGTTCATGTTGAGCTCAAGAATCTGTTGAATTAAGATCTAGTACCTTCTAAAAGCAATTCTTAAGTCCATGGTATCTCCCTCTAGTTCCTGTGGCTTTCAATTTTCTCTCCACGTTATCTTTAATTCTTGTCCTTCTGAGAAGAGAGAGGAACAGCAATTTACAGCCTGACAAGGGAGACCAAAGGGCCAATCTAACATATGATTAGGAGAAAATTACCTTTCTTGTTAAAGTCAGTCAGACTGGACATGGGAATTCCAGGCTCCAGCCTAAATTCTTGTCCTTTCCCACGAGTCCTGCTGGGGGAGGAAAGGAAACCCTGGCAGTCGGGTCGTGGTGTGACTGCTTTGGTGCTGAGCCTTCCAGGTGTTGGGCAGAGCTCTCCATGCAGATGTGCACGGGGAGTTTGCACCTTTCAGGACTAAGATTAAACTTCTCTGAAATGCCATTTATCTCAGAATGTATTTATCTGATTTTTTTTTTCTATTTTCTTCTATTTCTCCCTAATGTAATTGACAGCAAAATTGAATTGGTTTCCTACTGAGTTGGACTTGAAAGGTGAACACTGAATTTTCTATTACTTGGGCTTAATGCAATGTGTCCACCTCACCATTTGATAAATTCAGGCCTGCTGGGGAAAAACTGGGAACCACATTTTGGACACAAAGGATCAGATCTCGTCTTATGTTTCAGAGACTATTGGTTTAGATTTTGGAGTTATGAGAGAAAAATGGTTTCTCTGCAATACGCTTGGAAAATTCAGGGAGTGAACGTATGCCATGGGCGTGGAGCAGGAGGTGCTCAGGTTAGGGGGGAAAGGACCACAGGTATAGTGGTAACCCCAAAAAACCCAACAACAACCCCCCACAAACAAACCCAAACTAACCAAAAAACCCTCCAAACCACAGAGACACTGAGGTAACAAAAACTTCACGAGGATGGCCCAGGAGCAGGACAGGACAACATGAGCAGAATGAGAAGCTGGAAAGGGCGTTTCCTGCAAAAGGAGATGTTTGAGAGAGCAGAGAATCGTGGACTCCACCACCAGCACAAACCAGTGATCTGCTGTCCCCTGTTTTCCTGTTTCTAATGGAGTAGGGAAAAGCCTCTGGCTAACGAGTAAATTCCTAATTGTGAAGTGTTGAAAAGCTTTGCTTAGGGAAGCAAAATCAGAACCAACACGAGCTGTGCCCAGACCTGAGAGCTCTCGCCTCAGCAGAGGAGGTGGGCGAGGTAACCTCGAGGATTTGCCAATCCTACATTTCTACAGTTTCCACCTCTTATTTATACACGGATTTTCTTCTACAAATCCAGCAAACAAAACTTTGCCTGGAAAGCCATTTCCATAGCCACGTTAGTGCTGTTGTTAATTAATTTAAATAGCTCTTCCCATGAGGTGCCTGCTTTCCTTAAGCTCCCAAACAACTGCTCCTACTTAGCTCTGACTGTGAAATTAGTTTCTGCTGGAAGGATGTTCCCGTTTCAAAGCCTTGTGCTCACCCGTGAGGTGCAGCATTAACAATGGGAAGCTCGGGAAGCACCTGGGCAGATGTTTTAGCTGGGTTTGGTGTCTTCCTGTGCTGTCTGCCCGTGGCCCAGAGGAGAACCCGTGCAGCAGCAAGGCGTGGGCACATGTCACTCAGCACAAATCCCTGTGTTCATTCCCACTCTGGGGCCCTGCTATGGATTCTCTGGTTTCATTAGCAGCTTCAGAGGCCGGCTGTTTAATATTAATGATCCCTGTTAGCCTATAGATTTAATTAGGATGAGAAGCAGCTGGGTGCCCTGATTGCTGAGCTCTTAACTGGGGGAGCTGGGAACAGCATAGCCTGTGGTTCCTTGTCAATGCCCCTTTCTCCCTCCGGCTTCCAGGGCCCTTCTAAAGGCTCCTGGCTCTTCCCCAGGAGCTGGGAGTGGGGCTGGAGCTGTCCCTGTAGTCAGACAGCTTTCCCTCTCTGTGGGACTAGCTGCCTTTGCTCTTCCAGGGTAAGTTTTCTTGCCTTCTGCTCTCCGAGAATCCGAGGGTTACTTGGGCTGTCATCACCAGCTTAATTCATTTGTCCTGGCTGTCCCTAAAAGAACTCGCCTAAGCCAAGTGCAGGTTTTGACCCATTTGGGTGTTACAGAATTGGAAAAACATACAGGAACTTTAGAGGTGAAAAGCACAGCAGAGCTGTTCGAGTGCTGCTCGACTTGCAGAGCCTGGAACTCCAGTGGCACCAGTCCAGCACTGGATATTGCTCCTGGGTCAGGGTATAAAACCCCAGCAGCAGCCCAGTTATGCAGCTCAATTAGCACACTTCATAAACTATGCAGCTCAATTAAGAAAGCCCTGTCTGTGGAAAGCAAAGCAAATGGAAATAGATGCCTGGAGTAATAATGTGCAGTTCAGTTGCAAAATGGTGCAGGTGGTTAATGGAAGTGTTATCTGAGATGCAAAATGGGAACTTGAGAGGGTGTGTAGAGGTAAAAAAGAGGTTGGGTGTGTTTGAATTTGTCCATCGCACCGGGGGGGCTGTGGGGCATCCCAAGTGACCTTTTTTGTTGCTTCTGGGTACTTTGGAGCCATCTCCAAACAGCAATGGCTGTGAAGAAATGAGTATCCGAAGTTTTTCTGTTTCTGATGTACTTTATCCACACGCTGTGCAGCAGATGTTGTGTTTGTGATGCAGATGTTGTGTTTGTGATGCAGATGAGCCTTTGGAGCAGCCCAGCTGTTTGGGAGCTCTGGGTATTGTACAAGGTGGTGCTGCCAGGTAAGACACACCTGCAGCCCTGCCCAGCCCAGAGCCACAGGGCTGGGACAGGGCATGGCTCCCCCGAGACTTGGGTCAGATCTGGGAGCTTTTAGGGCAAACCTCTTTTCATTTCAGCAGGAGCTCTGGCTTTGGTGCACAGGGTTTGGCCTTTAGAAATAAACAGCTTTTCTGAAAGTTTGTTGTGCTTTGCCAGTAACTGGAGAATAAGCAATGATTAGTATGGTTGTGGATTCCCCATCCCTGGAAGCGTCCAAAGCCAGATTGGATGGAACTTGGAGCAACCTGGGCTAGTGGAAGGTGTCCATCCCAAGGCAGGAGGTGGAATGAGACGGGCTTTAAAGTCCTTCCAACCCAAAACAGTCTGGGATTCTGTGATTCTGAAATCGCTTCAGTAATCAATATAGCATTTGATAGAAATATTAGTTTGACATATAACGTTTGTTATTTGGCTGTGCTTACAATCCTGAATAATCCACTTAGTGGGTAGTGGAAACTATTTGCCTACTTTCTACTGTGCAAATACACAAAATGTTGGGCTGCTGCCAGCCCAATGCATGGCCTAGAAATGCTGCTTCTTGCCAGGTCCATACAGAAATCACAGACTTCTTCATAACCAAGTGGATGATGCCCCGGACAGCACAAGATAAAGTCAGGAAATAACTGCTGGGGGAATAAAAGACTACAGATCCTTGTAATGGCAATAAGACTCTCTCCATTAATTTCAGTGGGCTTTTGAGAGGCTCTGCTATGTTTTGGAGTGAAATATTTCATCCTCACAGGAATGGAAACACCAGGATGTGTTATCCGAGGAGGGGAAAATAATCGAGTTGGGGACTTCCTGTTATGGTGGAGGGAACGTTGTATCCGGCTCTCCAATTCTTGGGTGGAATTCCTAACACCGGTAAAAGGTGTGAATTGGCTGTGAGTTAGTGAGCTGTAAGGCACAAAGCGATGCACAGAGACCTTGCTTACGAGGGAAACCCTTCCCTGGTCCTCAGAGCGTTTGTACCCTTGCTGATTCCAGCAGAACCACGGGGATGTTCGGTTTTGGGGATGTGAGTGGATATGGGGAATAGTCAATGGTCTCTTGCTTGGAGAGGCACGAGGTCACGTACGTGGAGGACACACACAGGTGGTGTCCCATCCCGTGCTGACGAGGCCACCACCAGGTCCTACAGCACAGAGCAGCATTTCCAGCTTGTTTATCGCACCACAGGCTTCAGCTTCAAGCCCGGGCAATTATTAGGCATTTGGAGGTGGGATGTGTGATTTCTGCCCCCTTCTCCTGAGTCTCCCGTGGCTGACTCCTGGCACACAGCAGGGTTTTGGCAGCAAGACAAACTGCGGGGACACAAACCTGTGCTTTCCATTAGCCTTTTATGTTGATAGATTGGGAGCAGGGTGGGTTTTCATGAATACCCTAAATTAAAGAGACTCCAGCCTGACTGTGAAATTAATAGAGCTATCAAGAACCCCCCTGTCATTATCCAACAATTGTTAATTATTTACAAGCAGACTTCTGCAAAAACAGTATTGTAGCTGTCAGCATTGTCGTTATTAAAATGAAAATGCTTTGTCTGGGTAGAAGATAACATGACTCATTTTGGTGAAATGCAATGAATATGGAATATTCTGTTTCTCTTCACCAATTAGTCAGAGCAAGAACAATGGAGTGGCTCTTTCCTAACAAGATGTTTGTTTTTAAGAGTCTAACAAAATAAATATTTTCAGGGCTCTGCTTACAAAGGACCTAATTCATTTTGCTATTATATAATAAAAGTTAAAAAAATACTTTTTTCTAGGATGGGAAAGACTGTTTTCATAAAGTAAATGCTAATTTTTCAGATAGTGAAAAATGTACGTGAGTCTTTTTATTATCATAATATCTTGGTTTGTCTTATTATTGCAACAGATTTTAAAGCCCATCCAGTGCCACCCCTGCCCTGGGCAGGGACACCTTCCACCAGCCCAGGTTTCTCTAAGCCCCGTCCAACCTGGCCTTGGACACTTCCAGGGATAAGGAATCCCCAACCTCTGGGCAGTTCTGGTTTCTCTTAAAGTCAAAAGTAGACTGACAGTGAGAAAAGGAACCAGCTTCTGAATTCCTGCCGTACGATGACTGCAGCAGTTACTGGATGCAGAAGTAAAAGCCAAGCCCCTCGTTTGTGCTCTCCCAGTTAGACCATGCTGCCTCTCAAACTTATTATTTTAAAATCTCTTGTTTAGAAAATGACTTTTAGAGTGAGAATATTCATGTTCTGCCATTATCTCCGTTTTCTTACAGTCTCCTAAGAGTAGGAGGGAAGCCAGCTGTGTTCTCCGTGTGCTTATGAAGTTAAATGCAGTTGTGTGTTCTCTGTTTTCCCTTTTGCTTAAAGAACAACAGCAATGACTGAACATCATTAAAAGAATGTGTTCACCCCCATTAATTTTGTTTGATTCAGGGACTGTGGTGCAATGACCAAGAGCAAAGCAGCTATTGGGAGGAACTGCCATCAGAGGTGGGGACTCCTGTGACTGAATGTGTATTCTGTGCAGCAGATCTTTTAAAACTGGGTCGTTTGTAAGTTCTTTCAGTATTAAAAAAGCCCTAACAAGAATCCTACAAACATTTCTCCTCATTATCTCTGGGCAAACACTCTTTCCTTTTTCCCAGCAGTTGGCTGAGAGTGCCTGACCTTCCACTTGGCTGTTGTGAGTTGGTTTGTTTGATATTTCTTTGGCTGTTACTAGAAAAATGTCAGTTCTGGGGCACTGCCAGGGTGGCTTTGCTCCCGTGCCCCCCCCAGGACAGGAGGACACGGCCAGCACCAGATCCGTGGGGTTGGTGCAGAGGGGAGGTTGGAGATCAGGTTGACCTGCTGAGAATCTGGAATTTCTTTGCCAGAGGAAAGTTAAGGGGAGAAGCAGCCAGACGTGGTCAGTGTGGAAGGGAAGCAGAGTCAGGTGTGTGCAGAATGGAACGACTTGGAGATCCTCTCTCCACTGCGGCTGCCAAGTTTGGAGGTGTTGGGGCCCTGGGCACTGGTTCCACCTGGGCAGTTCCACTTGGGAAGCGCTGGCTGAAGCTCTAGGAGTTGGGGAGATGCAACAAGTGTCAGGTGAAGGGAGACATTTCCTCCAGTGTCTTGCCCCTTCCTGGTCTCTGTTTGGGCCCATGTTCCTCCAGGGACACCGACAGGGTCTTATTTTCCCACCGACCCTGGGGAAGAGGCCCCATAAGTAACATTAACTTCTGCAATTTCCTTGTTACTCTTAAGCAAGTTATTAATTAACTGAATGTAACCACGGGCTGTTGATAAATCCTTTTAACTAATTCAAACTCCATATCGAGCTCGGAGCGTTTTCGCTCGAGCTGCTGCTGGAGCTCGGCTGGGTGAGGAATTAGCGCGGATCTGGTTTTGAGCTGGGGAAAAGGGAGAGAAGATATTTGTTTGCTTGATTCCACATGACAACTCCAGGGTAACTGAATAGACTGTACGGTTGGTTTGACAGGGCTGTGCCACAGCCTCACATTCCAGAGACAGGGGGATGGAAGGGGCACTGACAACTGCAAGGGATCTGCTCCGAATCTCTCTGAAGAGCGACGATTTGCCTTCAATTATTCATGTTTTCCCGAGGTTCCTCTTCTGAGAGGTATGAATAACTTACTACGCGTTCGCGCAGCATTTGCAGTGGTGAATAAATGAGTGCGTGGAAAGAGGCTGAGTAGCAGGTGCCCGTGTTAAATAATGGAAAAGGGGTTTGAGGGAACGCGGTCGTTGGCGGCGCGAGCGTTGCTGGTTCTCCTCCGAATGCAGAGCGTGGTCGTGGGGTGTAGGAATCTGTCAGTGGTGTGTGAGCTGGCTGCAGGTGCCACGGAGAGGAAAGGCAGTGCCTGTGTGTGACAGCGTGACAGGGACCTGCAGCGCCCCTGCATCGTCCCGGGGCTGTTTCCTTTCCCTCCCCTCGCCCAGGGGACACTCTGTCCCTGGGCTGTGGAATGAATGTCTTACTTGAGGGAACTTTGCCATCCCGGGAAGCCGTGGGTCCTATTAAAGTGTGAGCTGCAGAGACGGTGGAGTGGATTCCCAGGCACCTGGGAGGAACTTTAGGATGTTCAATGATTGTTCAGGGGCTGCTGTTTCAGGGGACTTTGAGGTTCAGTGGTTGTGCATTCATTTATTTATTGCTCTAGTCCGATTTTCACTGCCTGAGGGATGTTTTCTGTGACAGGATTCCTGTTCTGACCCTCTCCTGTGGTCCCTCATGCTCTGCCCCATTTACTCCCTCACTCTCTTTAGACAGAAATACATATTATTCCCTCTGTAAAATTTTAAAACAAATTCTTTTTCTGTAACATCACTCCAGTCTTGAAAATGTGTCACAGATAGAAAAGCTTGTTAAGCAGCCCTTAAAAATGAGCAGCTTTAGACAGCACCACCATGACAGGGAGTGAATTGGTGCTTGTTACGAAGCAATTTATTCCATCTTGGCAGGGTGATGTTTAGTGTAATATTTTAATATCATTAAGGTATTTAGACATGGAATTCTTACAAGTCTGTCTTCCTGATGTTTAAACATGCTAAGTCTTATGAAGTGTTATACATAGCACTGGTGTGTGCTGAAACAGCAGGCAAGTTTGCGATTTCTCATATACTGAAATGAATAGGAAACTGTCTTGACAGCACATAAATTATCAAGTAGATACTTATAAAAATATTGGATCAAGTTATCTGTTTGCAAAAGTAGCGGTTGGCAAGCTCCTTCCAGTCCATTCCTCCCCCTGTGCATCCGTGGGTTCTGTATGGGCTGTGCAGCCCAGGTTGCCTCGGATCTGTGGATTTTCCCTCGGTCCAAGCAGCTCCTGCCCACAGAACCGGCTGAGTGAGCCAGCTGGTCCCAGGGGAGAGTCACTGACACCTCTGAAGGACACTGACCTCACCTGGGGGGTTGGGTAGTGGCACAGCCCCGGAGCAATGGTCGGAGGGATGGCCCTAAAGGCTGTCTCCTTCCTCTGGGTATTTTCCAGGTGCCTCCATAAGGATTCTGCTTCCTTGTGGACGAGAGCTGGATGCTGAGAGCAAGCCAGCCCACAGCTCCCAGGACTGCAGCAAGGTGTTTCATTAACAAAACCCCATCTTTAAGCCCAGCCTAATTAGGAGACTTCATAATTTACTGTGTCATAGTCTGGTCCAGCTCAGCATCCATGGGATTTCGAGACGTGAAGTGTGGAAACCTGTCATGACAGAAAACACCAGAGGCTGGTGGGAAACAATGGTTGTCTTGTGGGAAGAGTTTAAATATATGTAGCTGATCCCATGGGAACTGTTGTAGTCTATTCACCCTGTGTGAAAATGATGCTCTTTCAAGATAATCTTTAATCCTTCTTTCACTGAAAAATGTGAGACCTTTATTTGCAAGTTGGAAAGAATGATCTGTTTTAGCGAGTAAATGCTTTTCAAACATAAAAATAAATCACATTATTAGTGTAACACGGAGGGGAAAGGTTCCCTGAAGTATCTGTAATATTCTCTCTATAAATGGCATATGTGAGTGTTCTTGGGAAATGTATCCAGGCCTCTTCGTTCCCCCTGGGTGGGTGTAGGAGGAAGAAAGTGTCCAGCGGTCTTGGTGATGTTACAAACTTCTGTGACTGAGAGAGAAACTCCACAGGTTCTTCCTGTGAGATTGGGAAGAAGAACTTCAAAAGAAAGGAATTCTTCCCCAAACTGAAGGATTTCTGTGGAGGTTATTCTAACCTTCCTCCTGTTCGTGGAAAAGGAAAAGACACTGAAATAGGCAGCTGTTGGAACCACTTCTCCCCACGCTCCGAGGGGATGGAAACCCAAGCCTTGCTGTGGTCACTCCGTGTGTGAAGAGCATCACCAAGCGCCCAGGGTTTAGCAGAGCTGCTGCCCTGGTCTTTGTGGGAGCGGGTCTTGAACATTAAACCCTGTTTGGTGACGGCCCCATTTGTATTCCTGCCTGTGCTGAGGTGTCTTTCCAGCCTGCACACACAGTGCTGGAAGGGCAGAGTCGCTGAGGTTCTCCTGCTCTCCCAGGGTGTCCTTCAGCCGAGGCATCTGAAGCCCTTCCCACAGCCCAGTGCACTAAGCATGGACACATGTCTGCCAGGTAAGGACATGGATGTCATCGTTTCCTTTTCCTCTCTGTAGGTGGCCAGTGCTCTGGGCTCTTTGCCCAAGATCAGCGTGGTAAAGCAGGACCCGTGGCCTCGCAATTCCTCAACCCCAAACCCTCCACTGAAGGGGAATTCTCACATCACCTTCCTCTCCCGTGGAATTTAAGTTTCTTTTTTGAGCCGGGTGCTCATTTTATACCTTTTAGATTTCTTTCCCTAACATTTCCTTATTCCTGCCCTGTGTTTATGAAAGCTTTGGCACCTGGCCCTTGAGTAGGGGACAAGAATGTCCCTGTGGGAGCTGTGCTGCGGCGCTGGAGGAGAGCCACGTGTGGAGCCCGTGACAGAGCGAGTGTCACAGAGCAGCGGGGGAGTTTGGGAAGAGCTGCGTGGGCTGGATTCCCTTGGGAGCGCTGGCTGTGCCCTGGTTGGGGGCATCCCTGTGCTCACTGCAGCCCCAGCCAGGGGCTCGCTCAGCGTGAGCTCTGGTGGCTTGGCTTTCCTGGAGTCCCTTAAATATAGGGAAGGCTCTCCTGATCGGTGCTGTGTAGCGTGGCACCAGGTTAACAATATTATTGCACAGGTCTTTGAAGGGTTTGTTCTGTTTTCAGGGGGATAACACCCATAAAATCAAGCAGCCATATTTGCATTTCAAGTCTTTTGCAAGTTAAGGAAATTATTTAATTTTTTTTGTAGGATTTCCTTCACTGCAAATATAAAAATTTTTATCCTCTCCCTTCCTCTTTGGTTTAAAAGAGATTTTTTTTTTTCCTGTCCTTCTAATGTCATTCTGCAGGATCTGAGTTCCTGATAAACTGTGAGATTCAGCCTTTTAGCTCAAAGTTCAATTGGCTTTTGGATGCCCTTAGGTCCAACTGCCCTTCTACATGGAATTTTTATTGTTAATCTTCTATTATTGGGGGAATTATTTTGCAAACAGACCAATTCAGTCCCTTCAAGCTCCCAAACCTGTCAGGCTGCCTTTTATTCTGATTGCTTGTGATAAGGAGCTTTGGTAAGAACGCTGTGCCTCCAGCAAGTGGAGAGACTCACCTTGGAGGGGAACAGCTCCAAGGTCCCAGGGAACGTGTGGCTCTTTCAGCTCGCCATGAAAAGGGGAAGGAGGTGTTGAAAATGAGGCCTTTGAGCGAGAAGTGGGACTGCACCACAAGCCAGTGGAAATGGCCTGTTACACACACTGAGGCTTTTTTCCTGCGTAGTGATGGAGTTGGTTCCAAGAGCTGGAGTTCCTGGCCTGTTCCCCGTGTTTTGGCCGTGGGAGGGTGTGGGTTCCTGCTGGGAACCACCTGGGATGCAGTGCCGATGAGGAGACATTTAGGATGGACAAGGCTTGGCAAGACCGTTTCCCATTTTGGAACCGAAATGTAACAAAGGAGGAGATGCTGATGGGTGATGTGGAGTGGAGGTGACGTGGACTCAGGATGATGGGACATCTCAGGAACCACACTCGGAAGCAATTTTATCATCCAGCTTGACTCGTTATAAAAAAGAGTCATTAAAAATTATATTTTATAGGGCACATGATTGTTTTCCCTCTTCCCCAGTGCCAGTTGCCCATTAGGAGCAAATGGCACAGCCTTGCAGCGAGCAGGGAGGTGCTGGAGAACAATTCTCTCCTCTCCATACCCATGCAAGGGAATCGTTTCAGCAGCTAAGAAGATTTGCTGCAATCCCAGCTCAAAGAGCTCCCAGTAACTGTTTCCCTGCATCGTCCTCAGTGCTGTCCGTAAGCTCAGATAGAAAGGGTCAGTTCAGGTGGAGATCAGGACCTCTCTGAGAAACCCCTCTGCAGAAACACACCGAGCGGAACATCACTTGCGAAAGGCCACGGGGCAGAGGATGCCCCGGGCTGGAGGGGACCCACCAGGGTGGTGGAGCCCCCGTCCCGAAGAAGGCAACGCTGAGTTTGGGCAGCAGACCGGAGGGAGGGCTCGGCGGATCTGCCTTCCCGGAGCGTTTCTCTACATTGTGGGGACACGTTTTGTTGTGCCGCTTCTGAGGGCGACGTGAAAAGCCAAAGCAAACTTCAGACCCTCTTTTGTGCTCGTGCAAAGGTTACAGAGCGACAGCATTTATCCCTCTGGCCAGAAAAGCTCCTCTGTAGCAGGTCTGTTCGCTTGTTCTTTTCCTTTCAAGCTGCGTGAGCTTACTGCGGGTTTTTTCAGCTCCTTCCCAGGGCAGTATAGCTTTCACTAACACAGAGAGTTCTGTTTTCTCTGTTAAAAACAACTGCCCTCAAGTGGAGTCAGGCTTTGTGTTTAGCCCTGGAAACAGAGCGGCTCATTCAGAGATAAGGCCTCCCTGCCTTTGGGTTCCTCTGGTCACCTGACGGAGCCACGGGTAACTTTTAGGCTGCTTTATTCTGCATTCCTGAAATGCCTCCCCCCTGGCACGGCAATGAACAGCCACCGGGCTCTGCAGCTGCGCCCTCGGATGGTGCCCAGGGTGGCCGGAGAGCAAAGCCAAGGGTCAGGCTTTGTCCCCAGAGCACCTTCCCCCAGCACCGAGGATGGCCTGGGGGAGCCCTGAACAGGTAGAAGAGCACTTCGTGTCCGTGGCTTTTGGAGCTTCTCGTTTCGCAGCTGGGAGTTGGTGAGTGTGAGGACAACAGAGCCTGAGCTCAGCCCTGAGCTCAGCCCATCCCCTGCCCCTTGGGGGGAATGATTTGGGCTCCGGGGCTGTCAGGAGGACCCAGCCTGTTGTGCCTCGGGCTTGGCAGTCTCGGTAGCTCCTTCCTGCTTGTTATACACGTGATGAAAAGACCACGGGAATCATTTTGGCAACAAGACTGACTGTTCTTTCTAAGCAAGAATTATCTTCTCCATCTTACTTATAATGGTTTTGTGGAGTCAAGGCACAGCAGCCCAGAAAACAAAGGAAGAGGCTTCCCCACGTCCTGGAGCTCTGCTCTGCTGCTGACCATGGGAAGGGGCTTTGTAGCCTTACCAGCTGGTCCAGGCACCAGCCTGCTCGGGTAATATTAGCTGGAATGAAAAAAGCCTTAGCTTTGTTTAGTAAGCTGTGTATTGTTTAGCTAATTTTAAGGGCAAACATTCTTTAGTCAGAGGGTGGGCAGGCCCTGGATCCCTGGGAGTGTCCAAGGCCAGGTTGGAGCCACTGGGGATAGTGAAAGGTGCCCCTGCCCATGGCAGGGGTTGGCACTGGGTAGGCTTTAAGGTCCCTCCAACCCAAACCGCTCTGGGATTCCATGATTCCAAAAGATCCTCCAACAGGTACTTCGTGGGGATGTGCTTAAGGATGTCCCTGGGTCAGAGGATCCTGTCTGAGGCTTTCACACACCCCTTCGGAGTCTCTGCTAAACCGTAACACGACCATCAACTGATCTTTCTCTCTTCTCTTTAGACTGGGGCCAGGGAAGCCTTGAAATACACCCGAGATTTGTTCTTCATATTGCACTGACTGCTGCTCCCCAGGGTTGTCTCCATCCTGCCCCCGTCTGAGCGCTGCATGCCCATGGTGCCCTCAGAGGTGGCACAACACAGCCATGCATCAGCTCTTTGGGCTGGTTCTGGCACAGAAGGACCTGTCCCGGGCCGGGGACCTCTTCTCCTTGGAGGACGCTGAAATCGAAGGAAGCCTCTCCGAAGCTCTTGAACAAATCAGGATCATTAGTTCAGCTGCAGTAAGTGAAACACTGCCCAGGATAATTTTTCATGGGATTAAATGTATTGTATAAATAAGATATTAAAGGTGGAAAGGTGGGGACATACACTTTGCTTTCAGGGTTTGTTCTTTTCTGAAACTTAAATGGTGCAAGATTTAAAAAGTGTGGTAACAAAGTCCAGTTCCCACCAACTGGATTTCCTTTAAAGATATTTCAAGTTCATCTTTATAATAAATTTATTAAATATTTATTCAAAGCATATTGAAGATTAACATATTACATAATCCATACCTTCATAGTAACAAGAATTAAGACCTAAACCAGTGAATTGCCTGTGGGATGAACTAATTTCTGTGTCTAATCACACTTTCAAAACCCAGTCCAAGGCCCAAACCTTATCTTCCCATTCTTGTTGGGGAGTCGCAGAGTAGAACTTGGAGGCAGATTTGGCTCCCACTCAGTGGTGTCTGTTGTAAAGGTGGGAGTGGGAAAATGGACTCCGGACTGTTACAGAGCCTTTGTGTGCTCGGGTTAGTTTTGTGAGGTCCTTGAGAGCCACTGAATCCCTTTGGTTTGGGCCAGGACTACCAGAGCAACGACAACGACCAGGCGGTGGTGGAGATCTGCGTCACGCGCATCACCACGGCCATCAGGGAGACGGCGTCCATCGAGCGCCACGGCAGGGCCCTCGTGGCCCTCTGGGAGTCCTGCCTCGAGCACAACCTGAGCCCCTCGGGGACGGACGAGGACGCCCCACACGCCAAAATTGCCTCTGACATCATGAGCTGCATCTTGCAGGTAAAGGCTGAGCCGAGAGTGCCCCCGTCGCACGTTCAGTTTTCTGGTCTAAAATGCATTTGTACTTTTATTGGGGGGCGCATGCGAGTGATTATATTCAAAACCAAGAGATTGACCCCAAATGTTAATATCCAGAGCACAGTGGCGTCCTCTGAGGGTCAGTGGTACATCAGGGGTTGTGTCCCCTCCACCTTCCTCTGGGAATGGTTGGATTTGGTAGGGACCCCACTTTGTGGTGGGCAGTGCCCTCCTGGAGGGGTTGGATTTGTAGGGACCCCACTTTGTGGTGGGCAGTGCCCTCCTGGAGGGGGTGGATTTGTAGGGACCACACTTTGTGGTGGGCAGTGCCCTCCTGGAGGGGTTGGATTTGTAGGGACCCCACTTTGTGGTGGGCAGTGCCCTCCTGGAGGGGTTGGTTGTCTCCCTCTTTGCCTCCTGTCCCTGGAGGTGAGAGAGTAACCAGCAGCAGCACAGCTGAAGGTCTCCAGATGAGAGGCTGTGTTTTGTGAGGTCGTAATTTAGCTTTGTGGCACTTTGGAAATGAGATTCCAGAGGAATATTGAAGTATTCAGTGGCTGCTCTGAGCTTGTGGCTAAACCAAGCCAGCTCATATCCGAATGTTCTGGGGACTGCACTCTGCTGCAGATTCTTCCTTTTTTGAAGCAATTAAAATGAAATGAGGTAGTTCATGGAATCATTAAATGGTTTGGGTTGGAAGAGACCTTAAATCCCACCCAGTGCCACCCCTGCCATGGGCAGGGACACCTTCCACCAGCCCAGGTTGCTCCAAGCCCCGTCCAACCTGGCCTGGGACACTCCCAGGGATCCAGGGGCCACAACTCTGTTACAAAGGTGCCCTTACTGCTCCCTGAAGCAGAGCTGTTAACAGCAAGGTCCTTTGCCTGGAAAACAAAAACTGAGGGGTTTGTCCAATACATGAGCGATGGTTGAAGCTGTAACGAAGATAATGAATATCTGCCAGCTGGGCTGACTCTCCCAGCTGGTCTCAGGTGATATGAACAGGGGGGAGGTCCCTGAGGTTTGCAAACATCACTATATCATATTATTGAAATGTGGGCTTTGTTATCACCTTCCCATTTTCTGAGTGTGCACTCGTGCCCTGATATTTATCATGGAACAAATGAAACCTTTCTGCTTCCATCTGAATTCCAGCCTTTTCTCAAATAAGGATTTTTATCTTTATTGTAGGGAGAAAAAAAAATATTGTTCTTCGGAGTTTCTGAGATCTTTCAAAACCCAGTCCAAGGCCCAAACCTTATCTTCCCATTCTTGTTGGGGAGTCGCAGAGTAGAACTTGGAGGCAGATTTGGCTCCCACTCAGTGGTGTCTCTCAGCCAAACGTAACGAGGCATTGTGTTGATTTAAACATGCTGCTGCATAAAGCTCTATTTACTTTAAGGGCTTTTCTCCTTAAAGATGCAGCTTTTGGTCCCATGGAAGTTGCCAAAGTGATTTATCTTGACATTAAGGAGTTTCTGCAGCCCCTTCTTCCTTAGGGATCTCTGAAAGGGCCTGTCCAATGCTTGGCAAGTCTCTGTTGCAAGGAAAAACCCTCAGAGCTGCTGAACCTCTGTGGAACATGGAATAACAGATTTGGGTTTTCTCAGTCTAAACTTCTCTTTTTTTCTTTTTTTTCAGTGCTGCTCCAGAAGGAAAGTCCAGAAAGGGTGGTCTGCCTTACTTTGCGCTGTTCTGTTGCTTTCTGAAACATCTGGGTTCCAGTGGTTGCCTGTGATTTCAGATGCTAATTAAATATAATCATATTGCAGGGTTATTTTCAAAAGCAGGGATGTACTCCAGTTTCAAAGGGCTGTTCAAAAGTGAGAGGAGAGGAAAGCATTGCTTAAGGAGGCTCCAGAGAGGATGTGGGTCCTTCATCACACACAAACACATCCCGCCGGTGCCAGGGGCCGTTCTGTGTGGGAACTTGAGGGGTGGTGGATGTTTATAGTCTGTACGCACAATTTCTTGTGTGTAAATAGCAGCAGAAAACCTTTTCTGACCTTAATGGCAAAACCCAAGTTGACCCCGGTGTTCAGAGAAATTGCTGGAGCTTCCTAAAGAAATTGTGGCTGAACCATCCCTGGGAGTGTCCGAGGCCAGGCTGGACAGGGCTTGGGCTGGTGGAAGGTGTCCCTGTCCATGGCAGGGGGTGGGACTGCGGGAGCTTTAAGGTGCCCTCCAACCCAAACCATTCCATGATTCCATGAGCTTTAAAAAAGTGGAGATCTTAATTATTCCAGGATAATTAACGATCAACACTACAGCCATTCACTGTGAGCAAGTGTCCCAGTGCACTTGCTGGCAGTGACTGCTCCAGGGTGTTTCCTGCGCTTTGGGATGAGAATTCCCTGCTCTTTGCGGATGATGGATACAGCCTCTGCTGTCCTCTCAGAGGGCACCAGGCACAAGATGTGTCACTAGAAGTGTTACAGCAATTAACATTTAATTAGTGCACTCTGCATCACATTTTCTCCTCCTCTAGCAAAAGACAGAAAAGGTGCATTACAAGCATTTCCTGCTGCAGGAGTTCTACATTTCTTTATTAGCTCTTACATCTTCCTTCAGTGGTGCTGCCAAAACACAACCTTCCTTGACACGTTTTTTTGCTCTTTTCCCCTTGTTTTATTTTTTTCTCCCTCCTCTGCTCAGCACGAGACTTCATATTAATGTATTTTTTTCAGCTGCTGGTTTTTCACTGGTTTTTTGTGTTCTTACAGAATTACAACCGGCCCCCAGTGATGGCCTTGGCCGTGCCCGTGGCAGTGAAGTTCCTGCAGAGGGGCAACAAGGAGCTGTGCAGGAACATGTCCAGTTACCTGTCCTTGGCTGCAATTGCCAAAGTGGACCTGCTGGCTGAGCACACGGACACCATTGTCAGGAGCGTCCTCCAAGGTAAGAACACGAGACTTGGGGTTGCCCTCCGGTGTGCCCAGCACTGGACCAGTGAGGACGTGTCAGGCACACTTGTAAGCCTTCAAACCTGAACCCTTCTGGGTGGAAAAGGCCCCCCATTAACAACCACGTTATACCTGAAAACACGAGGTGTGTTTGTATAAAGCAGGCATGTGGACGTACCTATAAATGTGATAAAACACAATCTAATAACAGATTCTCAAGGAATATGGGAATTCACTGAACCTTGTCGACTGGGAGGTTTCATTATGGATTGGGTGACCCCCAGGGCAGGAAATCCAGCTGTACTTGTTAATATTCTGTGCTAATGGACTTCAAATTATCAGCCGTGATATGAGGCACTAGTTGTGGAGCTCTTATCCTTTCTATTAGTGTCACTGGCAAGCCTCCAAAGTATAAATGGGGATGAAATTAATCCCATTCTGTGGCAAAATAGTCAGATGTAAGATAGAAAAGCTTTGTGGTGGTTCTTTAATTTTGCCTACATTATTAGCTTTATATAGAATATTGTTGCTAATCTCCTTACACTTTATTTTTGTGGTTTAAAAAGCCAAATATATTCATTCTTCTATAAAGGGAAATCCAATTTAATTGAAGCAATGAAGTTCCCAGTATTTGTTGTAGTACAGTGCTACTGCAGTAAACTCGCTGTTTTCCTTCAAGTGTGGGTAATAATTAGAAAGTTATTGCTAATCACTGCTATTAAAAGAAGATTACCACGAAGCTGTTAAGCCCTCAAATTAAATGTGTCCATTCTTTATTAATTTACGACTTGTTACGTTCTTTTAGGACTTGACATGAGTGTTTGTGTATTGCCGCTCGCGGCTCGGTGGTAGGAATGAAGGGAACGGAGCGGGTCGGGTCCCAGGCTCGGGCACGGCGGCGATGCCCAGCCGGGGGCTCGGCACGGCACACACAGGGCACTGCGCTGGTGCTGTTCCACCAGCAGATGTTGCTGTGGGAGTCTGGCGGGGCTGGGAAGCGCAGCCTGGGCGAGGGCGGCGAGCTGCTTTGCACGGGGGCTTGAGGACGCCGCACATCGGTGGTGTTTGCGCAGCTGGCTGAGATCCGCCCCTGCACAGCTGGCCGGGGGGAGGATGAGCTGCTGGGGGTGTTCCAGAGCAGCTCCTGGAGGCGAAGGGTCTCGCTGTGGGGCTGCAAACCCGGACGGAGCGTCGGGCAGGTTGAGCGCAGCCTTGGGACCCTGCCTGGGAGCGCTGGACCAACTGGATTTCGTGGTTACTTGGGCAGCTCTTGGGCTGCGTGGTCAGGTTCTTACCTCCTTAGCTGGAAAAGGGCTCTTTGGAAGGAGGGTCTCGCTGCTCTGTTCCACTGGACTCAGCCCCCAGACGCGAGCCATCCGTGCCGGTGCCAACACCTCCCATCAGTGTCAGGGACCACCCGGGTTCATTCCACTTTCCAGGGGACAGCGGCGACGCTGCCCCGCAGTCCGAGAGTCCTCTGGCTGCTCCACCTTCCGGAGGCACCGTGTGGATGTGGGATCCAGCAGAGCCTTGTTGGGGAGCAGAGCTGGGCTCCCCCCCTGCTCCAGCCATGCGCCGCTTGCCCTGCTCCTCCCTTTGGCCACTGGCACTGCGAGGGCACCGTCACGGTGGCTCTCCCATCCTTGGAGCCCACGCTCTCCCAAAATACCTCCTGCTTGGTGTTTTCCAAACAGCCAAGCTGCTGAGCGAGAAAAATGCAGTTAAGTGAGGAAGGAAAGAGGGAAACTTGGAGGTGGGTTGTGCTGCTGGGCTGCGGGAAGGCTTTGCTAGTCACAGAGGTGGATAAAGGGAGAGCAGAGAAGTTGGAAAGAGGGAATTTTTCCAGCTGAGTCAGTGAGAATGGAAGGACTGGCTTTGCACTTGGTCCTCTGCCAAACCAGAGCAGAGATAGGAGAAGGCTCCTTCCAAATCAAAGCTTTTCAGGTATGAGATACAGCAAGAAAAGTAGCCGGGAAGGATTTCTGATCTTCTTGAGGATTTTCCCTTTCCTGCTGCACTTCAGGGACATTTGTTTTCAATTAATGGGGGGCACGGTATGGAAATGGCATTTGAGTGGTTTTGCCCTTGCGCAATGTTGGGATCTGGAGTGTTTTTGTAGCTCTGAGGATCTGTTTTCTGGCTGCCAGCAGATGAATGCAGGTAATATTTCATTGCTCTCTAGTTGAGGTTATTCACAGGTATTATTTAGTGAGGGATTTTTGTCAAGGTTACTACTAAGCATTTTTAACTTGATCTATTTTTATTGCACAGTAATAGAAGAGCCAGCAATCAGGGCAATTATTTTTCCCTTAAATAAACAGTGCTGCCAAAAATCTGGAGCAAGTCGTACAACTGGGTATGAAGCACAACCCCCTTGAATGGCTCGGTAAGGGGCAATTTACCTTGTCATGGCGTTTCCTCACTATTTTTGTATCCTGGAACAAGGATCTGCTGCTGTGTTCAGCAATAAGTGCAGCAGTGACATGCCAGGAAGGTTTTCCAAGTATGTTCTCAGGACCTCTGCAGAGAATGAGAAAGGCAGAGAAACATGGGAACAGAAGGATGGGCTGCTTCCAGGGGAAATGAGAATTGCTTTGAACAAGACATTCCTCCTGATAATTTGTTCAGAGGCTTCAACAGGTAGCAAGTAATAGTTCCTGTTGTAAATGGTTACATAACCAGTGAGTAGCTATTCATCATTCTCTACTTGTGCTCTGGTTTCTCCATGGAAATCACCACTGGTGTCTTGGCTCTGCACCTGCTGCTTCTGCTCTGTATCCAGCCCTGGGTTTTTATTGGATTTTGGATAAGCCTGTGAGAGAAGAAAATCATTGACACTGAGCAGCAATTCCTTGTGTAAACCTCCTGTCAGCAGCAACAACTTGGTGACTTTGGATGTGCCTTAAAACTGAGCCTGTCCTCCCAGGGCCAGCATTACTTGTGGGGGACTGGTGGGTTGTTTTTTGGGGATATCCCAAAGCAATCCTCCCTTCGGCCTCCAAGCACTGTCCTAGCACAGCCCCGACTCAATGCACATGAGGATCTCTCTGCTTCTGTGAGATGTCACTATTTATGGGTTTTTTTCTCTTATCAGCTAAAACTACGTGATTCAAAATATGGAAAAATTCCCAGCTGAGACTTAGTTTTAGAGTTTTGGGTCATGAGAGGCATGGGGAGTTTTAGTTTAGTAAAGTATCTTTATTTACAGAACAACTTTACAAAAATAATTTCAATAAAATTATCACAGAGTCCATTTACAATATAATACAGCTGTGTTTTCTCCCACTGTAACATCAGATTATGGAGGGGAATATTACTTTGATATCAATCCATGGCATAAATAATGCTTTAAACAAGGAGCTAGTTTTGTTAAAGTCTATAAATGACTAGCAGTGATTAATAAACAACACATTTCTTGACTTAGGTGGTTCCTCTGTACAATTCACATTAATGCTATAGAACCCAAATGCTGGAGGAGCCTGGAAGATCATGGAATCCTGGAATGGTTTGGGTTGGAAGGGACCTTAAAAACCATCCTGTCCCACCCTCTGCCATGGGCAGGGACACCTTCCACCAGCCCAGGTTGCTCCAAGCCCCGTCCAACCTGGCCTTGGACACTCCCAGGGCTGGGGCAGCCACATCCTCGATGTCTGTTCTGCAGGGGAGGGTCAGGTTTTCCCTCAGCAGGGATGGTGGGAGCACCATTAGACCCCCAGATGTCCACAGTGCCCCTCACTTTGACACATCAGCAAAGGCTGTGCTGGAGAGACAGAGCCACCAGACCTCGGGAACAGCTTTTCCAATGTCATACCTTGATGTGTGGGTTTTTTTCAGTGTTTTCCCAAAACAGCAGGCAGGGATCCAACCCCATCTCCACAGTGCCTCGTTTTGTAAACTTGCAATGCCAATCTTCCGTGGGAATTTGGGACACAGGCTCCTATGGCTCTGTTTACTTGGAGTATTGATGTTCAGCTCTCTGGGAAATACATTCTCTGTGCAGGAACTGCCTTGCCAGGGTTTAGGACACGTACTGGGCTCCCCCGTAGGGCAGAACTTCGGTGACGCCCCAGCCGACGACGTTGCCCCTGGTGCCACAGGCGCCCTCCCCTCCCTGTGCCGTGATCTCCGTGGTGCTGAGCACTCTGTCCCACAGGTTGAAGCCAGTTAATTTTCCAGAGAAGGCTAAAGCTTCATCAAACCCCCCTCCGACGCAGCAGCCGTTCTTCTCCTGCCCGATCTGCAGGATCCCTCCGTCGGGAACAGTGTGGCCACTGGCAACGTCCAGGGTGCTGGCCCTGAGCTCCCCCTGCACCCACAGGGCTGCAGATCCGTTCTCCGAGCTCCACGTGCCGCACAGATGGATCCACTTCCCGGGAATGACGGCGTTCTGGGCAGCCACCGTGTGCTGGCCGCCCCCGACGAGGAGCACTGCGGAGCGCCGGCTGAGGTACAGCTGGATTTCATAGGGGTTGAACCTGGTCCCGTAGGAGAAGACAATGGTTTTGTCCAAAGCCTCGGTCACCTTGACCCAGACACAGGCAGTGAAGGAGAGAAGGGCCATTCCAGCAGTTGGGTGGACGCTCCCAAATATCTTTTTCGAGCGCATGGGGAACAGAATTGCGGTTTCACACCCTGGGGAAGTTAAAAACATCATCAGGTAAATGGAAGCTGGTCTTTCTGTGCAGGCATAGTTGGGACATTTGATATTTCACAGAGTCATTAAGGTTGGAAAAGACCGCTGAGATCACCAGGCTGTGGCTTCCCCACCCCTGGAAGTGCCCACGGCCAGGTTGGACGGGGCTTGGAGCAACCTGGGCTAGTGGAAGGTTCCCTGCCCATGCCAGGGGATGGTTTTTTAAGGTGCCTTCCAACCCAAACCATTTCATGATTCTATGAAGTTCAGCCCTCAACCCGGCACCATCACCATGTTCGCCACTAAACCAGGTCCTCAGGTGCCACATCCACATGTTTTTGAACCCTTCCAGGGACCGTGACTCCACCACTTCCCAGGCAACCTGTTCCAATGCCTAAGCCACTGCTCACTTCTGGGCTTCCCAAAGGAAGCTGCAAGCTCAGCTCCTCTGCTGAGGCAACCTGTTCCAATGCCTAACCCACTGCTCACTTCTGGGCTTCTCTGCTGGGATGCAGGAACCTATTCCCAGGATGCTTTGAAGGAGCTGTTGGGTCTGATGGAGGACTTGGTGGAACACTGTGTGTGTAGGGGCTAATCCAGTGTGGGAGCTCTTCCCTCACTGCACAGGGAACGTGTTTGACGGTCCTGTGCCATCCAAAGGGATGTTTGGGGTTAACACAGCCTCTCTGTCCTGGTGCTTCCCTGGGGAGGCTGGGTTTCCCAAGGGTCTGGATGGGCACTACACCTGGGATAGCAGCTCTTCCGCTGACTCAGCTGGAGAAATCAGCCCTTTAAGTTGGGTAACTCTGTCAGTAACCCTGCCTTGGGGCCCTTCAAATCTTGTTTGGGGCTCTGCGTTCTAAGTATTAAATAGCGACAATAATGTTGTGGTGAGGGGCTGGGGTCAGTGAGCCATCAAACTGCAGCTTTGGATGTCGTGGCATCCCCGGGATAGAGTGGAGGCTGTGGCTGGAGGAGGGACCTGCTGGGCTGTTGTGGCGTGGGCCGTGTCCTGAGGTTGTCTCATGGATAACTGGGCAGCAGAGGAAGACAAGAACTACCAAAAAGTAGCCCAGGGAGCATGGGCAGAACATGCTGAGATGGGCTTGTTCATTTACTACAGTGACTCCTTTTCCTGACCCTGCCTGCAGGGCTTTTGGTCAGTGGCATTCCTGGGCTCTGGGTGAACACAGGGACCGTGTAAGACAGCTGATATTTTTAAATCAGTTCATTTGCCATGTCTCATTAATCAGTGTGTTGGTAATAGGAATTAGAATAGTTAAAACCACTGACAGAAATTCAGGAAACTTGGCAAAGTGGCTGCTGGTCAGTAAAGCCAAGGCATTCTTGGTATTTTATGTGCTGTTCCCTGGTTGTACCTAACTTAATGTTCAAGGTGACACGGGGGAAGAATCAGCCCCTTCTCCAATTAAGCTGCTTCATTTCCTGTTTAAAGAAGCTGGAGGATCTGAAATGCCTAAAACATGTGTGGAAATTCGTGCTCCAGGGAATGAAGGAGTCTTTGTGCCCTCCAGGATTGTGCTGCTCTGATATTTCATGGGCTGCTTCCTCACAGCTTCCAGCAGATTTTACATCTCCACTGGCCCTTTTGAGGAGGGGCAAGGTCAGCGAGCAACTGCTGGGGCTATTCCTTAAAATGCTACTTAGGAACACTATTGTGAAAAAGCCTTTAATTAGCAGGCTTTCAGGCTTTCTTATCAAAGCCTAAATAAAATTAAAACCAGCCTCAGTGAAGAACAAAAAGTGTGATTAGAAAATCCCTCAAGAATATGGCTGGCAGGAACTCAAGATGTGAGAAATTAAAGTCAGTTGCTAAAAATTCCCTTGGAAAAAAGAAACCCAGAGAGAGGCTCTGGAAGTACTTAAAATGTAGCCTTTAAATTAAAAAATAGGAAGGTTTTATATAAAGTCATGTAGGAACCAGTGGCCATAAAGCGAGTTTCCAGTGATGAGTGTGAGATGCTCCAAGCAGACGGAGTTTGTTGCTCTCACCTCGGGCAGAGTAGCTGAGTGACGCTGGCTGGGCTGCAGCAGAGATAAGGGATGAGATCATGCTCTGGCAGGCGAGAGGTTTGTGTTTGGGGAAAAGAGGAATACGCTGTAAGATCTGCTCCCAGCACACAGACGTTACTGAGGTGTGCTGATAAAGGAGTGAAAGCAACTCACTTTTAACACTGAATCGGTGCCCTACGTGAAAGGACGGATTCAGGCGAGACCACAGAGTGCTTTGATGTGAATCGTGCGGTGTCTGTGGAAGTTTGGCAGGTACAGCTGCTCCTTCTTGCTCCCCCGTGTAAGGTCTCACTTAGGAGATGCTGCTACAGGTCTCTGGTAAGGCTGGTGTACCTGCACCCCCACTTTGCTACACACCGCCTCCCACGGGATTCTGTGGGGCTTCTAAGCTGTAATAACTTAGATTTGTGGAGAACACGGTAATTTATCAGCTTTTAGGGGGGCGGGCAGTGACAGGTCACTGATACTCAGTGTAGTTGTATCACGCGCGAAGCAATTCTGCACCCACCCTTAAACAGGCGAGGGGCTGCTCTGCCGTACCCAAGTTGCTGCTTTTTGGGTGTCACATTGCACTGCCCCAAAAACTGGCATGGAATTTGAGGTATGAGCTCATCTTTCTGTGGTCATCTCACTCGCTGAGCAGTGCAAATGCTTTGGAAGGGTAAAAATGCCAAAAACGCCACCCCAGTGTTACAAATCTACCCATCCAGAGGAAAGACTCTGTGCTAACAGCTGGGTGCAGGGAACGTGCCCTCCCTGCTGTGGAAGCGTGCTGGGCTGGCTGACACCAGCAGTGTCCTCTGCTCTTGGGCAGCTGGAGGGGGTGAGGAGGTGTTCATTCAGGGAGAGGAAGGAGTGGGAACATGCAGGGAGAGAAAGGAGAGCTCGGGGAGGGGGTGATGCACATGCGTAGGTGTTACCAGCTGGGGAAGGTTAGAGGTGTGAGAATGTAACCGGGATGTTCAAGACATGTTTGCTGAGCTGTTTGGATCTGGGAGAGCCTGCGGGTGGGATCCTGGCTGGCACTGCCCTGTGTAAGGACTGGGATTAAGCCCTTCTTTGGTCCCACGTTTGAGAAGCTCAGCACCTCTTTTTTCAGAAGTTAGTGGGTTCCCCCCTTTATGTACAGACTTTTTAAAGCTGCCCTGCTCTTCCTACTGTTTCTTTGGAGTCCTATGGAGAGGAAGGTGCTCAGGAGGGGTGTTTGTAGGGTCCCTGTTTGGACGGGCCCTCCAAAGATCTCCCTGGTGAAGTGCACAAGGACTCACCTGCTGGCAGCAGGTGCTGAGCTGCCCATTGCTGCGCCGCCTTCAGCTCAGCCCGGGTTTGCTGGAGCTCTTTCCACAGCAAGTTCAGAATGAGATTGTCCCCTCTGGTGGCATCCGATTTCTCCTGCTGCAGAGCTGTCTCCTGCTCCTCCACCTCGGCCCTCCTCAGCCAGGTGCTCTCCAGCCAGCCCAGCCTCATGGACATGTTGTGGCTCAGCTGCAGGACGTGCTCCAGAACCTTTCCTTGCTCGGATTCCTGAAGCCTCTTGGCTTCTTCAGCTTGGTCCCTGGTCCTCACAAGCACCTGCTCTACCTGGGACACGATGTGGGAGGTGACTTTGTCGAGGGTGGCAGCGCAGGTGCCCGCGAGGTTGGCGGTGAGCTGGGTCAGCTCCGCCCTCAGGGTCTGCAGGTCCACCCTGGGGAGCTCATCCAGCGCCTGCAGCATCATGTTCTCCTTCATCTGCGAGTTCTCCAGCATGATGAACAGCTTGTCCCACTTGGTGTGCTCCCGCTGGCAGTCGCACGAGGCAGCTGGAAGGGGAGATACAGATGTTGCTGTTCCTGTGCGCTTGCTTTTAAACAGAAGGAGAGCTTGACAAAATCTGGCTCTGTGCAAGGCTTATGTGCTCCAGACTGTCCCAGAGTCATGGAATCCCAGCCTGGGTTGGGTTGGAAGGGACCTTAAAGATCATCTAGTTCCAACTCCCCTGTCGCGGGGGGGTCGGTGCATTTCCCTCTATACCGAAACAGGAAAGTAGTGTGTTTTAAAGCAACTCTAAAACTGTCATCGGCAATCTTTTACAGCAAAACTGAAAACGTAAGAGTTTAAAGCAAATTCCAAGGCACTCTATCCGAGTGCTTTAGCACTACTATCCACAATAATCCACTGGCACAAGAACAGGCTTCTCCCTCTGAAAAAAGCATTCTTAGTAATAACTACGACAAGAGCTAGGCAACAAAGACCGCAATTCTGCATTTGCACAAATTTAGTTTAAATTGACTTACCTTCCTCAGTACCAGGGGCTGGAGCTTCGATTTCATTATCCAGGTTCACGTACATGAGATTGTAGTCATTGTCTTCGTCCAGAGCGGAACCAGAAGCCCTGCAAACACAGAACAGCGTGAGCAGGGAAAGGATTTCTTGGGGCAGCATTCTCCCAGCTGCTTCCTGGAGATCCCCGGGCTGCCTGGAGCTGCAGTGGCTGTAGCAGGGCTGGGAGCGCGAGGCAGCCCCTAATAAATGCTCCGAGCGCGAATGAATGAGCAGCCCCGGTGCCAGTGTTGTAACCGGAGCACGGGGGCTGTTGCTTTTGGCCGAGGAGAAGGGGGCGTGCAGTCTGCTCAGTCCCAGCCTTCCAGCTTCCACTGGGGGCTGTGCTGACTCGTGGAGGGGAAAAGCAGGGAAAGCTGCTCCTCGAGCTGCCGCTTCCCCCGGGAGCGGATTTATGGGGCGTGCAGCAATGCGGGGATGGAAGCACTTGGAGTTCACTGCCTGCCTTGGTTATGCTGGCTTGCGTTATTTGTGGAAAAGAAAGTGCTCCCTGCAAACTCGGTGTGTGCCAGGGCTGGGGAGGGCATTGGGAGGAAGGTAAACGTCCCTGGAGTTGCTTTGGATCCATGTGGCTGGTTCACCTAAACAGTGCAGCTTTCTGGGACAGTTACGTGGTGTTACGTGATAAATTCTATTTGATACTCGCAGTTCATTGCTTTCAGCAATAAAGGAGAACTCCGAAGGACGGCTTGTTAGAGTTTGGCTCTTCCAGCCCTAATTGCCACTGACCCCACCGTAACCATGTGGATCATCTGTTAGTGCTGTACCTTGTTTTGGGGGGGTGTAAATCGGGACCTGCACGAGCAGAGTTGTCTGTTAGCTTTGAAAAAACAAACCAAGATGCTTTTGGATGAGACATTAATGTAGTGAAAGTATTATTTCTGTTAATCTGGTTTAAATTCCATAATCTTACGAGTTCAGTGGGCCATTAATCATTTCAGAGATGCACTGCTTAGGTGAGATTAGGGATAATGTGGTACAGATTACGTGTTGGCTATGAAATATCCAGAGAAGAGCAGAGAAACAGCCCTCACGTAACTATATCTGACTTGCAAAATTGTGTTCCTTCCCATTTGTGTCTCTGGTTTTGCTCGTGCAAACCTGGGCTACCTGGGCCTTGGATATGGGGAAGGAATTCCTGGCTGGGAGGGTGGGCAGGCCCTGGCACAGGGTGCCCAGAGAAGCTGTGGCTGCCCCTGGATCCCTGGGAGTGTCCAAGGCCAGGTTGGACGGGGCTTGGAGCAACCTGGGCTGGTGGAAGGTGTCCCTGCCCATGGCAGGAGCTGGGGCTGGAGGCTTTAAACCAACTCAAACTCTTCTCTGGTTCTGTGATATGGGGTTCCTGCCACTGAGGGACCTCCAGCTGCTCTCCTGAGAATGCAAATACCAAATAGCAATGTCAAAGCTATGTATTAGAAATCTGAGAAGGTTGGTAAAGTAGAGTAGATCATTCCTTTCAAAAAGAATTTCTCCCTGGAAAGCGTGGTCAGGCGTTGGCAGGGGCTGCCCAGGGAGGGTTGGAGTGCCCACCCTGGAGGTGCCCAAGGCAGGACTGGCCGTGGCACTGAGTGCTCTGGGCTGGGGGACAAGGTGGGCATCGGGCACAGGGTGGGCTCCGTGGGCTGGGAGGGCTTTGCCAGCCTCAGTGGTTGTGTGACACTGGGATTTTCAGGTAGGTATGTGCCATGCCTGAGTCATCCCAGGGAACAAGTTAGTCCTGGTGCTTGGGCTTTGTCTTGGAATGCTCCCTTTGGAGGGAATATCAAACACAGCTGTTTGACTGTGAGAGCCCCTCCACCCATGTGACATTGCAACGTGCTCCCAGGCCCGCTCTTCTCCCCAGACTGTGCTGCTGGCATGGGCAGAGCAGAGCTGGAGCACCAGGCAACCTTTGCCGATTTTGGGTGCAAGGAGGGTGGCCAAAAAGGGGTACCTGGGTCGGGCTGGCACCGCCACAATACGCCAGCGTGGTTCCTCCTGCCTGCCTCACAGCCATCGGCTGTCCCCAACTGAAGGGTGGCTTCTGCCTGAATTGCATAATTCCCAGTGTGTGGTCTGTTGGAAAGTCTGAGAAAACCTAATCTGGAAAGTACTGGGGGTAAGGGTGGTGGGGAAGGAAGGTAATTAAGGAGCCGAGTAGGATGTTTTTCCATTCTCAGGCAACAAACATATTTTCAGGCTCTTGGTTTAGACTAAGGCAGATGAAGCAAGATTGGAGAAAAGTGACTTATTTGTAATTCACAATCTCACCTCTGGCTGCCTGAGTTCTGAGAATCAAAAGGTCGGTGAGCTGTGTGTGTAAATCCCTTAGAGAGCAAAAAGGTGTGACAAACAAACAGCACGGGGTCCTCAGACTAACTCCAACGTGAAAATACCAGCAAGCAGCCAACTGGTTGTGCCCAAGGACCTTTCTGGGGCTCCCTGGAGAACAGACACGAGCTGTGGTACCTGGGGGATTGTTTACACGGGTGTACGCTCAGGTTATCGAGTTAAAAGCAATTCTCTGTCAGTGAGGTCACTGAAATATCGCTGCAGAGGGATGGGGCTGCTCTGAAACTGCCTTGGCTTTTCATTTATCTTGGTTAGTGAATATAAACCCAGCAGTGTGTGCTGCAGGAAACTGCCCAAATCTGCCTTTGCACAGAGAGGTTTTTGTTCCGAGAGGCTCTGGGGCTGAAATCCATCACCTCGTGTCACGTCCAATTGTATCACTGCCCTGATACACCCGGCACTTCAAAGGCTTGTTTTCCCAGATTAAATAATTAGTCTTACTCTCCAGATCCCTTCCTATCTGTGACATCCCAGTTTAGGCAATAGCATGGCTCAGGTTTGAGTGTCTGTCCTTGCTTAAAGCTGCTATTTTTGTTGCTCTCTTTTGAATTCCTTCCCACCACACATCCATAGCTGACTTTGATGACTTTTTCCTGTCCAGGAATACGGGAATTTTATCTTTTGCAATCATTACAGTTGCTGAAATTCGGCTGGAGTTTAAGGGCTCTGCTCCACGTGGGCAGAAAACTTCCAGTGGAAACTAACCAAGGGCAAGTGCAAAGAAAAGACTTAATTCTGTAAGCACAACATTGGCCAGAGGGAAAGGAACTTTTAGCATATTTAGTACAAAATGTTTCAGTTTTGAACTACGATGTGAGTGTCTAGAAAAGTTCGAGTAAATACATCCGCTCACCTTTGTATCACAGAACCACAGAATATCCTGAGCTGGAAGGGACCCACAAGGATCACTCAGTTTAACTCCTGGCCCTGCCCAGGACACCCCAACAATCCCACCCTGCCCCTGTCCCGTTGTCCAAACCCTCCTGGAGCTCTGGCAGCCTTGGGGCCGTGCCCACTGCCCTGGGGAGCCTGGGCAGTGCCCACCACCCTCTGGGGGAAGAGGAGCCTTTCCCTGAGATCCAAGTTCACCCTTTGGCTGAGTTGGTGCTTTGCATCAAGCCCGTGGTACGTCAGTGGTGACACTTTTTAGACAGATTCACTTGTAGTATCAGGCAGAGATTTGCCCAGAGAATGTGGTTAGGAAACGGCAAAATGGAGCATTTTGCTAATCTTTTTAGGGTGGTTCATCAGCAAATCCCTTTCCTTTGTAGCTGGCCTTTGTGGCTATGTATAGGACAGAAAAACACCAGGGACAGCACCCAGGGAGTGGCTGGGGCTGTGCCAGGGCAGGCTCAGGTGGGATCTCAGGAGAAGGTTCTTCTTCCCCCAGAGGGTGGTGGGCACTGCCCAGGCTCCCCAGGGCAGTGGGCACAGCCCCAAGGCTGGCAGAGCTGCAGAAGGGTTGGGATGATGCTCTGGGGCACAGGGGGTGACTCTTGGGGATGGTCCTGGGCAGGGCCAGGAGTTGGACTCGATGATCCCTGTGGGTCCCTTCCAGCTCAGCACATTCTGGAATCCTGTGAAGATGGAAATTTGCCACGTCCATGAGGTGGGAGGTGGGGTCTGACCTCGCCTTTGGCACTGCCAAGGCTGCACCGAGGGCTCGGCGTGGCCCTCAGGGAGGAGCCAGGGGCTCTCCAGCAGGATAGGATGCAGAAGTGTGGCTGGCAGGAGTGCGGAGACGCTCCCCCAAAGGATAAGGACCCCTGAGGGATCATTACGAGCGGTTTGACTCGAAGTTGTCTGAACCTGCACTGAATTATGTGTTGGTTTCTTGGCCCGGGGGATGTTACAAGAACCAACCGTGTCCTGGGGCGCGTTTTCTGTCTCTGGCAAGAGCCCGACATGCTCCAGTCTGAACCCAAATATCCTCTTTTTGCCATCCATGTGCAGATCTGCTTATCTTCCCAAATTACACGGCTCAGATTTAAATGGGAGAAAAAGCAGCAGGCCAGAGAGCAGCTCCTCTTGGAAACCGATCCAAAGGGACCACGAGGACTTCCAAGGCTTTGCAGAAAGGAGCCGTACTAGGTTGCAACAGGCAGATGTTTTCCATATGTTGCTGAAGTGAAACCTAAATCCGTGGAGGCAGGCGTGTGCAGCACTGGGGGGTTATGGGCTTTGGGCTGAGCCTCGCCTTCAGATTGAATTACGCACAGACATCTTCAGGAACCCAGCGAGAGAGGGTTCAGCGCAGCTCTGCCGGCAGCTGAGTCTCCCTGGCTCCTTCCTGCTCCTGGGAATGGCATCCCTAACTCTTTCTTTGAGCAAGGGCATGTTTGGGTCTCTTAACAACCCACTATGCTTTCCATATGCTGCTCGTTTCGTGTGAGAGCCTGAGTGGCAGCAAAGGAGAACTACAGCTTTTATGGATTTTTTTTTTCTGTTCTGGTCCTTCTTGTTTTTTCTCTTTCTCTTTGTTAATCTCAGTCGCACTTGGTTTGGTCTAGAACTCACCACAGCATCATCCAGACCTGAGAGCTCACTGAGCAGCAGGCTCGTGACGTTGCACGTGAGGAACAAAATGATAATTAATAGAAATTTCTTATTTAGGTTATTTGTTGAGTTTCTTGGCCCGGTGTATAATGTTCCACGGCGCATTTTAGACCTCCCTGGTGTTGTACTGATGATCCTTCAAGGCCAGGTTGGACGGGGCTTGGAGCACCCTGGGCTACGGAAGGTGTCCCTGCCCACGGCAGGGGGTGGCACTGGGTGGGCTTTAAGGTCCCTTCCAGCCCAAACTGGTCTGTGACTCTTAAGAACTGGCGTCCCCGGGTGTGTGCTGATCTCCCAGCAGCCTCTCCAGGTGTCCCCACCAGCCCGTCCCCTCCCTGTCCTTGCTCTGTCCCCAGGGAACTCGATGCTGCTCCGCGTGCTCCCCGCGCTCTACGAGAAGCAGCCGCGGCCGATAGCGCTCCGTCTGCGGGAGCTGGTGGCACTGATGGCCCAGCTGGACCAGGCTGAGCAGCACCACCTCCTCAGGCTCCTCCAGACCGTGGCCAGGAACAAGGAACTCGGGGTAAAGCTCCTCGGCGATGTCTCGCTGCCCCCTTTGGCAGCGCTCTCTGTGTTTCCGTGGCTCTGTGTCAGCAGTGAGGGGTCCTTCACATGCAGGCACTGCCTGCCGGCATTAGTTCCCTGAAAGTCTCTACTTCCATTCCAAATTCTCCACCTAGTCATCAGGAGAACATAACAATAACTCTGCTGGACCAAAAGGTTTAGGTTAAGACATTTGTTTTCAGTGATTTTGGCTCTTCCTCTGTCAGCTGAGTGTGAATTCCCTTAGCTGTGTTTCTGTCAGAGAGCACGGGCTGTATTAAAATACATGTCAAGGGAGATCAAGATGAGTTAGGAACTGGTGGGAACTGATAATCCCCAAAAACTCCCAGAAGAATGGGTTGTTCTGTCCCCCATGTCTGTGTCAAAATGTCTCTTACGCAGACGCAGGTTTCTGGCTCTGAGGTGCATTAGTGTGCATGTGTGTTTGCACAGAGACTAATTACCCGGTGGATGGTTGTAAACACTCCATCCTCTTCGTAAGATGATTTTAAGCCTCAGCCTCCCCAAAATTGCCTTGTTACGAGAAATGGCAACCTACCAACAGCATATTTTTTAGGCAAGAGGGTCCTGCCCTTTGTTTTCCCCTTTCTTCCAGCTCTTGACCTTGTCACATTCTTTAGTTTCCTATGGAAGGCAAAAATTTCTACAAGTCCTTTAATTTAGCGTATCATTGGGGAAGGCTGAGTCTTATGTTGTTTTAATCAATAAAATATAGTTTGGCCCAGAGCAAGGGAAATGTTTGGTAAGGGTGGGTTTTTGGCCTGTTTTGTTTTTTATTTTTTTTAACAATTGGGCATTTCCTTACTTCTTTATGCATAACTGCCATATTTCAAGGCTGGAACTTACCCTGATTCCATATGTTGAGCTGAACTTGGATTGACCTCTCTGCAAAGGTCAGCAGGGGTGGAAAACCCCTTTATTAAATCGAAGGCTAGTAGTTTATTTTTATCACTCTGGTTACATCTCTCTTGGTGTTTTGTGTTCACAAATAAAATACATATTCATTTTGTTCCCGTCTGATTTTTTACCAGGTGCTGAAAGAGTGTTTGCCATTTTTGTTTGGGCATTTGAGGGACCCCAACCACAGTGACATGATTCTAAACATCCTTACAGAAATATCCAGCTATGAACCAGCAGCCTTGGCCCCTTTTCTCCCGACGCTGAAGGAGGTTGGGGAGAGTTTTCCAGGTCTGATTGGGCAAACAGCAAAGATCTTCGGAGCTGTTGGGCACATTGACGAGGTGAGCTTAGAAACAAAAGGAGTTGGCTTTGGGGGTGGGTTGGTTGGGGTTGTTGTTTCTGAATCTTGTGCAAAGCGATACATCGAAATATTTCATTTTTCACAAGTAACCCAACTGCCCTATCAGAACACAGAATCACAGGATGGTTTGGGTGGGAGGGACCTTAAAGCCCATCCAGTCCCATCCCATGCCCTGGGCAGGGGCACCTTCCACCAGCCCAGGTTGCTCCAAGCCCTGTCCAACCTGGCATTGGACATTTTCATAGATGGGGCAGCCATAGCTTCTCTGGGCACCCTGTGCCAGGGCCTGCCCGCCCTCCCAGCCAGCAATTCCTTCCCAGTTTCCCACCTAATCCTGCCCTCTGGCAGTTTGAAGCTATTCTCCTTTGTCCTGTCTCTTGGTCCCTTGTGAGAAGGTGTTCAGTGACGTGGGCTCACTGGTGACACTGGTCATTGGAGGATGCCCAGGGAAACCTTTGACTCCAGAGAAAATAGTTTATTTTGGCCCCTTATCCAAGTCACCCTGTTAAATCCTGGGGGTGGGTGGGTGGGCTGGGGTTGGCTCTGTGCCCACAGCTCCGCTGGCACATGGGATATCTCACACACCTTCCTTCCCGTGTTGCAAAGGGCCAATCCTCCCCGCTTTGGGTCTGACTTTGGCTGTGTATTGGCTGGGCCATGGGGGCTGATTGCTCTGGGGGCAGCACAGGGAGACCCTGCCCTTGCTGTTTCTACTGCTCTTGAGTTTTATATTCATTTAAAATTAAATTTATCTCATAGGAATCAAACCCAGATTTGGTTTGGCTTTGTAAATCTCGTTTCTGTTGTGGGGGCAGAAGCCAAAATCCCATCGAAGACCGGGAGCCAAATAAGCTTGTTGTTCCCTCCTTGTTCACTTCCATCACCGCAGCAAGTCTGACTTTTATAAGAGCTGCAGGTGACCATGTTTAATTCTGCATTTGGTATTTAAGAGTCAGCATCTCCTTGAAGCTTTACAGTTTATAACCAGCTAATCCTCAGCTGAGCACAGCTGCGATCACAACTGGAGGATTTGATTCAGTGTTTTGGTGTGTCGAACCAGCTCTTCCCATCTGAGTGTCCCTGAGGCTCAGTTTCTGCCTGTTTGTTACTTCAAAGGGCCCGGATTTATTTGTTTTGCCTTTTGTTGTTGTTATTGTTTTATACCGGCACCCAGAAGGAGGAGGGAACCAACTGGCCATGCTGTACTCGATATGTTGTTGGAAATGCTAGACCGAGGTTAAATTTCACAAAGACACGATTCGAAGCATCTTTTCTCCCCGTTTTTAATCTCCCGCTTTCCGTGGGCACACGCAGCTCCCGAGTGTCCCACGCGGGCTGCGGGGACAGGTCACTCCCCGCCGGGCTGTGTCACACACACGCTGCCCATCGAGGGGCATGAGCTGGCACCTCCTGCCCGGCCAAGCGAAGCCAGCGGGCAGGGGAGCGGCAATGGCAGCGCTGGACTTGGGTGTGTTGGTATGGCATCGATACCTCCCTGCGAGGGCAAGGATCGAGGCTTGGCCCTCTTGTGCCCCGGGGTGCGGGCAGGAGGGGCAAATCCTTCCCGCTGGCTCCTAAACCCAGGCTCCCGTGCTGCCCCGTGCCCCTTGGCGCTGGCGAGGGACCCTGAGGGATGGGAGCTCCGGCTGAAGGCAGAGCCTTTGTTGCAGAGGTGCCCCTCGTTTACAGCCCCAGCCTCTGCTGGTGCCAGCGCCCGTCTCAGGGCTGGGGCTGAAACCAGAGCCGGCCCCTTGGCCAGAAACGTGTGCGAAGCAAAACGCCGTCTCGGGGCAGAGGGCAATGGGGCACTTTAATGTATTTTTTCACCTATTTACTGTATCTTTTAAACCAACTGGGAATTTTAACCGACTCCTGAAAGCCCCGTGATCTCTTTTTGCAGTCTCCTGAGCCTGATTTTAAGCTAAAGCACAACGCTTTGCCACACCTCGTTGCTTGTATTTTAGATCTTCACCTTCTGGCAGATGTAATGCCATAAAATACAAGGGCTGCTCATGGAAAAACTCATGAATATGTCAAATAAGCATCGCTAAAATCACAACGGGCTCTGTCGATCCAAATAGGCTTTCTGAAGAATTTTGGATAGGAATTGGGGCAGGGATAATGACTGCTTTCATGTTGAGCTATTTTGCTGTAATTTTGTTTTGTATAACAGTTACGTATTATGTTACTCAGAGTTTATTGTTCTTTTACCTCACTCCAGGCGAGTAGCAGCATCTCAGCAAGGCTGGACACGCTCCAGCTGGATCAAAGTGACAGGAAAATGGTCAAAACTGCTCCTCCAGTTTGTCTGCCGCACAGTTTGTTTAGGGAACAAAAAATGTGTTTTAAATGTTAATTGAGCCTGTGTTTATCTCTTGGAGGGAGGATTGTCTTTCAAATAAACCAGTGACTATGCATCAAAAAGTCAACCCCTTTCAAGCCATTGAGGAAAAAGCTGCTTCAGAGCACCAGCCCAGCCCAGGGTGTAGCTGGCCTTTCCCCAGAGGGCTGAAGGGAACCAATTTGGCTGATGCTCTTTCCTCCTCTATCCCTGTCATGGCACGGCCCAGCAGAGCTTCTTCTCTCTGAAATACCTTGACTTTGCCTTCTAAGCATTGTCCTGCTCGTGGTGCTCGGGCCATGCCCTGCCAAACTCCCCTGGGTGTTTTTATGGCGCAGCTGGATCTGGAATCCGGGCTCCAGCAGGTTCCCCTCTCCAGCTCTGAGGTCCCCGAGGAGCAGAGGTGCCCGTGCCTGGCACACGACTTGCTGCTCCCTGCTGACCCTGGGGACAGCAAAGCTGTGCGTGTCAGCCTTTGCTTGTGCTGCAGCACAGGCTCCAAAATCCAGGGATCTCCCAATCTCTGTGCCAATCTGCTGAGCACTGGCTGGGGTTCCTGAGGGGAACCATCCCCAGGTACCCCGTGGGTGATCTGATAGGAGTTCCTGAGTTAATTGCTGATTTTTCTGTTGGTTTTTAGGTGTTTTTAGGACTGTGGAACTTGATATACTTAGGACAACTATAACAACGTGGAGGAACCCCCATCTGGAGGTGTTCAGCATGAGGCTGAATGTTCCCTGTCCCTGGACGTGCTGCATGGGCTTGGAGCAACCTGGGATAGTGGAAGGTGTCCTTGCCTGTGGCAGGGAGTGGGATGAGATGAGCTTTAAGGTCCCTCCCAACCCAAACCATCCCATGATTCTTCCCCTTTGAAGTGTCTGGTTTAGGATGTGAATTTGGACATGTACATACAAAAACAGTTGGAACTGGAATTGTGTGTCCTCTCCAGGCAGAGATGATAAAGTAGCTTCGCTAGAAAATATTTACATGTTTAATATTATGACCTGAAACAGCCCCTTTAATGCTCATTTGTGGGGGATGTGATCTGTGCTGATGAACTGGGGAGATCACATTCCTCTGAAAAATTGGTAGCAGGCTTTTGACTACAGAGGGCACATCAGACTTCAGGGCGTTGGCAGCGACTGACACCACGTGCCAGGCAGATCTGGCAATGAAATCTCCATTTAAACTTCTCTTTGTTGTGGAGTTAGTCACGGCTCTAATCTGAGTGCTGCTCCCAGACAAACTGCCATGGAAGGAGAGAACCCCTGTGATGTAGGAGGCACTTTAACCCCTCACCACCAGGGAGAGGAGCTGCTGACAGACCCCCAGCTCCTGCCCCCTCCTGCTCTGCCCTGCTGGGCTGGAGGGGCCACATCCACTCTGAGCAGCACAGATGACAGCAGACTCCTGGGGGACACTGCTAAATGTCAGCACCACCCAACAGGCCCAGGAAAGAGTTCAGAAAATCATAAAATCCCAAACTGGCTTGGGTTGGGAGGGACCTTAAAGCCCATCCAGTCCCAGCCCCTGCCATGGGCAGGGACACCTTCCTCTATCCCCGTCCAACCTGGCCATGGACACTTCCAGGGCTGGGGCAGGAGCAGCTTTGCCTCCCTACCCTCCATTTCTGTGCCCCTTTTTTTTGTCAAAGTCAGGCTGGACGGGGCTTGGAGCAACCTGGTCCAGTGGGAGGTGTCCCTGCCCATGGCAGGGGTGGCACTGGAAGAGCTTTGAGGTCCCTCCCAACCCAAAGCACCCTATGGTTCTATGGAATAGATGAGCCTGGCTCATCACAGGTGAAGGGGGAGCTCAGTGCTGCTGGTGCTCTGATCACTGAGCCAGGCTGATGTACCAGCCCAGAAGAATGTAGGGCTCTTCAAAGGGGCTTTGGGGACTCTGGCTCGAGGTCTGAGGAGGAGACAAGATGGCCTGAGCTAGGCTGGGTTAGGCAATAGCAAGAGGAACAAAAGTCACCTCAGCAGCACACAAATAAACTGTGTTTGTTATCATGGGCAGCCCCTTCCCCAGGGCCAGTGACTCAGCCAGCAGCACAGAAACCTCCCGGCACCAGCAAACAATGAATTAATGTGTTTATTAACGCATTTGAAACTGTCCTTACCTCCTCGTGCTGTCCAGGAGCAAGCCAGGACCTGCCTGCTGTACTTGGTGACCCAGCTGGCCAACATGGAGCACTCGTTCCACCACATCCTGCTGCTGGAAATCAAGAGTCTCACCGACACCTTCTCGAGCATCCTGGGCACGCAGAGCAGGGACATCTATCGCATGAGCAACAGCTTCACTGCCATCGCCAAGCTCCTCGTCCGGCAGCTCGGGACCGACGGCGCCCCGGGAGCCAGGTAGTGTCGGTGTGACAAAGCCCCTCCAGGGCTCTGTGCGGCAGCAGAAATTCACATTGCACCTATTCAAACTGCCACGAGAAGGGCCGTGTCGCAGATAAGTAGGCTAAGGCATCAGTTGAAAATAAATCAGTGAAGTCAGGCCACGCAATTATCATGGAGTTTTACTAGAAAATACACACTGAGAGCGATGAGAACAATGACTGGCTTAACTCCCTGATAGAGGTTTGCCTGAAAACGGGCTGAAAGAGATCTCTCAACCGCGGGCAGGGAGGTGTTCTGCTCACTCAGCTGCTCCTGAACGTGCACCCTGAGGCTGAAGAGCTGGGAGCGTGGTGGCGTTCGTCAGGGCGAGAACGTGTTATTTAAATATATAGCGGTAGTCACTTTTAATTAGTGGGAGACTCATAATTGGAGCGTGTGTAGTGAAACAGGTCAGGGGGCACAAAGGAATAGCGGTTCTGTGAAAAAATGTAACCCAGATGTCAGAAACCCCATAAGCATGAAGGACAGCCTTGGAGCCAGGCTGGGAGCGCTGGAGCCAAAACATTGAGGTCACTGGAGAAACGAGTATTTGGTGTCCTGGGGAGAGTTAAAAATGAAAAAGGAACCAGGAGAGAGTCCCTCATTTTCCTGCAGGGCCGTGAGAAACGCCCCAACCTCACCTGGTGGGAAAGCCCGCAGCAGAAATGGGGCCCTGGCTCTTGTTTTATGCGACATTTCCTTGGAGATAATGCAAAAGCCAAGTGGGGAGAACAAAGGAGCACGAAACCACACACTCATTCCAAACGAGCCCAGTTCGCTGCCAGAAAGAGGAGGGCAGGTGTCACCTGGGGAAGGGACCAGACGGATGTCACCTACCCTGGGAACTGCAGAGCAGCAGGACAGGGATTGAGGCACGATAATAACTTATGCAACCCATCGTGGTCCCTCAGTTTGTGGCTGAAAAACTACTTTGTTTGTTAAAATATTGTGATATTCCTATTCCTTATTATCTTCAGTGTTTAGCATTGATCTCTAGAGCTGATAAAAAAGGCAGTTAAACACAAGAAAAGGTTTTCATTAAAATCCTGCTGTGTTTCCCCATTTCTCCCTAAAATTCCCTTTGTTAAGGACTTGCTTTGCCAAGGAGGAGAAGCTTCATTGTCTGCATGAGTGTGGTTACAGATTATTTTTTTATTCTTCATCTGCTCCTTGGTCTTATTTATTGATTTATTTGTTTGTTTTAAATTTTATTCCCTCCCAGCCCTCTGTGCCCCTGGTTCCTTGTGTTATCCCAATGTGGCTGTGAAAGATCCCAGCAAAACACCGATTTTTCACAGTTAACATTTTCAGCTCTGTGGTTTTATGTTTCAGGCCTGTATCGAGCAAAGTATCGGCTCAAATCAAGGCTAAAATGAGAGTTCTCTGCTGATTTAAGCCGAGTTTACTCTGACCTGTGCTTGGTGAGAGGGACGGGTCCAGATGTTGACATGGAAATGCCCTCCCAGCTCTGGAGCTGCTGCAGCCACTGAACTGCAGAGGTTTATAGGGAGCAGCAGCCCAGAGAACTTGTGCTGTGAAAGGAAAAGGGCATTTTAAAACGTGTGGCTGGATTGTAACCACTCCTGCCAGGACTCGTGTGTTTACATAAGAGGAAGCTGATGTCTTTGGAGCCACGGGTGGCTCGGGGTGGTTTGACACAGGGAGTGTTCCATGTCGTTAGTGCAGAGCGTAATTAAAGCCAGGCCAGGCTCTGGTGCCCCTTGCTGTCACAAACCTGAAGGTTAGTCAGCCTCAGAGGTGCTTTCAGCACACACAGAGATTTAATGGACTCACCCAGCCTGGGAGCACAGTCTGGGCAACCAGCCCTCGTGCTGGGGAAGAGCTGAGCACGGCTGGCTCCTGCAGTGCTGCCCGTGCCCCTGTCCTGGCTGCGGGCAGTGACCCTTACACGGCGAGAGGAGAGATGTGGGTGAGATACAAGGGAGAAGTTCTTCACTCAGAGGCTGGGCAGGCCCTGGCACAGGGTGCCCAGGGAAGCTGTGGCTGCCCCTGGATCCCTGGGAGTGTCCAAGGCCAGGCTGGACGGGGCTTGGAGCAACCTGGGCTGGTGGGAGGTGTCCCTGCCCGTGGCAGGGGTCGAACTGATGGGCTTTGAGGTGCCTTCCAATCTAAACCCTCCTGTGACACCGGGACAATTCTATGATCTTTCCTCCACCACTTGCCTTCCTCAAACATCCGTGTCCATCCTATTTGAGGTGGGGATTAGTGTTCACATCTGTCCAGTGACAACCCACAAGGACCCACAATGGATCCATCCTTGCTGCCTCCGTGCCCCCAGAGGCGAAGCCCTGGCAGCAATCCCACCTCCAGAGTATTTTTAGCAATCCCCATTTGTGCTGCTCTTTTTCCCATTGTAAGCACCTGATTTCTGATGCTGACAATGCTCTCCAGGTCTGGGGAAATGTCCTTCATCCTGACACACCACCCTTGGCTTGCTGACCTGTGCACTGAGGTCTCTCTGTGCAGGGAATTCAAAAGCACGAGATGATGAGCAGCCTGGTACCGTCTCTCAGGGCAGGCCATCGTGGTCTCTCCATGAGCTCGTGCATCTCGAAAACAGCCTGAGCTTTGGTGTAAAGTGATCCTGCTCAGCAACCTCAGCAATGTGCCGAAAGCCTCTTGCCAAGCTTTCAAACAATGGTTTGTTTTCCTGGGGCTGGGAGGGGAGGCGGCAGGAGGGGCCGCCAGGCACCCGCTGGGCGAGGCACGGAGCCCTCGCCGGCCCTCCTGCCTTCCCGAGGGATGGGGGTGCCTGCAAAGCTGGCACACGTGGCAGCTTCCCTGCTCTGGCACCCCGGGCACCAGCAGCGGCCGAGCCCAGGTGCCGGCTTGAGGAGCACCAAGCAGTGACAGTTCCACCCTCCGCACCCCGAGGAGTGGCCCTCTTCTGCTCTACGTACGGAAAATCGGATTCATTCACGTGTTTCCTCGAGGTCTTTTCCAGCCTGGAGGATCCCATGGCCCTGTAGAAGTATTTCCTTGCGTTCCCTTCCCAAAGCCGTCGGGGCTCAACGGGAGAACGCTGGACAAAGAGGCGCTCTTATAAAGCACCATTTTATTTCCCAGCATCGCCAGGGCTTCCTGCTCTGGGGCCGTCCCTCCCACGGCCAGCAGAGCATCCATCCCCTCTCCGGGAGCAGAGGCTTCCCGTGGGTTCCCCACGGAACAGGCGCTTCCTCAGCGCTCGGCTCCCGCAGTGGGAGCAGTGTTGGGAGCGCTCCCGGAGCGACAGCTTTGCCATAAATGAAATGTGCTCCGACAGCCCCGGAAAGATTTGTTAGCAAAGGTCACACCGAGGGTCTTTATTACAGCAGAATAATTTTAAAGTGCTCCTCGGTGTTAATGTATTATGAGATCTTGCTTAAATTAAAACAAGGCGAAACTCGCCAGCTCCCCTGAGAAATACCCTGAGCTGCCTTTATCAAAACAAATGAAAAAGTGCGTTTTGTGCCGCAGTATTTCTGGTTGTTTCTTTAAAAACATGCTTTTTACAACTGGTAATTTGCAGTTTGGGGAGCTTTTAATGGGCTCCCCGACTGCGAGCGTGACTTGTTGAGACTCTGCTGCTTTGGAAGTGCTGTGTTAGAACTCTCATTTGTGGTTTTATATATCCAGATTTTATAGATTTAGCTATTCAGATGTTTGCTCATCTGGAAGCAAAAACGAAAAAAAAAGAAAATCAAACAAAGAAATGGTCAGAAACAAAACAAACTTGCTTTAGAGCTGTGGGGGGAGTTTAAAAAGCAAATACTGTCCAGTACCCCTTAATTCTCTAAAATTCCTGGCTGCTTTATCCTGCCTTCAGGAGTTTTTGGGCCAGTTGCTCCATAGCTGCAGGAGTGAGATGGGAGCATGCACATTCCAGCAGAAGGAACCTCCGGGAAGGGGGAGAGGGGAAGGAGCACCAATTCTCCTGCTCTTGGTCCCCTGGGAAAGGCAGCCCTGCTGCTCGGAAGAGCCAAGCAGCATCTCCAGGGCAGAGTAACGATACTCAAGGTTTAGGTTTCCAGCAAATGGCCAAATATTCGGAGGAGCTGAGTCTCTGTATGCTGTGAGTGATGGAGGAACCCCAAAAAACCCTTTCTCAGAAGCTCTGTGTTTGGGGAAGCCACACTTTTACCCACAGCCTCTTTTCCAGCAGGTTTCTTTTTGTCCTGTAGGATTAACAGCTTCCCTTCAATTCCTTTGAAAGTTACCTTTGAATATTGCATTAAAATGTTGTGTGTTGTGGCTGCCCCAGCCCTGGGAGTGTCCCAGGCCAGGCTGGACGGGGCTTGGAGCAACCTGGGCTGGTGGAAGGTGTCCCTGCCCATGGCAGGGGTGGCACTGAATGGGTTCTAAAGTCTTTTCCAACCCAGGCCATTCTAAGATTCCATAATTCTGTGATTTTAAGATTAACATAACAAGTTTAAAAGAAACCTTCTTGTCCTGTTCACTTTGATTCTTCATTTTCTCCTTCCTGAACTGCAGTGCCTTTGCTTGGAGCTTTTCCTGAGCCTGTTTCTGCTGAGTTTTAAAAGGTCTTTTTCTTACTCAGAGTGCAATAATTCAGTAAGAACTTCATGTACTTTGGTTGAATCTTTAAAACCACAGAGTTCTCTGAGCTCTGCAAATAGCTTGACTTTTGCTTTATGAAAATAATGTAATAAGTCAGTGTTTAGCAAGCCTGGGAGAATGGTTTGAGTTCAGATGAAAACCTTTCTACTATGAACTACCAGGAAGAGTTGTGATTTGCTTATGCAGGTACAGCACGTGGGGTTTCTAATCCAGGGTTGTCAGAGATGTTCAGTGTTCCTGATCCATCAGAGACATTGATGTAGAGGATGTTCCTGAAAATAATCTAAGGAAATCTCTGCTGAAACATATTTATTTTGCCAGGTCCGTGGCACAGCTGACAGGCAGAAACGCAGCATCAGCGTCGCTGTGACCAGTGCCAGGGTTAAACCTCTGCTCTCTGCTTCCTTAGGATGGAAAGCGACACTGAAACAGAGTCTGCTGCGCCCCTGGATGATCTAAAATGTGTTATGAACGGAAGCGAAGAAGATGAAAAGCTTCAAGTCAAAATCCAGGCTTTTGAAGAGAAAATAAATGTTGACAGCAGCACTCCTGGCTCAGTGCGGAGGTACAGCCTGGGCCAGGTTTCCAAAGAAGAAAGGAAGGACATGAGATTTAACAGGTATGGCTCAGGAGAGTGGGCGAGGGGCTTCAGGGATATCAACTTTGTCATAAAACTTCATCCAGGCTTCGAGGATTTCGTCCACTTGCGCAATACCCACGGGCATCAGCAGCCTGATTTTAACCAAGTCTCATAGCCAGGAGTTCAAAGGCTGGGTGAAATTGGTTTTAGTCATGGCACGGTTTGGGTTGGAAGGGACCCTAAAGCCCATCCCATGGGCAGGGACACCCTCCACTATCCCGGGTTGCTCCAAGCCCCGTCCAGTCCTTGGCCGCTCCCAGGGATGGGGCAACCACAGCTTCTCTGGGCTACCCATTTAATCTCTTCTGTGCTCTAAAGCTGCACAAGGAAAATACCTGCACAGAGATACCTCATAAAGGAAGGTACAGAGACCTTTTTTGGGTGCAATCAAATTTTGGGTGCACATCAAGTGACACAGGGTGCCCCCAGCGTGTCCTTAGGCTGCCTCTGCACAGCAGCCTCACAGGAGCTCTGCCCCTCCTGCCCCAGCACTTGCCCTCGAGTCACTCCTGCACTCCTGACTCCACTGCAGCCCCAGCACGTGCAGGGTGCGGGGCAGGAGGAGCTGGAGCCCGAGCCCTGGGCCAGGGAAGTGCTGCTGGATGGAGCTTTTATGATGTGATTGATAAAGCAGAGACGCCCCTCCTGGGGTCACAAGATCCTTGCCGAGAGGTTCCCTCGCTCCCCCCGTGGAATGCAGATGTTGGGATATATGGATATTGTTTAGTTTCATTTGCTTATTAAAGCTGTGCCTCGAGCTTGGCTTTGAAATGCATATTCTGCAGCAGATCTTTGCCCCTGGCTGCGTGAGCCCCACACTGGGCTCTCTGAGGCCGCTGCACGGGGGCAGAGCAGGGCTTGGGCTGGTTTCGGTGCCTCACCTCTGTTCCAAAGCGTTTCTCCTTCCCTTCATCTCCCTCCAGGTCCAAGAGCCTCGCCCTGCACGCCCTGCGCGCCAAGGAGGGGAACTCGGAGGGAGGGCAGGACGAGGAGAGCGGGGAGGTCTCTGCTGGCATCTCCTTCACCGACATCTACATCAGCCAGGGAAATGAGAACCTGCCCTGTGGGGCTGATCCCGAGGCAGCAGCACTGGGAAATTCCTTGCTTTCACCCCAAAGTACCGATTACCCGGAACCAGCAAATTTACCAGAATCCACCCAAGAAAAGGCCTTGGAAGGAAGTGCAGCGGCAGCCACGAGCCCTGTGGAATACCAGGACAAGCTCTACCTGCACTTGAAGGAAAACCTGGGTAAAGTGAAGGAATATGTGATGGAGATGGGGAGGAAAATTCCCATCCCTGACCAGTGTGTGATCGAAGGTAAGCGGGACAAGCCTTTCCCATTCCAAGAGCTCTAACGCTCCAAATGGGCAGCAAAGACGCTCCAGCACAGCCCTCGTGGGCCGGGAGAAACATTAGTTTTAGAAACAACATCATTCCCAAACCGAGTGTTCCGAAACCTTCCGGGACTGTTTTCCTTCAGAGACATGGTGCAGCCCTCGCCCATCCCGGACTGCCAGGCGGGTTGATGGGAAGGTTGGCTTTGGGATGGCAGAGGGCACGAACCCCGAGGGGGTGGCAGAACCTCTGGGCACACCTGCAGGGCAGGCAAGGGGAACGTGCCCAGCTCCAGGGGCTGGTTATGGAGCTGGGATGGCCAGGAGAGCCGACGTGCCGTGGGCTGGACCAGTGTTAAGGTGATGCCTGAGGCTGCTTCTTGGCCTGGAGCAGAGCCGTCTCCTTCCAGCTGAGTGATGAGGATGCAGGTCAGGACCCCCAGGGCAGCACAGCCCAGCCCAGCCACAAAACTCCTCAGAGGCACAGCAGGACGAGATCCTGCGGGTTGGGGTGGGTGGGATCCCAGCTCCCCAGTCCCTGGGGTTGTTCAGTGTTTTCTGCTTTCACCAAGGGTGGTTTGTTTCCAAATGAGAGGGAGATGGGCGAGGTGAGTCTGTGATGCTCCTCCTCTTTGAAGGGAGTGTGTTGGGTTGGACTGGGTTGGGATCCTCCTGCTTATCCCCTTTAACCTGAATTTCTGTGCGTCCAACAACTCACCGGAGGCCCTGAGCTATTTACAGCCCAACCTTCGAGGGCCACGTTGATTCCAAACAGTATCTGCCTCTATAAATGAAATTAATTTTCAGGTCACTTAAAATATCATCTTCTAATACACCACAACTTCAGCTCCAACAAAAAGCAACTTAAGCTGATAAAATATTTATTTCTTTGCTTTTTCAGTGGTCTAGAAGTAGAAAAGCAGTTTCCACTCATAAAAAGAATATAATCACACATCTTTTGAAAGCCTATGCTTCTGGAGAGTTTCCTAAATATCCCAATTCCAGGTTTAGAATTTGAAATAGTTATTTGGCAGAATTAATGATAACTTGTGAGTTTTTTCATAACGCAACAGTGGAAACATGAGAGTGAACACTCTGCCTTTTGAAGTGCCGAGCGTTGTGACCCTGCATTAACCAAATGCCATATATTGAATATTTCAAATGTATTGCTCAGCTTCCTCTCTGCAGTGCCTGAGCATGCAACCGTTTCCAAATTCATTCAAACTATTGTAATTTCCTGAAAATCCTCAACCAGCATTCCTAGGGAAATTCTTTGAGCGGCGACACATGTGCAGAGCAGGAGATTTATGTGACTCATTCTAAATCTGCTGAAGAAATGCAGCCTGGCTCAATGCACGGGGGACAGCTTGGGTAACACTCCAGATATTGCAGAAACCACTCCAAAAACCTGCGCTGCTTGGACTTCAGAGGTTCCTGAACTCCAACAGGCCCATTCAAATGCGTGTTTTACTCTTCAATACGATGCTTAGGAAAAGAAAATATTAATATACACAGTTGGCTAATTTTATGTTAGTTGTGGAGGAGTCTGAAGCGGAAATTTAATATGTAAAACGTGGAGAATGTGAAAAGATAAGAACCTCTGAGCAATCCCTGAGGAAACAGAGTGTTTGAAGGAAATAGTGGCACGATGTGTTGAGGGAAATGGCCCCGTGATGAGCAAACAGGGCAGTGCACGTTCCTCACCAGCCTTCCCTGCTCAGGCCTTCCCTGGGCTTTCACGGGGCAGCTCCTGGAGCTCAGCAGAGTGTGACTGTCAGCTCTGGGAATTCCAGGGGATGGATGACGGGCCACATTCTGTTCTCTTCACCAGAACTGCACCCCCTGCTCACGTTTCTGGGGGGGATGATAAGGGCAGACTGTCTGGGAACAGGGGGACTTCCTCACTGCTCAACACCCGGACTGGGGGGCATCTCCAAAGGGAGATGTGCTGGGGAGGACAGTTTGGGGATCCCTGGGCAGAGCCACAATGACCGTGTAGGGCCCTGTCAGAGCCGGGCACCAACAAGGCAGTGCAGGGTGTCCCTCCCCATGGCAGGGGGTGGAACGGGGTGCTCTGTAAGGTCCTTTCCAACCCAACCGTTCAGTGCTGATTGGAGCCTGAATTGGAAGGATAAGGGAGAAAATCAGAGACCTCCATGCGAAGGAGAATGGACACCTCAGTCTGGAAAAGAGGGAGCTGGGGGAGATTTGCAGTGTCTTGAATGAGAGAGGATTGACTGAGGAGTGGCTCCCTGTCTGCCCCCGGGCAGGGGCTGGGGAACACCCACCCGAGTCCTCAGAAGCAAATCCATCACACGCAAAACAGGCACCTCTGCTCTGTGGAGCTGTTTGTGATTTGAAAACTGGCTTTTTTTACAATTGAGCCAGACATTTGCTGTGTAGGTCTTAACCCTCACAGAATATTTGTGCTTTTCAGTCTCCTTGTTGACTCACAGGCTCCTTTGATTTATATGTCCCAGTTGATGTAATATTAACCAGAGTGTTGGGTTTTACAGCTCTGAAGGGATGCAGGTGAGGAACTGTCAGGGTGGATCCACGAGCTGTCTGGGACAGTTTGAAGATGCCTCATAAAGACACTGAAAAACTGTCATGTCAGCTCCGTTATCTCATTTAATATTTACTGGTTTTGGCTGGATGTGCTCTGGGCAGAGGAAAGGTGTGAATTGGGTGATGATCCTACAGCAGGAGCAGCGTTAGGACTGGGCTCTTGGCCAGGACGTCTTATCCTAAGAAACTGGCCAAGCTGAGGGTGTTTCAAAGAGCAGAGAAGCTACAACAGCTCTCCAGACTCACGTGTATAAGTGAATTTTTTGGCATAACGCTGCAGTCAGAGAGGGGATTCGAGCTGGGGCAGAAAGAAGGAACCCAAAGCCACAAAAATCCATTTATTTGAGCTTGGTTCAGCTTGGGGCTGATGGTTTGGTTCAGCCCCTCCTTAGTTGTGCCCAGATCCACATCTCTGCCATACCTTAAGCAGTTTGAGGAATTCTTGTGCATAGTGTTTGTCACTTTAATCCCCTTAATCCCGGGGATCTTTTCCACGAAAAAAAAAGGGAAAACCCCCACCATGTTTGTCATACCCTTCAGCTTTCAGGGAGTTAAGCAGAGAGTTTTCATCAGCCCGTATTTTTCCAGATGGTTTGTGATCCTGCATCTTATCGGTACCTCCAGGATCTCGCAGAGGGGAGAGGCCCAGGCTGTGCCTCAGGAAATTCCTGAGTGTTCCTGAGGCTGGTTCTTGTTTCTCCGAGAGCCCTGGGAGGGGTTACTGCTGCCTCAGTGGGACTGGGCTCCCCATGGTTGAGATCAAGGTCCCTACCTTGCAGCTTCTCCACTGGTTTTATTCAGTGCCCCCCCAAAAGTCCGTCAGCCCTCCTGCTTCTCCAGGTCTCCCAAACCCTTCTGGGGAAATGGGGCTGGTGGTGGCTTGAGGTTGCTTTGAAAGGCTTCGGTGCAAGATGGAATTCCTCCATCAGGTGTTGTTATTCCCTGTTCTGAGGGTGGGCAGGCCCTGGCACAGGGTGCCCAGAGAAGCTGTGGCTGCCCCTGGATCCCTGGAAGTGCCCAAGGCTGGGTTGGACGGGGTTTGGAGTGACCTGGGACAGTGGAAGGTGTCCCTGCCTATGGCAGGGGTGGCACTGGGTGGTCTTAAAGTTCCCGTCCAACCCAAACCAGTCTGTGGCTCTCTGATGACCCTGTGGTCACTGGTGTTAAGACCTGCCCAGTGTTGGCTTTGGGAGGGCCACAACACCCAGGTGGGGACGGGGAGCTCCCAGTTTTAGGTGCCTGTGCCCCGTCAGCCCCGCAGGCAGTGCGGGGCTCCTGGGCACTGCACACCCCGCCTGCTCCAGCTCCCACCTCGCCCCCGTGTCTGATGGAGGATGTTTGACCTGCTCTGGTTTCCCAGATGCACGGGGGTGGTGGAGCAGATCCATGGCCGTGTGTATCCTGCCTTTGGGAGAGGCTGCTTTCAGATGATTCCCAGACACAGGCCTGTGTGCTGCTGGATTTGGTTATACAGAGGGCAAGTCCTTGCTTGCCACTCTAGTGCTGGTTGGTTTTTAAGGCAATTTGGGTAAAAGCACCACCATTAATGCCAGCAGCTCAGAGCTTTGGGTGCCGAGTGGGCTGCTGGATGAAAGCACCTGGTAATGTCTGCGTGTCCAGGATGCCGAAGGACGTGCCATCTCCAGCCTCCTTTTGAAAGGACAGAGCCCGTGGAGATGATGGAATCACCCCACCCTCAGTCACTGGAGCCACGCTCAGACACACAACCTCCCATGGGAAACACTGGAGCCTTTTTCCAGCAGTAGGTCCCCGCTGGCTCCTCGGTGCCACTCAGGAGGAAATACATCCAGCAAACTTTTCATGGGATCAGTGACAGAATGCTGAAAGAGGAGGAGGCGGCAGGGGAAACAGGTTGCAGCGCGCTGGCCCGAAATGTGGTTGCTATTACGTTTTATGGGGTACTGGGAGATAATGGGTCCCACATGACGGCGCGGATGGAAGGGCTCAGGGCTCCCCTGCAGCGCTCGCCCTGCACCGGCCCAATAAATTCCAGCATTCCACGAGCCCGGCGCTGATTTGGAACAGATGGGCCCCTGGTGCTTCGGTGGGATCACAGAGCCGTGTAGGCTCGGGAGAGCGTTCCCAGAGACCGGGGCTGGGGCTGCTGGGCCACCACCCATGGGCACTGGCACTGAGGTCTGCAGGGCGGTGGGCGTGTGTGCCAGCGCTCGGGGTGACCCCGTGCCCGTGGTGGTCTGTGCTGTCAGACCGTGGGGTGCCACGGGCAGCGCAGTGGGAGCACGGACAGCGCTGACCGTGCTGTCCCCACAGCTGGTGACAGACCCTGGGAGCGTCACACCGACGCTGGAAGCAGCACTTGGGGCAGGCTGGGCTCCTCGTGGGTGGAGGCACAAACAGGAGCACTTGGACTTCAACAGGGCTCGGAGCAACCCGGTCCGTGGAAGGTGTCCCTGCCCATGGCAGGGGGTGGGATGAGATGGGCTTTAAGGTCCTCCCAGCCCAAATCACTCTGTGATTCCATGATTTCTGAGCTTCTGGATTTGCCTCTCTGTGATGGGTTGTACCTGTCCACAGCCCATCCCGGTCCTGCCTTCTCCACTGCTTTTCGTGTGACTTACTGGAGGTGAAATCTCTTGGATTGAGCTAAGGCATGCACACAAAGCTAGAAGTGGTAAAAGCAATATAAACTAGCATTTCTTGAAGCTGTCTGCTCTAAAAATTACCCTTTTCTCCTATAAACATGTTTATTGCTTGCATACTTTTTGTAACCCAAACTGAAGAGATCAGGCAAAGGAAAGTGAGGAGGCTGAAAAAGCTTAAACCCAAAATTTAAAAAGTCAGATCCATTTCTTATTGGCTCCATGTTTATGTGTGGGTTTGATTCTATTTAGGAAATTTATGAGCATACTTCTACTCCTATTAACAGATTTTATTTACTAGTGAAGGATTACCAATGCAAATCAAATAATGCATTGACTGTTCCCAGAACCAGTGACTCTGTACCCTCCTGGTTTAGCCCAGTGTGTTAAACTGGAATAAGCAACAATTAACAGCTCTACTGACATTCCTCTGTTTGTATTTTGTTCTTTTCCCCCAGGCACAACCACTTAGTTGTGAACTTTAAAATTGCAACATATATTCTCTTGTTTCCTGTAGGAAAAACAAGTTGTTCCTTATTCTCTTGCTAGAAGTTACAGACTTGCCAAGGGATGGGAATGTTTCTTGACTGACAAATGTTTCCTTGGGATCTTGATAAGTCATCTGGGCATTTGGTGACTCTGTGGGGTGGGTTTGTGTCTTGTGTTCCTGTTCCCATGCTCTTCATGTTCTAAAATCCGTTCCTTGTGTTACTTGGACTCTCCCTCCATGCCAAGACCAGCCAGTCTGAGGAAGGAGGAGAACTCTGCAGACAGTGACAGGACACAGGGAATGACTTCCCACTGCCAGAGGGCAGGGATAGATGGGATATTGGGAAGGAATTCCTGGCTGGGAGGGTGGGCAGGCCCTGGCACAGGGTGCCCAGAGAAGCTGTGGCTGCCCCTGGATCCCTGAAATTGTCCAAGGCCAGGTTGGACGGGGCTTGGAGCAACCTGGGCTGGTGGGAGGTGTCCCTGCCCATGGCAGGGGTGGCACTGGGTGGGCTTTGAGGTCCCTTCTAACCCAAACCATTCCATGCTTCTATGATCTTGTCCTTCTTTATGGAGCAGATGTTCTGGGTGCCCCAGCTGCTGCTGCTGCTGCCAGCGCTGCAGGACGGGGGAGCAGCAGGTCCCGTGCTGGGGGGATGCTGAGAGGAGACGCTGCTGAGTGGAGGGGTGCACAGAGCCCTCCAGCGCCTCGGCTGTTTGCTCTGAGGTGCCATCAACAGGGATAATTCCAAGTAATTGGATAAAACGAGCCTTGTTCTGCCTGGGCAGTGTTACCCCAGACGCTCGGCAGGAGATTTTGCTTTGCTGCTGCTGAGGTGAAGCAGAGCCATGAACTTCTCTCCTGGCAGGGTTAACCGAGCTGCTGCTCAGCCCAGATGAAATGTCAGCCACTTACACAGACTTCTCACCCAATAAACTCACCTTGCCCAGAGCCAGCCTGGCCTGCTTTCCACCTGGATGGGTCACAGGCTGGGACCCCCCTTCCCTCCTCCTGCAGCATCTCCTGGTGTGTTGGCAGGTACCAGGGATTGTGCTGGCCCAGGCAAGATCGTCGTATCCATGTCCAGCTCCGAGAGCTCACACCCAAACCAGCCATAAGGCAAGTCTGTCTCTGGCATTTTTAGTTTCCCTCTTGCTCAGTCCCCACCTCTCTGAGCCCTCGCAGAACAGAAGTGCTGTAAGAGTCACAGAGCCAGTGGCTGGAATGAATGGTGTTTCCATAAATCCTAATTCAGGTCAGATGGGACAGGTTACTCAGGGAAACGGAGGTTGGCATAAACACCCTGCTTCAAATTTGTTTTCAGCGTTTAGAATTGACAGGAGTTTTTAAAGTACAAAACTGGTTTTAGGCCCTGTAAAAGCATAGCTTAAATGTGACCAACATAATAGGCTTAATGTCCTCAGGGAAATCAGCTCATTTTTCCTTCCTCTCTCCCTTACATGCTTCTGACCATTTATTTTAAAGAGCTGCAGATCCATCTTGGCCATAATTTGGACTTCATTGGTATAAATCACATCTACAGGACCTTTAGTCAACACTGGATCACCAGCACTCGCCAGGACGTGCCTTGTGCTGGGGGAGCAGTTGCAGAGCAAGTAGGTTCTGGTGACAGGACTCTGTGTGTTGTATCTTACTGATATCCTGAAAATTTCCTGGGACTCAATTAATCTTTCCTTACCAGGTGAATTCAGGGGGAGCCATTAAATGTAATGGAATTACACAGAAATTCAGGGAACTGAGTTGTCTCCACCTTCCAAGGCTGGGACTGGTTTCTTTTTACCTCCAAAGCTTTTTTACTAACTCAAGGCTGCAAATGATTCTGTTTTGTTCTTCCTAGAAAAAAACTGTTTTGGCTTGTTGTGAATAAGCCTTTTCATGCTGAATTATTTCTGCCTTATCTCTGAAATCCATGGGGATTTCACAAGGGGGACTTTTGGTCCATAGTATTTATCTAACTTGCCATGAAGGACTGGGAAAAGTGTGAATCACAGCTTACCTAGAGCTGAGCCCATTGATGTGGCTGTGTTTCAGGACAGCACAAAATGAATCTTAAGCTGCACATGACACTGAGTCCATGCAATTGAAAAACACTGCAATGATTTTAAAAGCACCTTTTTTTTTCTCTCATCCCTGGAAGTGTTCCAGTCCAGGCTGGACGGGGCTTGGAGCAACCTGGGCTAGTGGAAGGTGTCCCTGTCCATGGCAGGGGCTGGAATGAGATGAGTTTTAAGGTCCCTTCCAACCCAGCTCACTCCATGATTCTGTGACTCTGCTGACGTTGGGATAACTGGGATTAGCTCCTGTGTGTGGAAACTGGTAGTTCATTCTAAACCATTGAAAAATGCATGTAGCAATCGTGGGCTGGTTCTCGGACATTGCCAAACTCAGCACATCAAACGCAGCAGGAACAGCCGTGAGTAACAGCCCGTCTCATCCCAAAGCTTTGGAGATTGTCTGGGTTGGAGGCTTTTTGCACTTGGTATTGACAAATGAATGCTGCTTTTTTCCAGGAACTTTGTGCTCAGCCAGTGCTGGCTCCGGTGCTGGAGCTGATGTGGATTTTGGCCCACGTTCTCAGCCTCGGGGCTTTTCTCAGTGTCATCCACAGAGTCTTGCTAAGCAATTTCTTGAGGGTCTGTGTCTCTCTGTGTATCTTCATCATTTCTTGTTCTGTGGCATTGAGGAACCGCCTTCACCTCCTTGGTGCCCAGAGAAGCTGCGGCTGCCCCATCCCTGAAAAGGGCCGGGTTGGACAGGGCTTGGAGCAGCCTGGGATAGTGGAAGGTGAAACCAGATGAGCTTTAAGGTCTCTTTGAACCCAAACCAGTCTGTGATTCCATGATTCCCAGTCCCATCAAACAGTCCCACCTGGCCCTGGGCCCCCTTTCTCAGTTGTTTCTCTGTCACCTTCTGCTCCAGCCACTGTGGCTTCTGTGTGAGACTGCCCAGGTGGGACTGGATCAGCTGTGTGTGGACTCACCAGCCAGCTCTGGGCTCCAAGGTTTGCCTGCAGCCCTTCAGTGCCTCCTGGGACTCTTGTCAATTCAGACATTTGTTACTGGAAAGTGGTGGCTGTTCTCAGGGAAGAGGAAGGATCTCTGCCTGCTCCTCCTCGCCCTGGCTGTGCAGGGTACCTGGAAACATGCACATGCTACATCTGCAAGGAAATCACCGAGAGTGACTTCCCAAAATGAAGCATTAAACTTTTCACGCGCAGGGACCGAGGCCAAGCCTCGGTTTCTGGTTGAGTGCATTGGTTTAAGGTTTAGCATCTGTGAGGTATAAACCTAAACCAGGGGCCTGCAGCTTGGACTGTGCTGTTGGAAGAGCAGCTGTCAACAGCCTCCTTGGAGACGTCACTGGGTTTGTGCTTTAATGCGTCCCAGGACTTAGGATTGCTCTAATTAACCCCTCTGGTTCTCACACTCCTTCATTATATTGAACATGAAAGCGGGCAGGTTTGGGTAGGGAGCGCTGTGTTTGGGTAATCACCTTCATCTCCAATTTGCATCTATTTTGGTGTAACTCTAAGCCCTGGGTTTCTGCTGCTGAATGCTCATGGTCACCACGTGCTCCTCAGACCGCTCTCCTGTAGATCCGAGGGTACCTTTGTGCTCCGTGATTGCCGTGACCCAAACAGCACTTCCACATTCCCCAGGGTTTAGCCAGGTGCACAAATCAAAACCATCCTCAAAGAGCAGCCTACAAATGCCCAATGCTTGGCATCGTCACCTCTTCATGTCAACTATTCCCTCTTTCCAAGCCACACTTTTCTGTAATATCTTCATTTTTCTGTCCTGCACAAGAGGAAAGGGTCACCTGACGCTGGTGACTCCCTTTACTCAGCAAACAGCTCCGTCAAAGGATAATGAAATGGTTTCCACTGGCCAGCTAGTGGAGGGTTTTCTCCCAGCCTCTCAGCCATCTGGCCTCTCTGTAGCATTTCTGGCAGATTCCAACCCCCAGTTTTGACTTTTCTGCAGTTTCAGTGACAATCTGGCCACTGCTACTTTGTTCTGATGACCCATCCTTTTGTACCCCTGGTAAGCTCATTCCTCAGATGTCGTGGGTTTATGTGAGACACTGAATTTGTTTCATTCCTTTCCCATGCTTTCACATCTCGGTTAGCTGAAAACATTAAACCCGAGTATTTCAAGCTGGTGTGTGGTCGGACAGACAGGCTGCCTCATGCTCTCAGCCTTCCTTGCTCTGACTCTCCTTGTCAGCAGATCCAGAAACCGCCTCCCGTCAGCCACGTTTTCTGAAAAGTCACAACTCATTTTTCCAGTCAGGAAATTTCCTCAGAGCGCTTTATTCCTACACTTTCCCCTCACAGTGACTCAGCACCCAGCAGAGGAGCCCGTGAGTCACAGTCCCTGCCCTGCTGGCCCCGGCCCCTCGTGCAGGGAGTGATCCAGCCGTGGGTTTGACCCGGCTCTCCAGCTCCTCCCAGCTCCATCCCTCCACGAGTGCGGAGAACCTGCAGCTCTCCCCTGTATTTGCATCGAGGTCATCATCTAAAGATCTCTTTCTTTTCTTCTCCATGCCTTTTTTCCTTGGGTAGCTGCTCGTCCCTCTTCAAAGGGGCTGTGAAACGATACCACTATGGAAGTTAACAAAGAAGCCTGGTGAGGTTACGCCTGACCTGCTATCACAGTGGGAGTTGTCAGGAAAAACCAGAAAATGGGGGTTCACGGTCAATAGGAAGGGCACGAGGGCATGGAGTGATAGCACAAGGGGAATGATCCTCAGCTGAAGGAGAGGACGTTTGTCCTGAGCAGTTGGCCCCAAAGGACACCTTTGAATTGCAGGTAACCACCAGTGGATCCTTATCGGCAAATGAAACGGTCACAAGTGGTGCAAATGGTCGGTGTTTGACAGAGCTGTGAGAAGTGGAGGAGCTCGGTGTGCCTGCAGGGCCCTGAGCTCTCCTGGCTGGGTGGGGAGAGGGGCTGTGCCACGGGGCAGGAACTGGCACCAGGAGGGCTCACCAAGGCTCTCCTTTGGAACTGGGGCATTTCCGTGGTGGATTTATCAGGTGGCCTGTGCAGCAAGATTCCACACCCACAGCAGTGCTGGAAGTGCGTTGAGGCATCTGTGGGCTCCTGGAGGCTCCTTTGCAAAGGGGAGGCACCGCAGGTTGTACCTGTGGTGGAGTGAGCCTGTTCCAGCTGTGACCTCAATCCCTAGAGGCACCAGCCTCAGCAAGGATCCCAGCCGTGTCAGGCTCCCATCTGGCTGCTATGGGATGGTTTTCCCAACAAACTTTAAACCAGAATAAGTGATGCATAGTTTGATAACCCAAACCATGGCACCAAGTGCACGAGAAAGCACGAAGGAGACAATCAGCCTGGCTGGGCTGCACCTCGTGCAGTTGGGAGTAAATGGGGACTGTGGAAAATTTAAGGCATTGGAGACTAAATTTTCCTCCTGCTTTGAAGGTGCAGACACAGCAAAGCACTTCTGAACGCCCCAGGAGTGACCCAGACAGCCCCAAAGTGGAACTGTGTGCCCACACATGGCATGGCAGTGCCTTGGGATTGGGCACTTTGGCTTCTCTCTGTGTTGGAGCTGATTTTAATACACTTCATGTTTCTTCCTAGATACCGTTAGAAGCTGCGTAGCAAAGCTGTTCTTCAGCTGTCCCCTGAAGGGCCACTACTGCTTGTACAGTAAAGCCAGTTTTACCCTCGTGAGCCACCAGCCTCCGGTGTGGATCCACATCATGTTCCTCTTCCAGCAGGTGCGTGGCACACAAAGCAGTGGCACCTCTGGGGGGTGTCCACGTTGCACTTGGGAAAAACGTGTAGTGGTTAATCTCATTAGATACACTTCTAACCCACTGTAATTTGTGACCCCTGGGATTTCTCAGAAAGTCATTCGACTGGGTTGAAGTGATTGTGCACTTTATGAGTTTTTATATTTCTATTAATACCCCAAATTCAAACTGGCTGGGGAGATAACAAAGTCTGGGGATAAAAAAGTGGGACCAAACCACATTGTCCTCATTCAGGCAAAAGTTCCAGCAAGTGCCAGGGGCCTCATGAGCATCCAGGAGCATGGCAGTGCGTTTTCAGGGGGGCAGAACCAACCCCGAGGCTGCAGGAGGAGGTTGGAGGTGCAGAACCCACCGGGATTTTTTACTGCAGAAGTTTTGGCTGAGCAGGATTTGTAAATCTGATCAGTGCTGCTCTACCACCCCTGAAGTGATTTTATCACCTTTAATACTATTTCTAAATACAGCTCAGTATTTGGACACGTGTGCAATTTCCTAATAGGTTACAAATAGTATTAAACTGTAAGAGAAGCCCCTACATTCCCACTTCAGGGTGAAACAGGTGGGGTTTGAGTTAAAATAAAAGGTTCTGTTTCTTAATTTACATAGTTCATTCCACTCTAATGCAGCCTTGGAAACACCAAGGATTTATCCAAAATGTAACACGTGCACAGCAAGGGATGCTGTGAATTTAACAGCCCTGATGGCTCTGCCCTATGTGCATTCCTAGAAATAGGCACAAAAAATGCTTTTAAAACACACTGGTCCATTAATTTAAAAAATACTAATGATGACTTATATCATGTTTGGAAACCCTTGGATGGAAAGTGGGAAATTCTTATTGCAGGACAGAAGGATTAGGTTTGATGGGGTTCCTTAGAAAGAGGAGATGGAACACCCATCCAGGAACCCTCTGTTCGAAGGACATTGCTCAGATTGTGAAATCAAATAGCTGGAGTGTGGAAAATCAGATTTGTTTGCGTGCTCTTAACTTGGCTGCTGCATGGAAATGCATTCTTCAATTACAAGATCACGTAGTAGATACAGTAGAGGCAGGAGTGTTAAGCCCTCTCAGGCACAGTGTTCTCCTAACATGGACTCTGTGGGCAGTTCAGGACCGAAGAACTCGGTGCAGTTGAAATATGGGAATAATTCTGGGTGGTAGAAGGTCGTGTCCTTCGGCACAGGGAGCTCTGGAGGTGAGAGCACCCAACCCAACAAGGTTTCATCTTGTTCTGTGAACGTCCAGGGGCTGGAAACTCCTGTACTCTGCGCTGAGCTTGTTTTGTGGGGTCTTCTCTTACATTCCGTTGACTGTCTGGCCAATGCAGCCACAAACACTGCCTTGTTACTCCTCCCCACACAAGGATCGAGAGCTAAAGTGGGTCCAAATAAATACAAACCTGTAGTGGAGTGAAGCACCTCTTCCCATGGACCGGTCAATGCCATGTCTTTCCAAAGAGATGCACATCCCCCAGATCTGGTTCATGGAGGCCAGTGCTGCTCACGTGGTGATCAATGGGCACTCCAAGACAAAGATGACGTGCAGGTTGTGTAGTGGTGGTTGGTGGATAATCCTTGGTGAGCCACAGACCTCAAAGACATGGAACACACAATCCATTTAAACAGCCCCAGAGGGAATGGAATATCTGAGGGTGCATCTAATTGTGAGCCTATGGATCCAGCAGGATCCTTAGGGAGCTGAACCAAACCCTGGTTATTCTCATGCCTGTGCCCTTGCAAGGCCAAAATGGTGTTTGTTAATGGCCAAGCAAAAAGTGCCTGAAATCCTGTTTGCGCCGTCTTTTCAGAGCTTGTTTGCAGAACCCTTGTCCATACAGAGCAATTCTGTGCAAGTCCTTAAGGCCCTGTGGGAGAAGACACAGCTCAAGGGGACGCACAGTTTTGAAACTGCCATGATCCAGTCGACATTTCCCCACCAAAAGGTAAGATTTGATTTTTCTCCAAAGAAAAACAGTAGAGGGACTTTGCCCTGCATTTTAGGACAGCTGCCCAGAGACCTTTACGGTAACTACAGCGAGTCCTTGCTCCGCAGAGGGTCCACGGGGGTGTTTTGTGCTGCCATTTCAAAGGTCTCCAGGCTCGTTCTCCACTGGAATTGCTCCCAGCATGATGAAAAGTAGGGATGCTGCCCGTGGCTTTTTTCCTGCTCGCAGTCTCAAACCCAAGACTCGGATCAGCTGCTGCTGGGGGTGTTGGGCGGCCACGTGGAAGTTCACCTGGTTAAACACAGCCTTGGGTTTTCTGGCTGCGATGGTCTGCCCTCCCTCAGTGTAAAAGATTGCTTGCTCAAAGCTGTTTACTGTCTCCGTGATTTCAATGAAAGCTATTCCAAAGCTGTTAATCAGGCTCCTTGGAAAAGGCTGCTGGAGGACTGTAAAACAAACATCTATTTATTCCTGAGCGACTCCATCCAGCTCAACGGGATGAGATGACTTGTCAAACGTGGGTTTAAAATACTCTCTCTCGGAGTATTGTGGGCATGAAGGTGTCTCACGGAATAAGATCAAATTACTGGGGTTACGGCTGATTTAAAACCAGGACTTTTGTTAGAAACACCTTCTGAAAGCCCAGGATAATGTTGTGTTGAAGTGGGAACTCTTGCTGTGGCTTCTCAGAGGACTGGGGGACTGAGGCCACATCTGAGGCCAGCTTGGGGCCAGATCTCCTTGGACACAGTGCAGTGTGTGCCAAGCCTGTGCCATTGGAACCCTGGCCCGACTCACGCAGAGGCTTTGGAACAGCTTTGCTGCTCAACGCTGGCTTGACTTGAGCCCGTGCTGAGATCTGCTCGTCAAAAGTCAGAGCTGGAGGAGCGTGAAGGAGATTGGGGTGAATAAGGAGCTTAGGGACGGTTTTATGGCCATTCACGGGCAGACTGGATGTGGTGCACCAAGCACACAAAGTCTACAAAACCCACCCAACACCCTGGAAATGGGATTAGTCTCCAGCATGTGGTTGCATAACCCTGTTAGAGCTCAGATACCAGTGCCTGGCCTATTTTGGGAACTTTCATCACCCCGTGACAGTCGGAGTATCTCTGAGTTCCCAAAATAGCAGAGCTGGGAAATGGGATCCTGATCTTCGCTGGTTGAATGAATCAGGCAGGGAATCGGAGCTGGGGAACTCAGAGCCTGGGTTGGCCACCAGCCCTTAGGACAGTCGGGCAGATGGAACACATCTGACACGGGAAGAGATTCATAAAGCTCAGTCTTGGGCTCCCCACTCTGCTCCTGGATTTACTCTCTGGTTTGGTTTTGTTTATTGATACACAACCCGAGTTTGGTTTGAGCTTGTTTATTAATAAAATCCTGAGTTTGTTTCTAGTGCAATTTCCATTCAGTTTTTTGAGAACAGTACCTTCCCAGAGTTTTCTGGGAATGAGGTCTAGGACTGACAGAAAGAATGTCATCTTTGGCTTTACATTCCCAAAAAACCTACCTGGAACATTCCTGCCGTGACCTAGTCCTAACTTTGCTTGACAAGCTCAGCTTCTGCCATAATCCGAATTTGTCATTTCAGAATTTCTTCCCATTTCTAACAGAACTTTGAATATTGCAAATTATTTGAGAGGGTTATTGCAGTTGTTGATGCTATTGCTCTGCCAGTAGTTCAGGGAGTGAAATCCTGGGGCTGTGGTTGCTTCGTTAAGCACAGCACTTTTAATTGGAAATGGTTTGGAATCTGATGATGCAAATGCTGCGTCACCTTCATCTGTTGTATTTTATATTAAGTTTTGTGCATTGGGTTATCAGAATTTGAGCAACCTAGTCTATGGAAGGTTGGACTAGATGGTCTGTAAGGTCCCCTCCAACACAAGCCGTTCTGTGATGACGGTGACGATGATGACGAATTTCTGTGAGCACGTGAGGAAGGTCCGACCCCCAGCACTCAACAGGAATGACCGTGCTGCACCACTGCTCTGCCATTGCTCAACGTTTCCCCCTCTGGCCCTGTGTCTAATCCACAATAAATTAATTTACGCTTTTTCCCAACGTGGATCCTAAAGCATTTTCAAACGTGCAGAAAACCCCATTACATCAGCGGCTTATTGCAGACTAAATTCTGAGAAACGTTTGCACATTTCCATCGCTGTCCACGATTGCTGCAGCCGGCCCAGAACCGCGGCGAGTACCCGGCTCACACAGAGCACGTTGTGTGTCGCCGGGCAGCCTCTTCGTGCCACAAAGAAACATTTATCCAGCGGGGCTCGAGATGTGCCAGAAGCAAAGCGTTTCCAGATGTGCATCCTTCCAGATTTCCGTTCGGTTGCCTCACGGCTCTTTATCAGAGGCCACGGTGCCGCGTCGCGCAGCCGGGGCCGGGCTGGGCTCGGGGCTGGCTCCCGGTGCTGGCCCACGCAGGGGCAGAGCAGTGGGATGGTGATGCTTTACGAGCCCCATGGGATGCCTTCAGAGAGCCCTTTGTTGCTCAGCCTGCCGAGAGCAGAATTAACATTTTTAAGCCGTTGTTCGCCCTGTTCCTCCCTTTTCCCTTCGCTGTCTCAGTTCAAGCACCGCGTTTGCACAATGGAGTCACTGAAGGTTTCAACATTATGGAGCGTGGGGGGGAGATAAATCTCTCCTCTCCAATTAGGCCTTTTCTCCTCCTGAAATAAGGGGCTTATTGCGGCATGTATCAAGCGTGCTCCAGTCCAGAGGGGGAAAGACAGATTGGTGCCCTGATATTTCAGTGGTATTTGCTCTCTCTCGGGTCACAGTTGGCTCGTGGTAACCACTGGCAGATTTTTTCATGGGATGAGGAAGCTCCCAGGCTTTCTGTCCAGCCTCATCCCCGTGTCCTCTGATGTCCCATGGGGAGCGGTGCCACCGTTCTGCCTGGCTGTGTCCTCCAAGGTGCCAGAGCACGAGCTTGGGGCGCATCAGAGCAGGACAAGTCACTGACCATGCTCTGCTCCCTCTCCTGTGCTAAAGTTTGTCTGAAAAGGGTGGAATTGGAGCACTGCATCCTTTGCCCAGCCTTGCTCAGGGTGAGGGACTCGTGGCCCTGGCAAGGGACAGTGTTTTCCCCTCTGACTGCGTAAATCCGTGTTTTCCTTGGGCTGCAGCGTGCGGTGCTGCAGACCTACGGAGACCCTGCACAAATAAATAGGAGTGTTTTCTGGGCAGTGCCCCTTGAGTCTGCAGAGAGTAACATGGCTGGTGTTATTTGATACCAGCGTTTGTTTAGGTGTGAGGTCACAATCCATTTTAAAATTAAATAACAGGGTTTAAAATACACTGAATTATACAGTGTTATTAATGACCCCAAAATGAGTATCCTCTGGCTTTTCTCCTACTTGAAGGTGCAAGTCTATGCTCTGTAAGTTCCTTTGAGCAAGTCAGATGTTCACTTTACTTGTGGGTTCACAGTCCTACTTCCCTGACTTGTCACTCCTGCTCTGATGGGGGATCCAGAGGGACAGCGGGGAGTGCCCAGCACTGCATTGTGTCAGCAGAGACCATGATCCTCTGGAGCACTGAAAAAAACCCCTGGGGATGATAGAAGCATAGAATTATTTAGGTTGGAAAAGCCCTCTGAGATCATGGAGTCCAGCCATTGCCCAGCACTGCCAAGGCCACCACTAACCCATGTCCCCAAGTGCCACATCCACATGGATTTTAAGTCCCTCCAGGGATGGGGATCCACCCCTGCCCTGGGCAGCTGTGCCAGGGCTGGACAGCCCTTTCCATGAAGGAATTTTACTTAATATCCAACCTAAATGTCCCCTGGCCCAGCCTGAGGCCATTCCCTCTCCTCCTGTCCCTGTTCCCTGGGAGCAGAGCCCAACCCCACCGGCTCCCCCCTCCTGGCAAGGACTTGCAGAGCCACAAGGTCCCCCCTGAGCCTCCTTTTCTCCAGGCTGAGCCCCCCCAGCTCCCTCAGCCACTCCTCCTCACACCTGTGCTCCAGGGTTGGGCACGAAGCTGACAGTGATGCTGAAGAGGCAAAACAAACCCCGGAGCAGCCTCTGCCTCCCACAGACTGATCCATAATTTGGGCATCAGCTGCTGCTGGTGGTGGAGAGGGAGACACGTCCTGCTCGGCACATTTGCCCTGGCAGGTTGTCTGTGTGCAGGACACAAGGAAAGGACACAGCCCGACTGGCTGTGAGTCCCCTGGGATTTGGGGTCGCGAGCTGTTGGCTGTGCAGCGCTGTGCCTCGTGAGTCACTTTGGTTCCTCTCCTTCCTGGCCCAGGACCTGGAGCACGTGCGGATGCACCTGGAAGAAGTGAGGTTCTTTGACCTGTTTGGCTACAGCGAGGAGGCGGGAGCCTGGCAGTGCTTCATGTGCAACCACCCCGAGAAGGCGACAGGTGCGTGGGCAGGTGTGACCTGCAGCCCTGCCGGGGCCGGCGCTGGAGGCACTGGAGCTCGGGGGTGGTGGTGGCAGGGGTTGGGGAAAGGGAAACCAAACTTCCCGGTGGCTGTTTGAATCGGAATTGTCCGCTGAACTGCCCTCAGCTTCTCCAATGAAAGAGCGCGGCACAAACCTGATTTGGTGCGTGCTTAGAGGGGTGCAACCCAAAATTAATGTGGGCTCATAAATCTGCAGAGCTACCCAGCCCTGGGGAGCGGGAGGGCTCTGCATCCATCTGCAGCGACTGCAGAACCACCTCCCAGGTCCCCTGGAGTCCCACAGGTGCCCCAAAGGCAGGGGACATTGGCACAGAGACAACACCAGATTCGTATATCTTCATTCTCAGAATTATCTGCTTTGATATCATTTAATCCATGCTACACAACTCCTTAGGAACAAGGCAGTGCTTAAGAACAGCCAGAATACTTCAGCTGTATTGGAAAAGAGGGTGAGTGGAAAATAGGAAGGAATGTTTTTTCCCAGGTAGAAGATCCCGGTGACATGTTTTGCAGCTCTCTGGTCCCCATGTGTTTCAGATCAGTGCACTGGAACACAGAGGAATGGCTCGCTCTCAGATGATTTTTGCCACTCTGTAAAAGTCTGCCCAATTCCGGCCAAGAATTTTGAATAGTTTGGCCAAGCCTTTGAATAATTGGCTGTTTCAGCTATTTATATTAACAATTCTCTGTATATTCATCAGCCCTGGATTCAGTGAGTCTTGCAAGGGTGGTTCTGCTGCAGGCCAGGCTGCCCCTGCTCCTTTCAGGGGGTTTGACCATCTTTCTCCTTCACAACTCCCACAGGACTCAAGGACCGTGAAAGAAATCACACTGTGAGTTGGAATTTCACGTCCACAATGGTCTTAGTGTGGTTTGCCCCTCACATCAGTGACAGACACATGTCAGGCTACAAGGAAAATGAGTCTCTTAAAATTTCAAGGCTTAATGAAATAGCTTTGGGCTGAATTTCCAAAAGCACTTAACTGGTCCAAAGAGAAGTGCTTGGACGATGCTCTCAGGCACATGGGGGGATTCCTGGGGTGTCCTGTGCTTGTCTAGGAGTCAAACAGGGGTGGAGTCACCATCCCTGGAGGGATTTAGAAAATGAGGAGACATGGCACTTCACAATATGGTTTAGTTGGCATGATGGAATCAGTCAAAGGTTGGACTTGATGACCTTGGAAATCTTTTGCAACCTTTATGATTCTAGGTTTCAATGATTAATGCAGGCAAAGCTCTGCCCTCCAGCCTCAGCAAGTTCCACGCAGCAGTGGAGCTGTTCTGTGTTTCCCAAGAAGTGCCAAAATCCCCTCTCTCGGGAGATCTGTGAGGTGGGAGAAGACTGACAAACATCAGCATCTATGAAATCCCCATTTCCCCTTTGCTTTGGAGCCGGGGCTGAGTTCAGGGATGTCTCTGGGGATGGGCAGGAGCAGAAGGAATGGGCACGGAGGATTTTTGGGCTGTAACTGCCCTTTTCCTAAGCAATGGCTCCCTTTGTCTCCATTTAAAGACAACTTTGTAAGAAAAGTCTCGAATGGGTCATGTGAAAGCTCAGGAAAGGAACATGGAAGGTAGAGCTCAGTGGAATAAAATCTGCAGGGAATGCCAGAGTCACCTTTGTACTGGTGATGGAGAGCTGTGGCAGCTGGGAAGAGTCCACGGGGGGACCCTCGGAGTCTTTCTGGCTTTATAGGATCTGACACAAGAAAGGGGATTCTGAGGTCTCCTTGGCTTGGTAAGGAATGTAAAGGCTGTGAAACATCTTTTATTTTCATTCCAGAGTGGGGCTGACACTTTGAAACCCCAAATACTTCTGGAAGACAAGAAAGTCATTTCTTCCTCTCAGCAATGCAGTTTAGCAACCGAATTCTTGTAGAAGAAGGAATTCAGAGGCAAATTCTTTTTCTATTATTGTCTTCTGGTTTCTGTTCATGTGGGGTTTTGTTGCGCTTTTGGGATGCTGTGTTGCAAGATGCCGTTTATCCTCCAGACTTGGGCAAGCATTTTGTCTTAAAGTCTTGACCTTGGGATACCTGGGGAAGCTGTGGCTGCCCCTGGATCCCTGGAAGTGTCCGAGGCCAGGTTGGACGGGGCTTGGAGCAACCTGGGACAGTGGAAGGTGCCCCTGCCCATGGCAAGGGGTGGCACTGGGTGAGCTTTAAGGTCCCTTCCAACCCAAACCATTCCATGATTCTATGATCAGTGATTTTTTTATGTAGCTGGAAGGATTTTTGGAGCAGGACTACACTTGGAGGCTGATCCTGTGAGGAAAGAGCCAGTTATGCTCCAGCAACGCGGTGGATGAACCCACAGTGGCAATTAACCCAGAGAAAATTGGAGTATTTCTCCTGCATTCCTCTGGTTGCAAAGCATGTTTTGTACAACCACACATTTCCACAAGTGCTGTTAAATCATCCCAAATCAGTTTTAATTCCACTGAGGAGGAGCATTCCCACAAATCCTCCTCATCTGCTCAAACACACGTGCGTGCCCTGGTCTCAGAGGTAGGAGAACCAGCTCGCACTGTCATTTGTTTAAGTTATGGCCATTCAAGGCACTGGGATGTTGGTAAATGTGAGAATTCCTTCGTTAGGAAGAGCTCGTCATTGGGAGCCTCATTTCAACACAACCCCCTGCTGACAATTGGCTTCCCGAGCTCCTGCACAAAACAACTCTGTAAAACCACTGGATAGGCAGTGAGGGAATTGCAGCACATTCCTCCTCTGGAATCCTACAAAGCCACGGCAGGAACCCCCGGAGGCGGCACCAGAGCCCTCGTGCCCACGGGGTGAAAGTGGGGGCTTTGTGAATTCCTCTGGAAAGCAGCAGTTCCCTGGGCAAAGCTCCCAGCACGGGGATTGGAGAATCCCTTTGTGTCCCTGCAGCGCTGGTGACAATCCAGGGAGCCAGAGAGCCCAGCTGCAACGCTCACTGGAGCATTATAGCCAGTGGCATTTGGCAACCTGTTCTCTCCAGCAAAGCCCAACGTGCTGGTTAATGCGAGAGGGAATCCATACCGACTTCATCTGCCACACATTCCATTCTTCCAAGTTCATAGGAGTTTATTATCTTTGAGATCATTCACGAATTCTTGTGGAGGATTTTATGTTTCATCAAAAGCAAGATTTAATGCTTTGGGCTTTATCTGTCTCGGGCTCATCTTGGAGGAGTTTGGAGGGGGTTTTATTCTTTATTCAGTACCCAAACTGCTTAAAGCTGGATGCATTGTAGTTCTGCAAACAAAGAAAGGACATAGAAAATAATTCTAACAGACACACCATCAGGAACTGTTGAGGGTTAAATTGGGGTCGGTGTCGCTATATTGACATGCTTTAAGAAGAAATCAAAAAAAATCCAAAGACTTTTGGATATTTCATGGCCTTTTGACCTTTTCAAACTGAAAGAGAAGAAAATTAGATATTGGGAAGGAATCCTTCCCTGGGAGGGTGGGCAGGCCCTGGCACAGGGTGCCCAGGGAAGCTGTGGCTGCCCCTGGATCCCTGGGAGTGTCCAAGGCCAGGTTGGAGCAACCTGGGCTGGTGGGAGGTGTCCCTGCCCATGGCAGGGGGTGGCACTGGGTGGACTTCAAGGTCCTTCCAACCCAAACCATTCTGTGATTCTATATTATAGTAAATAATTTTTGGTTTTGACTACGGGCAATATTTTGTGCTTTACTGTTTGTTCTGAAGAAAAAAAATAATTATAAATATAAAGGAAATACAACCTTTAGAAACCTTTAATTTCTTTTTCCAAGCTGAAGCTCCCATGGTCCACGTCAAGGTACCACCACACAGAGTGATTTCAAACCCAGGATGATGGGACCACCTAGGCTGAGCTGAATTCCAAAGAATCCTCTCCAATAACGCTGATATCAAAGAAATGTTTCCTCTCTGATCTCTGTCTTTTAACATGTTTTTCTAAAGATGTCTAAACCTGATTTTTAAAAGTCAAGTGAAGGAGAACCCATGTCATGCCTAAGCTGTTGCTCAGGTGATTGAACCACATGTTAGACTAGAAATAACCCCATTTTCTCTCTGACCACTGCACCACAGAGCCCTGCCCTGCTCCACAGGAAATCTTTATTTTAGAATGTATCGTGGCACATCTTGATCTTTGCTTGGGTGAAGTAAGGAGAACACACTTCATTAGTTCCCCATGATACGAATAATAATATGGAAGGTCAGTCTTAAATCATTCTTTGATCACTTTTCTGAAGTCTTTCCCTTTGTCCTCCCATGGAAGGTGAAGAAATCCAAACTGGCTCTTTTAAGGGCTGTGGAGGGGAAGGAAGAGGCATAAACTGGAACAGGGTGGGTTCAGACTTTCTACGGGGAACACTTTCCCCCCATGAGGACGACCAGACCTTGGAACAGCTTGCCTAGGGATGTTGTTGAGATTTTCTAAGTGGTGGGTCATGAGCAGCCCACTGTGACCCCAGAGGGGACCTCGCTTGGAGCAGAGAGACCCCCTGAGCTCTCCTCCACGGGAATTATCCCGTGGTTCTGTGAAGTCAACCGCAAGGAAAATAAGCAGAAGGACTTAGAAAAATATTGGAAAAGAGCTTCACTCTTATCTTTCATGGATCTTTGTCTTCTGACCAGCCCCTCAGACACGCTGGCATCAGATTCATTATGACCACTGACATCACAATTCCCCATGGGCTCCTTTGTGGATGCACTGCTTAAAGCCCTCAAAGACAGATCGACATCTCTGGTTTTGAAAGATTTTGGCCATAAAAATTCACTTTAGGCCAAAACTGCACATTCACTTCCCTTCTCATGTTGTGCTCCTGACCACAAACTGTCCCAGCATCTTGTGGTCCCTGAACCTTTTGTGCTTTACACCTCCTCAGTTTGGGTTAGAGCACGTTCCTGCTGCATTGGACTCAGGTGGAAGCTGTTCCTGTGGGAGGTAGGGAACAACATTTAGCACAACCTCGAAGTTTTGACGAAGGGCCACTGTAAAAGGTGGCTCTGTCCCACTGAGGAGCGTGTGGTGAGAGGGCGCAGCCCCAAAGCAGCTTCCTGGAGACTGGTGCCGTTCCGCAGTGACAAAAGTTATGCGGGGGCAAAACAACCCTCTGCTTTGCTTTGTCCCGTGCCAGGTTGGGTGGCAGGAAAATGCGTGGAAAAGAGTCTTGGAGTTCCGTGGAGCAGAGCCCAGCCTGGTTCTGTCCCGGAAATCCCAGCTGCAGTTCCCCACCGGCACTGGGGCTTTGCCAACCCCCTTTCCATTCATCCCTCCCCTTCCAAATGCTCCCCATCTACAGAGACAGAAATATTTATGGTCTTTCATGAGGAAATTGCTCTGGTCCCCCCTGCCAACATAAACAACGCCGGGGAAAGGACAGGCCTTTATCTCCATCCGATGTGTCGTAGTGGTGGTGTTCGCTTTCCCTCTTCCAGGCGGGACGGAGGTGCCCAAAAAGCCATAAAGCCCAAGGCACTGCCTTGGGTGGCTGCACGTGGCCACCCCACTCACCTCCGCCCTCGCCAGCCTTTGGGCTGCAGGAGCCTCATGCCCACATGACAAAAACACTTTCAAGGAAAAGCGTTGCTGGATGAACTGAGGCTGAGGGGTGGGAGAACAGCCAGCCAGGGGATAACTGACTGTCTGACAGATGCTGGGACGGGCTCCAAGTCAAATATCCCATCAGCAAACATCCGTTCTCAGTCGGCTTGTGCCTTGGCCTGCCCCCCAGCCTGTCTGATCCTCCGTGTCCTGGCTGCTGGTTAAAAATAGAGGAGAAAGGAAAAAGAAACCCAGAGGAGATATTGGGGTGATGGCTTTAAACTGCCAGAGGGTTGGATGGGATACTGGGAAGAAATCCTTCCCTGGGAGGGTGGGCAGGCCCTGGCACAGGGTGCCCAGAGAAGCTGTGGCTGCCCCTGGATCCCTGGGAGTGTCCAAGGCCAGGTTGGATGGGGCTTGGAGCCACCTGGGCTGGTGGAAGGTGTCCCTGCCCGTGGTAGGGCGTGGCACTGGATGGGCTTGAACTTCCCTTCCAACCCAAACCATTCTGGGATTCCAGGAAGATTTGGGAACACTCTTCCAGCTCCCAAAACCCTGCGTGTGTCCAGCCAAGGTAAGTGCCAGTGAACACTGGTCCAGGTGAGCATCACCTTGGCAGAGGTGGCCACAGCTGGATATACACACTGCCACTGAAAGTCTGGGTGGGAGGGCACCTGGTGTCCCAGCCCCATGTGGACATCCCATTTCTGCCTCTCAATTCCTTCTCCACGGGGCTGCTGCAATGAAGGAGCTGCTGCAGTTAATGGAGAGCAATATCCCCAACAACAAAAGTGCCTACTTTGGGTCCACAAAATTTGAAATTGTTATGGCAGGGCTGAGGAACAATGGGGAGGTGTAACGGTGCGGAGAAGTACAGGATGGCTGAGGGGATAGGGAAGGAGATGGGAGAGGGGTCCAAGCTGTCAGCTCCATCTGCTCAGCACCCCCAGCAAGACGTGACTGAGGGCTGAGATGCCTTTCTGAAGTGAGAGCTGAATGCTGGAGGTCAGGAAAACGTGGAAGGCAAAACAACCTTCCTGCAGCACAGCACGAGCCGGAATTCTGGCTGGGGAAAAGGGGGGGCAGAACTGACCCCTGGCTGTGTGTTCACCTCCCCAGTTGTGAATCAGGACGGGCAGCCTCTCATCGAAGGGAAGCTCAAGGAGAAGCAAGTCCGCTGGAAGTTCATCAAGAGGTGGAAGACTCGCTACTTCACCCTGGCTGGCAACCAGCTGCTGTTCCGGAAGGGAAAGTCTGTGAGTCAGAGAACACCCCCTTGATTTCTCCCTTTCCCTGCTCCCCAACACCATTCCCAGCGGGTTGTACTGCTCACTTTGCCTGTGGTACTTCTGCCCCTCGCAAAGGGCACGGAAGGGGACCGGCAGGGGTGGAACAGCCACAGCCAACGTGCTGCACAAGGGCTGTCACTTCTGGGACCCCAATTTTCAGGGGGCTCAAAGACCATCTCCCACCCGCTGCCTGGGCAGGGACACCTTCCACTAGCCCAGATTGCTCCAAGCCCCGTCTAGCCTGGCCTCTTGCACTTCCAAGGGACACGAGCTGTTCCTTGGGACGGTGGATGGTTCACCCACCCGGTGACCGGGTGCTGTCCCCGCTGTGTTCCAGAAGGACGACCCCGACGAGTGCCCCATCGAGCTCAGCAAGGTGCAGAGCGTCAAAGCGGTGGCGAAGAAGCGCCGGGACCGGAGCCTGCCCCGGGCCTTCGAGATCTTCACGGACAGCAGGACCTACGTGCTGAAGGCCAAGGACGAGCGGAACGCAGAGCAGTGGCTGCAGTGCCTCAACGTGGCCGTGGCGCAGGCGCGGCAGCGTGACAGCCACGAGGCCACCACGTACCTGTAGCCCCCGCCAGCCCAGGGACCGGGGACCGGGGGTGGCCGCTCTCCCAGTGCCACCGGGCACGCTGGGGTTCCGGGGGGCAGAGCTCGGGGCACTGCCAGAGGGGCGGCGGTGACACGCCGGGCGAGCGGGTGCCACTGCGGCACTGGTGGTGTAGGAGCAGCTTCCACGTTCCCGTGGGAAATCCGGCGTTTTCCTTCAGCCAAATGCCCTGAAAGCCAGGAAAAGTGGCCAGAAACAGCCCCAAGCCCTCAGCCTGGCTGAGGGGATCAGGTCTCGGTGGCTGCCGACACCACCAAGAGCGTTCCGGGTGTAAGGAATTTCTGCTCCTCAATCACTTTGATGTAAAACGTTAATTTTACTTATTATTTAATCTCAGTGGACTTTATCCTTTTGCTGATTACAGGGCTCTGTGCTGCTTGTTTCAGGGTGAAACTGGGCAATCTGAAAGATTTCACACCGCTGGGAAATAAGTTTCAATATTTAACTGTTTCGATTTTCCCTCTTTTTCCTGCTTTTGCTCCCCTTTGTAACTGAATGTAATTTTAAATTTTTATTTTCCTTTTTTTTTTAATTGTCTTCTTCAACTGTAACTTTTCAAAATTTCTCCAAACCTGAAAAATTCCCAGTTTGTCTGATTTTCTTTGTCACTCTCAAATGACTCCAAACTGGAGGAAGAGCTGTAGGAGAGCCTGAAAGCAAAAGAGGGGGAGAAAATGAAGTCTGGAAGTGAGGAAAGTAACTCAGAGATCTCCTAAGGCTGAGTCAAAATAAAATTTGAAATTTTCCACCCTAGAAAAATGTATCTTTTGCAAAAACATTGCTGCCAAAAAGGTGGGGAAAACAGGAAAAAATGCTTTTTGCTGTGGCATGGCCCTTCCAGTCGGTAGCAGAGGGAGCCCAGTGGTGTCTGACAGCTCCAGGCAGAGCGTGGCAATGGAATCTGCGCTCTGGAATAGTCTCTTGGGGATTTTTGGTGGTTGGCTGAGGAATCAGAGAGGCAGGAGAAGACCTCTGCCAGGGGCCCAGGAGATGCCTTACCCAGCTCCAGACTTCCCGATGCTCCATGTCTGGAGAGAGGCTGAAATGTTCAAATTCCTGAAAATCCTCGTATCAACTGAAATGTGGAGGCGAGTGACAGATCAGAGCGTGGCCAAGTGGCCCAAACAACCCTGTTAAAGCTCACTCTACTCACAGAGGACGTGGAAGCCCATCCTTTGCAGGAAGCAGGGCCAGGGCAAGGAAAGACACACGATGGAAATGTCCAGGGCCATCCTGGCACTCGGGGAAAGGAGATTTCAGCCATTTCATTTCAGTGCCTGGAGCCGCAAACCCTTCCTTGGCCCACAGGACACACCACTGAGTCTAAGGGCAGTGAAGTCCATTTCTAGGTTGGAACCCCTGGGTTTATGGTTCTGAGTTCCAGAACTCTGTCCTGTAGTAAACACTGAGTTCACCCACGAGTTCAGTGACACAGTAAGTTGGCCATGAGAAACAATTTTTACAGACAAAATAGTCTGTATTTCTTAACCTGGAGGCCAAGTTTCAGTCTGTCACCTAGGATTGACATCATCAGTGTCATGACATCATCGAGGTGTGAGGCAAACAGGGCTCTGCTTCACCTGCTGTCCCCGGGCTTTGTCACCAGCACTTGGCTGTCAGCAGGCACTCACATCCTTCCTCCCAATCCCAAGGCGATGGGAACAATATGGAATGCACAGCTCTGGAGCCAGAGAGAGCCCGGGTCCTGTGCCAAACAACCATCCCCTCAAATAAGAAGCTTAGCCACACTTCTCCTGACTCAAATTAAAACTTGGAGGAAAATAAAAGAGAAATTCAACTGGCAATTTATTCTAGTCATGCTCCTAAAAGGAGAAACAGAAATCATCCATCTAGTGCAGGATGAGAGCAGGGAACTTCTCAAGCAAATATATAAATAGTTTTTATTGGTTCTTTTTAAAACAATGTGTATAGAAACACTTTGGATTTAACTAAAAAAAATTATAAAAGGAGGGAACATGTTGGTAGCTCTGGCTGTGCTGTATTTCCTTGGCTGCTTTGCTCATCCTTGCAGATGACAATGTTGAGAGCTCCTGGGGGGCTCAATAGAGGGTCCTTGGGCACCTCTTGGAAAAAGGAATGGATGGAAACGCCCTCCTTGGCCACAGCACCAGGACTCTGCTGAGCATCTGCTCCTCCCTGCCAGGAACAGCCTCTGTCCTGCACAGTTTTCAGCACAAAAGGTGTCGCTGTGTCTCTCTGGGGGTGTGAGTTCCCCTTTCCTGTGCAATCCTGTCCTTCAGCCAGCGTTTGGTGGGGGAACCCTCACTGTGGTGGGGAGAGGGACCAGTCCCAGCCCTGTCCATGTGGGACACCAAGCACCCCTGGTGTGTCCCCCCTGGGGCAGCAGCAGTGCCATTTCCAGGGGGTCCATGGAAGCAGGTGAGCTTTGGGGAGGTCCTTGGCCATGACCCTGGGGCTCAGCCAGCCTGTCCCTGTCACAGTGAGAGATCCCCAGTCCCCTCTACAAACTGGGGGCACAGACCAAGGCTTAGGATCCAAACCTGAGCCCACAGCTGGAAAACCAGACCAAAATCCAGACCTGAACACTCCTGAATGCGACCAATTTCCAAACCCTCCGGGTTTTACAGAGCAGCATCACTTCTCCAGGAAACAAATCCTTCAACATACTGCCTCCCACTTACATGCTCACCCTTGCATAAGGACAACATTCCATGTTTTCCTGGGAGGGCTGATGTCCACTGTGATTTCTGTGCCCCATCACACAGATCTTCCAGGAATCCAGGCCTGGAGGAGTGTGTGGGCTCACACTGCACTCAGCAACAACCAGTGCTCCGGCGCCGCATCGTCGCCCGCGCACCGCTGTGCTGCCAAAGGGAGGGATGGGCTGGCTCTGGCACAGCGGGGCTGGCTCTCACCTCTGGGCCAGGCACTGCTCCCGTCACACGGCACCTCTGCAGAGAGGGCAGAGCCGACCCAGCCCAGAGCTGCTCTCCTGCTGGGAGCACTGGTGGGATGGGTGGGCTTCCAGCTGCGTGCAGTCCACAGGGGATCCACTGGAGAGGAGCCCTGCTGGGAGTGGCAGCCGGACTGGATGACCTCTCCAGGGTCCCTGCGAGCAGGAATTATTCTGTGATCTACACTGGGGCGAGAGGAGTCCCAAAAACATCTCGGCAGCTGTGGTCGCTGTGTCCAAACCCACTGCAAGGCACATCCCCGAGCCTTCCTGCGCTGTTGGGAGCCGCCAAGGGTGAGTTCCCTCCCCAGGGCACTCCTAAGACAAGAGCGTGGCCATGAGCTGCTGTGGGGGAAATGTGCTCCTTCTGGAGACGTGTTTGCAAATGACTCCTCCTGATCCCTTCGCACCTGGTCAGCACTTTGTGCCCAGACAGGTGTCCCTGTGCCCAGATGGGCTGGCAGGGTCACACCTTCCACACCAGGTGAAAAACAAGGGCATTCGCCCACAAACCTCCTTATTAAACTGTCGTTTCCTCATCAGTCCTAAACAGTGCTTGAAAATTTCAATTAAAATTATTTTGACGTTTTTACTGGTTTGCTAAGCTTTGAGTGGGGCCCATTCTGAAACCCAACCCAGAATTTCCAAGGACGTGTGTGTGGAGGGCTGGCTGGGTGTGACTCTCCAAGCCCCGTGCGCTTCCATGGGGCTCCCATTGACGGTATTTCCTAGAAATGTGAACCATATTGCACCGACACTGCCTTCCCAGGGCTGAGCCCAGGCTGGGAAGTTGTCCAAGGAAATTTTACCCTCCAATTCCCTCCTCCTCCCCACGCAAAGCGTTCCCCAGCGCGTCTGACAGGAACGGGACAACGCAGGCGACAAATGCTCAGGTGCTGCCCACAGGCATCCCACACAGCGTGGCGATAAGTGGAAGAAGCTGGACATTATTTTTCCAGCTTTTCCAACTCCAAACCCAGCAGCCCATGGGAATAACCTTGCCGGCTTCTTCTTGTTGACAAGTCGTCTAATTCATCTCGATGCAGGTGACTAATATTCCTCGGGTAAAATCCTCACTGAGGTCAAATGCAAAATTCCTGTTAACTCCAACAGGGGCAGGGTTTGACTCGGATCCGCACTTGTCCTGGTGGCACCTTGACAGCTTCCTACGCTCACCAGGCTTGGGCAGCTGCAGGAACACAATCCCTTTCCTCCCCACCGACAGACCTCAGGCACCTGGTCTGCAGCGAGGAGTATTTTGGTGAGAAAAGCTCCTTCCCTCCCTTTGAGCAGCATCAAGAACCGTCTGTGCCTCCAGCAACCTGCACTGCAACCATCCTGAGGGACCTGTGCCCACCCTGCTCCTCTGCTTTGGGCAGTGACAGTACTCCAGCAGCTTTCTCACACTGAAGTGGCAGGAGGAAACAAGAAATGGGTTTTAGTTGGGATTTTTTTTCCATAGAAACATGCCTGCAGCAGTTCGGAAGTATTTATGCTGCACCTGTGAAGGAACAGACAGTGATTAATTAGATGTCAAATTACAGCTCCAGTGAGTTGGCTCAATTATACCATAAATCTCCCCGTTGTCTCATTAGGCAAAGAAAGAAGCAAAATCAGACTTGATCCATCTGAGTGTTTCACTGAAATGAACCAGAGCTTTCAAAGCAGTTGTGTCAGGACATGGATGGCCCTGGACAGCCCCACCCGGGACCCCCAGTGCCCCTTCCAGGGCCTCCATCCCACCCCAGTGATGCCATAGGAGCTGATCCTGGTCCTGCCCCACCGCGGGATCCCCCCGGCCCCAGGGAGCCCTGAAAGGTCTCACACAGCCTCAGGACATCAAAAGATTTAGGTTTATTTGCTCCTACAAGCATGGACAGTGTCATAAAAACATTCTGTCCACTTTCTCTGAATATAAACTCCCATCCCTGGAAGTGTCCAAAGCCAGGCTGGACAGGTCTTGGAGCACCCTGGGATAGTGGAAGGTGTCCCTGCCCATGGAACGGGATGGTCTCTGGGTTCCTTCCAACCCAAACCTTTTTATGATTCTATGATAATCCTGACATTTAAATAATTGCAACTTTTAGGACACACTGAAATCACTTGGCTTTTTTAGGACAGAAGTACCAATATGTTTAAGGAGCAGTTATTGTTTAAGAGCCAAGTTTAGACTCCCGGTCTCTGCCCCTGCCCTTCCCTTCTGGCTCCTCCTCAGCAGGAAAGTCACCCTGGTTTCAATGCACAGAGCGTGGGCAAAGACCATTAAAAATCCTTGATCACAGAAAGGACAGCGATGCCTCCAAGTTAGGAGCAAAAAAAACCTGTTTTCTAGTTACTGGAATTATTCATGGAAAAAATGTGTGTCTGTAAGAGGGTCCTTTGTTTTACTGATTTTTTGTGAAAGATAACTTTGCGTTAGCACGGAACACTCTTGTTAAAGGCTCCAAAGCTTTGGTGGAATGACCCTTTAGTTAAGGGTAAACAGCAGGAGGAGGCCACGTGTCTCACAACAGCCCCGTAACCAAAGGCCTCTGCCTGGCTGTGGTCTGGGGCTTTCAGCCCAGGGGAAAACATTCCTGGCCGGGGGTGTTGTTTTTCCTTTGAAGGACAAAAGTGTGAAGATCCTTTGCTCCAGTGGTGCTTAGGCAGCAGCACAGTGTATTTTTCCAGCTGTCCATGACTGTGCCTCAGTTCATAGAGTCACAGAGTCCTGGAATGGCTTGGGTTGGAAGGGACCTTAAAGACCGTCTCGTCAGAGCTGTTCAGGATCGGGCTCACTGTGTTCTCATCAGATCCCTTGCAGACCTGGATCCAGCAGGACAGGTGTCCAGGGTAACTGGGCCCAGCCAGTTCCAGATTTTCATCAGCAGGACAAACAGGGAAGGCTGGGCTGGGTGGATCCGTAATCCCAGACAGGAGGCAGTGCCCAGCATCGCCCCCGACAGGAACCAGTAGCAGATGCTTGAGGAGAATGTGGGAGAAGATAAATATTGAATGACCCCTCTCTGCACCACCCTCTGTGTCATCACCAGTAGACCCTTCAGGGGCCTTTGACTCCAGAACGTGACATTTAATAATGAGGTTTTCATAGAATCACAGAATCACTGAGGTTGGAAAAGCCCTCTAAGACTATCAAGTCCATTCCCCAGCACTAACCCGTGTCCCCGAGTGCCACATCCACATGGCTTCTAAATCCTTCTAGGGATGGGATTGGACCTGGGCAGCCTGGTCCAATCCTTTTTAAAGCCAATTTTTCCCAATCCCTTTGGGAGAAAAGAGGAAAAAAGAAGTCTCGTGGACTTTCATTCTGAAGGGGAGGACAGTGTGGGAGTCTGGGTGGGATGTGGCTGGATGGAGTGAGTGTGACGGCACCGTCAATCAGGAGGCACAGGCACCCCCAGGTCACCCACTGCACCCCCGAGGCTGCTGGGGCCACAGACCTTCTCCTGCAGGGAACATCAGCAAACACTGGATTCACCACATTTCCCACTGGGCCCGGTTGTTTCAGGAAGGGTCTAGATAGATGCATCTTGTTTGGATCAGTACATTTTGGGTTAGGAAATACAGCTTGACATGAAGCCCAAAAATGCCAGCAATGCCTTTTGTCCACCAGTGGGTTTCAGCAGCTTGTTAAATGTTCACAGGTTGCTGAGGGAGGTAAAATCTGACAGGCCCTGAGGGGGCCCACTGGGGACACCTGCCATTTATTCAGGCTGTGAGAGTTTACACAGCACACTCTCCCTTAACCTTCGCTGCAGCCCGAAATGTGGCTTGGGAAAATTTACAGCAGTGCAGAAAAGTCAGCTGGACTTGGCCAGAACTGGCTGGAATGTCCTCATAAATCATCAAGCAGACAAGGTTTTCGCAGCTCCTGGGGAGGTGGGAAGGCAGAGGGGAGTGCCTGGGATCACAGAGATCCAGCTGCTGGCGTTTAGGCATTAACTGGCACGTGGCACAGAGCTATAAAATGGGCAGTGTGGCATGGAGAGGGTGAGCAGGGCTTGCTGATGGGGTGAGGAGAGGGTGGCTCTGAGCTTCTTTGTCACAGGGCTGTCGGCTGGTGAGATTTTATAACAGAAATGTTCAGCAAGAGAAGTTCACCCAAAGTACAAGGTGGTTGGCTCTGACCCATAAACTCCTGATTCTGCTGGGAGCTGGGTGAGGGCCTGAAGAAAGCCATGGTGGGGCCTGCTTGGTCTTGGACTCCTTGAGAGGAGTAGAAGAGCAGGATGCTGAGCAGCATCAGTGTTTGCTGGGGTCCAGGACAGCTGTTTTGGGGGTGTGGAGGTGATACCACCCCTGGCCCCATCTCCCTGAAGGCTCTCCAAGCAGAGGTGGGAGCAGGGAAGTGTCCACACCTGGTGTAGCCCTGTGATGATTTGAGCTCTGAATGCATGGAGGGTTATCCCAAAGGAGCAAAGAGCTTTAGGAGAGGCCTTGTTCTGCTCCAGAGTCACTAGAGGGAAGGGGCAAACATTTGGGGAAGCACAACCTGTGAAATACATCAGCCTGAAATCATAAATTGACTATTTTAATGGGTGAAGGAAAATCAGAGCTGCTCAATACATGCTTGAGGTCCTGATGTTTGCACCTGGCTGAGTCATTCCGGTTTTCTATTAAGCTCCAGTGCAGGAAGAATGATAATTCTAGTACACTGAATTTTCTTTTGGTGATGGTGTATGCAAATGGACTTAAAGGGAACAACTGGATTCTGCTGATCCCTTCTGAGGGTTGCACTGTGACACCAGTGCAGGCGTCTGGCACATTTCGGGTGTACGATCAGCACAAGTCTTGTTCTGCTGCACAACAAGGGCAAAAGATCTTTCTTCCACCCCTCCTGGTAATATCTGCAGGTACAAAAGGGCCACAAAATCAAAATTTACGCATATTGAACCTGACATAATTCGTCATTAGTACGGTCCCATTTGCAATTAATGCAGGATAACTCTGGAATTTCCCTTCTTAAGATCGCTGAGCTTCCCACTCCCTCCCTGCAGCTGGCTGAGCCCCTCTGAAGCCCCTCTTCCCTGCAGGATCCACTCCTAACAAGCCTCTATCAAAGGTGCTGGAGACAGGCAGGAGATCGCGGGTGTTACTTTGATTTTTTCCAGTTCAGCTCACTTCCAAATGTAGTTTTACCTGAGGTCAAACACAAACGCTGTGAAGTTTTGGGTTGTTACGTAGTAAAGTGCTGCCTCCTGCTGGGAAAGGGGCCCTGTAAAACAGACTGTTCAGTAATTTATTGCAAAGGATTCCTTTCACCTGGAGTCCGGGAATGGGCTTTGCAGAGACTGCTCCATCGGCGGCGAAATAGTTCCAAAATAAGAATTATTCAATAATGTTGACCAAAATGAGAACTATATTAAAGAAGAGCCTTGCTCTAACGTGTGGTATTGTACAGTGTGGGGGAACCTTGTCCATAAAGATAGAAATCCCTAATTCTGTCGATCATTGGACAAAATGTGTTCCCACATCCTCCTAAACGACCCAGTAACAGGAAGGGGCTTTTTATTAATTGTATTCCCTTCTGTAACTCCCTTAACTAACCAGTACTGAAAATACTCTGGGATACTGCTATCCCAGTCTCTATTTACACAGCAGTACACCCTGGCAGTGCACACCCTGTATATGTTTAAATACCAGTTCTCTCTCGGTGCTATGGGGACAGAGCTTATTGATGAGACCTAGAACCAGTTAATTCAAATTACCAGTTTCTTTGGCTTGCAAATGGCTCGTGGGCTGTCAGTACGATATCTGGGGTGTTTAATATTGCTGTTGATTCTATCAGGAAGGAAAATATTGCCCATGTATTCTCACTTTGATCTCCTCTCCCTGTGCTCATGGGTGTCTCAGAGTCCCTTCTTGCCTGTGACTGATGGGGTGACACAAAAATAACCATCCTGATGTTTTTCTGCAAAGTCCCATCAACCCACTAGATGGCAAACAACCACTTAAAACAGCCCACAAATGCAGTTGTCTTACATAAATAAAACCACTGGTGATTTGTTAAAGGAATTACTTTTCTGCTTATAGTTAACCCAAAGTATAGTGAAGCTTGTCAAAACAACATTAGCAAGATAGAATATTAAAAGCTCTTTCACATTCTTGGATCCTGAGATACAATATGAGCTTCCATATGGAAGGGTTTGGGTGGGAGGGACCTTAAAGCCCACCCAGTGCCACCCCTGCCATGGTCAGGGACACCTCCCACCAGCCCAGGTTGCTCCAAGCCCCGTCCAACCTGGCCTTGGACACTCCCAGGGATCCAGGGGCAGCCACAGCTTCTCTGGGCACCCTGTGCCAGGGCCTGCCCACCCTCCCAGGGAAGGTTTCTTCCCAATATCCCGTCTGAACTGACCCTCTTTCTTTCGTCAGCGCAATACACAACCTTGCGGAGGTTGTGCTGTTTCTCTGTGCGGAGTTGCCACTGACTCAGAGCTCGGTGGAGATTCCAGAGCTGTTGTAAGAGAAGCGATGGCCCTCACAGAGGAGCAGAGGTGAAGAGGCAAGGACCTGACGGACCTGACCTTTCTGCTTTGAATCATTCTCTGAGGGAGGAAAAATAGTATAAATACCTCTTGAGGTTAAGAAGACATTTGAAAATGCTTTAAATGCGGAACAAGCTTGCAAAGGTGTGAAGAAATGCTTGAACAACTCCCAGACCACTGCAGGAAATCCTACAGGGACAGAAGGGGCCAGCTGGCAAGTCTAACTCACCCCCAGCTCTACTATTTCTCTGCTCGGTGCCCTCTTTGCTTTGCCAACTGCTATTTCAACACTGGATTATAGCAGTAATAATTTGTTTAATATGAAAAGCAGCTTTTTATACTTCTATACACAAAGGGCCCCTCATTAGGCTGGCAGAGCAGGAAGTTGTGGCTGCAAAAACGCAGCTGCAGAGCAGGAGAGGGTGTGCAGCCCCTCAGATAACCCTCACACCCCTTCCAGGGAATATCTGAAGAGCCCAAGAGCCTTCCTGGTACCTCCTGTATGCCCAAGGTCAGGCACAGTCAGTGCCGCTCCCCCTGCCCTCACCTCACTCTCCTCTTGTGCTCAGTAAAATCAAATAAGCAAATGGCTGAAGTGCTGGAAGCTTTGCTGGGTGTTTCCGGGAGCTGCAGCATTTCTGTACCAGCTCTGCCTTCGCAGGGGAAGCACCTGCAGGGCTGGCTCGCTCCCTGGTCTCTAGACCGTGCATCGCTCTGCACTCTACCAGACGATGAGTGTTTCAGGTGACAGCCACCCCCAGCCTGTCTTCAGGGCAGGATGTGGTCCTGTGGCCTCGGTGTAGCACGGAGCCTCTTTGGGGCTCCCACACACACCCCAGAGCTGCACCATCCCCAGGAGCCCAGCACAGAGCCTCTTTGGGACTCCCACACACACCCCAGAGCTGCACCATCCCCAGGAGCCCAGCACAGTGCCTCTTCAGGGCTCCCAAACACACCCCAGAGCTGCACCATCCCCAGGAGCCCAGCACGGAGCCTCTCTGGGGCTCCCAAACACCCCAGAGCTGCACCATCTGAGGGAGCCCAGCACGGAGCCTCTTCAGGGCTCCCAAACACACCCCAGAGCTGCACCATCCCCAGGAGCCCAGCACGGAGCCTCTTTGGGGCTCCCACACACACACCAGAGCTGCACCATCCCCAGGAGCCCAGCACAGAGCCTCTTCAGGGCTCCCAAAGACACCCCAGAGCTGCACCATCCCCAGGAGCCCAGCCAGGCTCATTGCTGCTGACACAGTCTGGGTGGGCAGGAAACTCCAAGAGGCTCCCAACAGCCTGGACAGTTAGGAAATTCCTGGGTAAAGCCATTCCTTCTTAAACAGATCCGACTTGGAAATGCTGGGACATGCTGCTCCTTAGGCTGTGCCTGCTGGGCCAGGATGAGGACAGCACCTGTGATGCTGGGTTTTGCAGGATGTCACAGTCATGACAAACCAGACACTGCCCTTGGTGCTTTCTCCATGCTGGCACACACTCCTTGGCTGCCAGGGATGGTTTGTCCATGCTGGCACACACTCCTTGGCTCCCAGGTCACTGCGCCACACCAGCCGGGTGAGCCCTGGCCAGCCAAGCCAGCCTCATCTTTCCTTTTCTGTCCTTCAAAGCTGCAATGATGCAAGCTCTAAAAATAATTCAGGCCTCTCCCTGTAGTGACAAATGTCCTCCTGCCCAAACCAGGGCTATATCTGTCCCTGCTGCGAGCCCGGCAGGATACAGCCTGTTCTTTTCCATCCCCTCGGTGCTTCCCTCTGCCTTAGTGGCTCTGCTGGCACTTTCTCCAGGGTAATACCTGACCTGTGCTTCCTGGGCCACCTTCCCAGGTCAGTTCTTTCACTGTCATCATGACACAGGGTGCAAGAGCCTCTCGCTGAAGCAGGGGTTGTGCTGTGAGTTTGGGGAACCTGGGCCATGCTCAGCACCATCTTCTCCCAGTTGCTGTTTTCCCAGTTTTCTTATCTCCAGACGGGAGTACCATCAGACCTGTAGTAGCTCCCTCGGGACAGATGTGATTTAAAGTGTGAGGAGGATGACATCAAGGCTGGCTTGTGTGTTCCCCCTGTTCCCAAAGCTGGCCAGAAGGGTCACAGACCCCCCAGGAACAGGCTGTCCCAAGGGACAGGGGCTGCCACACCTGTCACTTTTGGGATGTTCAGAGACATGAACATGTGTGTTAAGGCACAAAGCTGCCACAGTCTAAGGCTGCTGTTCCCACCCCTCCGACACGGACTGGCCCTCCCGGGATGGGAGTTGTTGGAGCAAACACACGCAACCTTTACCCCCTCAAGGTGCTGCTGGCCAGCTCAGGGCTCAGCTGCTCCCATCTCCTGGCAGTGGTGTCCTGGCTGGGAAGGACACGCTGTCCCAGCGGTGACAGAGCTGTCCAGCCCTGCCCTGACTCAGAACCTGCCCATGACTCAAAGGACATTAACTACAAGCGTCAGTCGTAGCTGGACACGTTTATCAGTTTCTATTTCTCAGAGCAATTTAATTAAGGCACGTAACCTGTGCGCAGATGGAATGGGCTCCCACTGATCTGCAGCTCAGTAGGACTTGACAAGGTCCAACAGATCAAATTCCATGTGCTTTTCCTGGAATCCCAGTGTGACTTAATGAAGAAAAATGGGCTGAGTTTTAAATATGCTGGAAAACAGGTTTGAACTTAAATGACTTTGAGCCTGATGTTTAATTTGTAAATGCATCAAACTATTGTATTTCTGTATTTATTTATATTGATCCTCTATTGCAAATAGGTAAGCTGGTGAACATCAACCTGTAGGAAAAAGTGATTTTAATACCTGGTGAGTATTCCTTATTCCCTTGTTTTCCCAATACCTTACACTGCTTTGATGGAAGGTGAAACAATTTGTGTGAGTTGTGATGGGAAACTTGAAGCCTCAAGTCCACAAACTCATGAACTAAGATAAAGGGGCTTCATTAGGCACTAGATCTTCTGAAAAATTTATAAAACACTCACTGAAATGCAGATTTACTGAGGAAACAAAGGCAAGAAGTATTGTACCTTGAGTATGAGGTTTGAAGACCACAAATCTTTCAGTTCAGGAGAGTATTTTACATTCTAGATGACAGAATAATTGGAAAAAAAGTTTGCTTTCACCCAGGAACAATATTTTAGTCCTTTCTTTACATAGACTTTAAGCCAAGCACCAGCTGTATCTTCACTGGAGTAAATAAGAAATGAGTGTGGCCCCGAGAAATGCCACTGAAACCGGGAGAGGGAGGGATTCGGGGAGTGGAAGGTAAAGAACCGGTCAGCCTGAAACAGAGAAACACTCGTAGCCCAGAGCATTTACAACCACGCCGGTTTCACACCCAGCTCCTCGGGCTGCAAACTGCAGGGTGGAACTGCAGCCCAGTTCCTCTTTTCTCTTTCAAAACCGGTGAGTAAGAGTTTGAAGCACTCGCCCTCTGGGGACAATTTCAAATAATCCTCCTTGTTCCTCTGAGCTGTTACTTTAGAGCCCAGAACTGGGATCTCTATAAATCTTTCACAGAAGTATTTAAGGAATTCCTCTTCAAGTCATCATCTGGCAGAGTAAAACACTGTTTGCCCAGCCAGGATAAATCCCACTGCCAAGTTTTTCAGCACCAAAACTCCTTTATATCCTTGCAGACCCAGTACTTGACCTGTACTGGGGTGGTACTTGCCATCAAAAGTCCTGTCACAGCCAATAATGCAGATTTTTATCCCTGAGATGGCAGGTAATTCCAGATTCTCAGTTTATTTATCGCATTCAGCGTGAAGAATTGAAGTCAATCTCCTGAATAATTTGATAAAAGACCAAACCAACAAACAAACAAACAACTCTCAAAGAATTTTTTACTTTGGAGATTTTTAGAATTTAATGAATAAATTGATCTAAGCATATTCTGAGTTGTCTTATTCTGGTCTATTTGATGTGACAGCAGAAAATTTCAGCTATCTGCTCATGTCAAAATATTTTCCTGCCTAACTTTCTGCCACACTGTTTTCATACATCCACCATTTTTTTTAAGCAAATCAGATTTTTCTGTCATCACAGATTCTTATTTTCCCAAAAGAATCCTTTCTTTTCTGTTAAGGTAATTGCATGTTGTAATTTACAGCTCTTTGCTCAGAAACTGTTTCTGAATTTTCTTCTGGGAAACATCTCCTGCCAAGCCTGTCAAATCCTCAGGGGATTTAGGCACTGAGATGGTTTCACTACCACCAGAAGAGAGGTTTGGGATACCTAAAACTCCCATTCCACGAGGTGTTTCCTTTTTCCCCATGGTTTATCACTCAGCTGTGGAGCCTCTGTCCGCAGGGAGACACCTGGAAGGACCCACGTGCAACTGGTTTTAAGGAAGGAGCTTCCCTGGATTGTACAATTCCAGGCCAAAGGGTTCCAAGAGAATGAGCCTCGTTGGTGCCTCACCATGACTCAACCAGCAGTTATTGATTGATGTTTTCCAGCAGTGTCCTGGCAACAAAGCACGACCCGATCCTGCTGCGGAGGGGACAAGCATTGCTCAACTCCATGGAATTCCAAAATACATACATAAAATCGTCAAGAATTGGGAAGAATGGTCGGGCGAGTTGAGCAAATGTACTTCTCTCCAGGCCTTTAAAATATCAGGGTGTAACCTGGAAAACTGGAGCAAAGCAAACCCGAGCAATGATGGGCGTGTGCATGGAAATAAAGCAAGTGGGCAAATTCCAGGGCGCTGAGTGCCACCTGCTGCTTCCATGACTCGTTTTTCCTCTTTTCCAGCCCTTCTGGCACACGTGAGGAGAACGGAAAGAGCTGTTTGCTTTCTGCAAACACCACATAACCCAGCATTTTCACTTCAGGATAACCTGAGGGTTAGAGAACTGAGTCAGCTTTTCCCAGCCCTCCTTTTCATTACGATTTCTTTAACCTTCCGTCCACTCCGTGGGCTGTAAACTGCTTTTGCCATTGCAGAGATGTTTGGCACCAGCCGTGTGGGTTCACGGCACTATTTTGGGCTGTGTTATCACAGCACCAAGGGCTGCTGCAGGTTTCTAAAAGGCCAGTGGTGTTCCAGGTTGGCCGTGGCATTTTTTTAACCTGAGTAAAATCATTTTTAAAATCTCAGGGACTGTATAGTGCATGGCTAAAGGGGGGGAGCTTGTTGAAGGACCAGGAAAAGAGGGTGAGTTATTCCAAATAACTGGATAATAAATAATAGCTCTCCCAAATAACTGGAATCTCTGCTGAGTCACGAACCTGCACATAGAGCAGCTCCCAATTAAATGCTCTATTTCCATTAAAAACCACTATTTTGGTGATAGTTACAGACTCTCAGGGCCCTATCTATAAACAGAAAGGAAGGCTGTGAAACAAACACACACTGTGGGCTTGATGATCTTTCTAAAAGTGTTGTTTGTAAAACTGGGGGAGTTTATTAACAATTGTAATAACCGTGGCACAAAACAAGGTGCCCCACTCCACGTGGAGGAAGAACAGCCTCCTCCAGCACTGCTGCTCCTGTGNTTTCCCCTGCCGAGCCCCATGCCGGGGACACCACCAGGGGCACACCGAGGGCTGAGGTGCACACAGAGGGGCACACTCAGCGCTGAGTGCTCACCGCCCGCCGCCCACACAACATGGCGGCCGCGGCCCCTCAGGCGGCCCTGCCACTCAAACCAGGCGAGCCAATCAGGAGGCGCGGCTGCGCGCGGGGGGCGGGATTTCCCGGTCAGCGCGCGCGCCCGCGGTGACGGCCGCGGAGGGATACGGGGCGGTGGGGCCGTTCCCAGAAGTGACGCATCCGCCGGGGCCCCCCGGGGGGGAGCGGAATGTCGCGACAGCGGGGGGGCATGTCGTGACAGGGGCGAGGCACCGCGGCGGCCGCGGGTCGCGACAGCGGGGCCTGGCGGGGGCGCTGAGCCGGCGGTGTTTGTGACGGGACGCGCGCGGGCGCTGTGCCGTTCCGCGTGCCGCGCCGTGAGGGGGGGACGTTTCCCCGTTCGTGACCGACGGCGGCTCACACTGCGCGGGCCGCTTGGCCCGTCCGTGCGCTCCTGCCCGGCCTGGCTCTGCTCCGGTTTGTGGTTCCCCCCGGTAACACACCCGGCCCCGCAGCACCTGGAGCGGCCCCGGGCCCGCCCCGCTGGCGGCGCAACCCCGGACGGGGCTCAGCCCTGTTCCCGTTCCCGGCTCTATTCCCTCCGCCCCGCTCCCGGCTTCTGCCCACCCCTTTTCCCTTTTCCCTCTCCCACACCCGTCCCCATTCCCGATTTCACCATTCCCGATCCCGTTTCCGTTCCCGGTTCTCATCCCCGTTCCTGTTCCCATTCCCCGTAGCTATTCCCCGTTCCCATTCCCTTTCTCATTCTCCTTCCCGATCCCCATCCACATTCCTGTTCCCATTCCCATTTCCCNGACCGCCCCCTCTGCCCCACAGGTGGCCATGGCGACCGGGCAGGTGCTCTTCCACCGCTTCTTCTACTCCAAGTCCTTCGTCAAGCACAGCTTCGAGGTGAGCGCCGCGCGGCGAGCCGCGGCAGGGCGGGCGGGACGGGCTGCTCGCCTCGGGCCGCGCGGGTTTGCGTCTTAGTCGTGTAGCTGCGGTCTCAGCGGGGATAAACAGCATTTCCTTAACGGAGACGGGGGTTCCTTTCAGATTGTTGCCATGGCCTGCATCAATCTCGCGTCCAAAATCGAAGAGGCGCCCCGTCGGATAAGGGACGTGATCAACGTGTTCCATCACTTGCGGCAGTTAAGAGCAAAAAGGTAAGATTAGCTTCGTTACGAACATCACCCCCGTTGCACTAATGTACCCGCAGCGTTCGACTGGCAGTGTTTCTCCAGGCTAAGTTCAACGACCTAAAGTTGAGAAGGGGCTGCTCGTTGCCTGCTCTGTAGGCAGGACAGTGCAGTCCTGACTTCTGCTCTGGTTCACTCGCTAGACTCGTTCCTGTTACTTATTTAGCTACAAGTCACGAGTTTTAGGGCCTAGTTTTAGGCTCCTGGTTGTAGTTTTAGGTTCGGTGATTGATTTTTTGTTGTTCTGTAGTTACTGAAAGGTAGTCTCAGGTGTGAGTAGCCAGTAGCGGGTTGCTGTGTATTGTCCAGAATTTTAACCATATTCAGTAGTTTTAATGCTTTTCTGTCGTTAGTATGTGGCGTCCAGGTGTCGTTGTGGTGCCAATAAAGTACCATCTGAGAAAAGATGTTGAATTTTCAGTGATGGTAGTAATTCTCTTCCAGGAAAAAAAAACATTGTAGAAAATGCCTGGAAAAAGGTCTGGTCTGTCCTGCAGTGTGTGCAGCTTTAATGATGAGGTGTGTGTAACTGAGCCTTGGATTCTGGACGGATCTTTAACTGCAGAAAGTGGGAGTTGTGTTGTCCTGGTGCTGTGTGCCTGTGGAGATGCAGGGGGGCTCACCTGGCCCTGTGCAGGTAGTGCAGGGCTGTCCCAGCTGTGAGTGACCAGTGCTGCTCTTTGTGTGTGAAGGAAACTAACGATGTATCGAGGAAGGAGGAGTGGTTGAAGGGGAGAAGTTCTTGAGGTTGCTGTTAAAATCTCCTTAGTTCTGTCGGGCACCAGTATTATAGTCTGGGATTGGAGGCTTCAGCTTTGCTTTCTGTGGCTGATTGCCTGAAGTATAAGGTACTCTGTAGTTACAAGATTTTTTTCCTTTCCAGCTAGATTATTAAATTCGTACTTTATTTCTCTGCCTTGTGTCACCAGGTTACAGCGGGAATTTAATCTTGAGTGTCGTGTAACCTTTTCTGAGAAATAGAACAGAAATCCACTAGGGAAACTAGCTGTTTGTTGTTGTCTTTATCCTGGTTGTGCTTCTATTGAAGCCAGAACTTTGGCTTTCAGTGCCTTCTGCTCATTTTTCCCTAGTTAGCTGTAGATACAAGAAGAACGAGTCAGTGTTACACGTGGGAACTTAGTTTTGTTCTCTGTGGGTTTTAAGTTGTTGTGGCCCTGAGAGAATTGTGTGAAGTGATGCTGGGTGTGAGTTCAGTGGAATTGTCTTCCGCAGTTATGATAAGGGAGTCTGGTTATTGGAATTATTGGAGCAGGTTCAGTGATTAGTAATGTTTTGGCCTCCATCCAGGCAGTGAAGGTTAATTAATCATATGCCTTGCTTGTCTTTGCAATGAGAATACAAATTAGTTGTTTCTTTGTGCTGTGTGAAGGATCAGAGAAACTGAACTTAACCTGTGAATTTAAATCTTTCCAGCTAGCCTGTTCCAAATCCCACCTTGTGCATGTTACATGGTGTCTAAAGTGCATCATGTCGAGAGAAATCGTGCACTGCTACCCATTATTTTTGGGAGAAATGGGTATTGTTGCTCTGCGATTCTGAGTGAATCTGCTTGAAATTAACCTTAAAATGCTGCAGTCTGACATTCAGACTTGCACACATCCCCTTTTTTTTTTTTTTAGCAAGCAGGATGTAAACGTTTTTCTGTACTTTTTACAAGCTGACAATTCCATCACCTGTACACGTTATTAACTTCAACTCTTTTTTCCCTTGCAACCGACTATACAGCGACCAGCTACATTTACCAAAGCCTGGGTGATGTGGAGTGGTACATAAAGATGAAGCTGTCGTCATGGCAACAGTGAGTGAAGTATCGAAAATCCCCAAGGAGAAGCCAGTGCTCTGAGAATAGGTCACTGGAATCGGGGGACTAACAGGTTGGCCGCTGGTGAACCATTTGGAAGAACTCCTGTATCTTGTTATAAGCTTTTTTCTTTGCTGTCCAGGTTTTTAGAATACTAGCTTAACCTTTTTATTTTTTTTGGTTTTTTTACTGAAGCTAACACTTAGGCCGTAGTTAGTTTCTCACACACAACCCAGAACTGAAACACTCAGGCTGCTGTACTTTCTTTTCTAGTCTAGTATTTCTGTTAACTGAAGCTCTTAACCCGCACACGTATTTGGGGTAGTTTGGGTAGGCTTTGCTTTCTTTCTTAACCAATTTTGGGTTCTTAGTTCCACTTTCTGGCTCTGTATAATTGCAGTTTGAATTCATGGTAAAACAAGTATACAGAAGTCTTGAATTTGTAAATTTATATCAATTATGATGTAAGCAGTCCCTTCTATGTACCTGTTTGTAGAACTGGGAATTGCATTGGAATTTTCTTTTTATGAGACATGTAGTCAACTGAGGTGGTATTTCTAATGCTGAGAAGTAAGAAAAAGCTAAATAAGTGTTTTGGACAAGCGTATTTTCTTTTGGGTCTCTGACGAGCAAATGTGATGTGGAACTGCATGTAAAATGTTTGTGTGCATGGAGAAAAGCTCGTACCTATGGAAAAACTGCTTTTAAATAACTGTGTGCCAAAACCTGTGTTCTGAGCAAAGTGCAACTGTTGTTTAACTTGTAGAATGTAGTTTGAAGTTGATTTTATTTCTTCTAAATGTGCTTGAAGGCTGCAGAAAGTCCTGAGACTGGAACCAAATGTGACCGGTGTCATGCTGTAACCTCACACATGGTGGTTTGAGACTCAGTGAGCTGCTCCTCACTTGTGTTGCAGCACACAGGTCCCTGCGGTGGGTTTGGAAGTGGCTGCGTTAATGTTACACACTTAGTGCTCTTCAAACCTGTGCTGCTTGGATTTATGATCTTGGAGACAGAGAAACTGTGTTCTTGTATTGACCAGCTTAAAAGATCTGGTCTTTGAAATGAGATGCTGCTGTTGTGCTGAACTTGTCAGAATTACTTTGCTCAATATGACCGTAATTACACACAGGGCACTGTTCCTCCGAAATATTAGTCATCCCAAAGACATCAGAGTTTAATATTACATCGAATGAAACTGCAGCTGTGTTGAGAACTTGGATCTCTCTTGTTTGTCAGTGATTTATAAAAATGGGTATTTGTAATTTATTTATTGTTACAAGCACATTACAGTGTGTGTTAATCTGTTGGGTTGTTACACAATCTGAATCCCAGTCAAGTTTTATGTTGGACTGGCTTCCCAGAGGGAATGCTGTGTGCTCTGTTGTTAATGATAAAGTCTTGCCTGGAGCTCTAGTGCTGATCTGTAAAACAGATCTAAAGAATTTGCAATACTCCTTGGCTATACAGGACTTGAAGGTTTATATATTTTATACATAAGGGTTTAGGTTATTTTTCTTTGGCTTGTTACTTGGACCTGAAATAGTTCTTCAAGTGAGAGCTAAGTGCAGCAAATGCAGTAGCAAAGTTCCTCTTTTTTCTTAGTAGAAGGCAATATTCCAAAGCGAAATCTCTGAAGTTTACAACTTGCAAGTAATTGTTTACCAGCACTTCAGAGTTTATGCCAAAAGTGCTAAATTGGTGAATCTTAATATCATGGAGAACTTGACTTTTTCCAGTAATAAAGTGCAGTAAAGCACTCCAGTCTCTGCAGATTTTTATTTTTCCATAAGTGGATAAAATGCTGCATTGGTCTTTATTTCTGGAAATACTGCCTGGATAAACTGCTGTTTTCCATGGCTTCCTTAGAGCCTTAGATCTCTAGAACTTGTGACCAGAGTAACACAGGACACCAGAGTAAAGCAGAGCACGCCTGGGCTGTTGAGTTTCCTGTCACTTCACTGTGGAGCACGTGCTGAGTGTCTGAGCTCTTGGTGCTGATCCTGTGGAAGGACAGTGAAAACTTAACATTACAGCAAGGCTCACATCTGTCCTGCTGCACCTGGAGCTGCCTTAACGGCCTGACACAGCTGGCAGGGAGTGCAGGGCCATGTGGAACAGGAGTTGTTGGGTGATCTTATGCAGTCCTGGTGTCCCACTGGGGATTGTTTTTATAGACTGGAAGTCTTGGCTCACCTGAGTCTTTGATCCAAGATTTCCCACCTCTGATAAAGTGTTTTTCTAACAAACTGAGCCTGGACACCCAAACTTGCTCTGGATGATGCTTTGTGGATCCTGTTAATGCCAGTGATCTCTAGATGAAATTGCGTAAAGCAATGCTGAAGGAAATGTTATAAACTCCAGTATAATTGATTGGAATGAATTGGAAGTGACTCAGTTTCAGTGATGGCAGAGACCTGAGCTTGGCTCTCCCCATTCTCCCACTCCAGAACAGTGTTTAGCCTGCCTTTGGAGTGCTGGAGTGTTCAGATAAAATCAACCTCTCACTGAAGTAGTTACCTGAAAGAAGCTTGGAAAGTTTTTCATTTCCAGTTAATTTGCGGGGCAGGGGAAGCCTGCAAAATAATCAAACAACCAAACTCAAAAATCCCCATATTCTGACTGAGTTTAGAGTAGCAGAAATTGCACACTTCATAAACTTGCCCTGATAAGTGAGAGTAACACTTAAGTAGGGAAGTTATGGCATTTCTTAGGAGATAGGAATAGTAAGGCTGGTCTTGAGTTGTAGGTCCTTCCTGGCACCAGGAATCTGCAGTAGTTCCTTACAGACCCTAGAGCTGCTTCTCAGACCCTTGGGAAGAGCAGGGGAGCTCACGCTTCAAGTGCCTCATTGTACAACATGACGCTTTTATTGGAGAAGTGGATGGTTTGTTGTGTCCTTTGCCAATGGCAGTCAGCATCTGTCCAGGCACTGCAGAAGTCATGGCATAAACTGGGTTATGGAAGTTGGGAAGCTCCTCATGCAGCCTTGTAATTAAATCAACCCTTTTTCTTCCTGGAGTGGGAACCTTGGGGCTTGAGTGTTTTCTGTGCTCTGTGGCCTATCAGGGAAGTGAGGTTCACTCATGGAATTGGCAAGTTAGCAGTGAAATGTTTTATCCGATAAAACAAGCTGTATTTTGAATCCACTTTGCATTGCTCCTTTTTCTTTTGAAGGTAACGTAAAATAAATCTCTCACCAGTGCTTGGGGTGTACTGGGTGTATCATGCACGCAGACTGTGGTTTATTAGAGCGTAAGGAGCTCCAAAAACGTTTTTCTGCTGTGGAAGGCATGTGGAATGTGTGAGGTATCTTACAGGGGAAAAGCTGGTCTGTCTTCAGGAGGAAGCGGTTAGAACACAATGTGGAATGTTGAAAGGTCAAGTCTAAGCACGGACAAAGCAAACAGTACGAAGTGGAGTGTGACGCTTGTGCATAAGGTGTACAGCAAGTTACTTGAGTTCAAACTGCTTTGGAGAGTTCAGGCGTTGGGTTTGGAAGGAATTAGGACTAGACAGTGCTAGAGTTTGGAATCTGTGGAATGAACTCTTGTTTTCCAAATGTGAGTATCAGTGGGGATATCCGTGATACCCACTGGTGAGTGGGTGCAGGTTCCAGAGTCACAGGCAGATCTGTCACCCTTCAGAGGGGAACTCCTGTGCTTTACTCAGCTTTTCACACATCACAGAGGCAGGGCTGGCTTGTTCTCTGAAAGCTGAATAACCTTTAGAGTTTTAGCAAACTGCAGTTTCTAAAGCACAAGTTGCTACTTTAATATTAATCAGGAACAACCCTGTTCAGCCTTACTTTAGCTTTGAAGTCCTAGGTGGCCAAGGCAGTTGTGTCACATTCCTTCCCCCACCTCTGCCGTGGAGAGTGAAGGCTCTTTGGGATCTTCCCTGGCACATGACTCCCTCCAGCAGCTGGAGCGGTGCAGTTTGCATGCACAACAGCAGGTTATTTTTTATCTCAGCCATCTAATCTGTAGCTAGTCAAAAGCAGCAACTAAACTAGTTTATCTAAACTTGGACAGCACAAGATTAATGCTTAAACTTGCTTGCAGGAGTTGAAAACCGGTTTCTGTTGCCATTAGTTGGTTGGAAGGGAAAACAGAGTTGCCGTTATTTTTGGATATGCAAAACAGTTTTGATTTTATTTCTTGCAAACTATAGGACTCCAAGCCCCCTGATACTTGATCAGAACTACATAAACACCAAAAATCAAGTAATCAAAGCAGAAAGGAGGGTACTGAAGGAGTTGGGATTTTGTGTTCATGTCAAGCATCCTCATAAGGTGAGTTCTCAAAAATAATACCATTGTAACTATTACTCTACCTTGATGGCATCAGTGTGAACTGTGGAACAAGAAACACAGGTGTCAAAATGACCTGAATTCTTCCCTTTATTCATCTCTAGTTATTGTTAATGTTTTTGCCAGACTACTCGGGCAAACAGTCATATTGACTTCAGTTGAAATTGCTTCCTTGGGAACACTTAAAAGTGGTGGCTGGTTTTGAAAAATCACAGAAAGGTAGTGAAATAAAGAATTGTTTGAACGTGATTGGAAGACTCGTGGGGACAGTCCTGTGCAGGGCTAAGAGTTGGACTCAGCGATCTTTGTTGGTCCCTTCCAGCTCAGCATATTCTGTGGCATGAGAGCTTCTAGTGTGTGCTTAGAAAAGGAACTCCTGTAGTTTGGGAGTACTGTTTGATTTTAAATATTTATATATTTACTTCCTTACTCTTGCTTTACATGTTAAAACTGANTACAAGTCCTAGAATGTGAACGTAATCAAACCCTGGTACAGACAGCCTGGTAAGTTACTTTCCATTCTTTTCCTAGCCAGGAAAATAGTAGCAGAAAAACAAGCCTGATGATCCATATGCAAAGCAATGAGCTGTAAGTTACTACCCAAACACATGCTTTGAAAATACTGTAGTGCTTGTTTCTGCTTACTATTTTCATGGCTTGATTCCAGCGTAGTAATGGAGAACTCAATTTAACTTTGTTCTTTTTTCTACTCTTTGATTAAAGGGTAGTCCCTGATGGTAAGTCATAGAGCTCTGCCCTCTGCACCTCAGCCCTGACCTGGGGATGGCCGGTTTGGCTGCCCTTCTCTCCAGCCAAGCCAGTGCAAGCTCTCATCCGAGACTCACTGCCGTGATCGTGTCCATCGGGCAGCACCTCCTAGTTCTGTCGGGGTGGCGAAGGATTTGTATATTTGTTTCCAGAAGTAACTGTTACAACTGTCTCTGAATGTCTTTGTTGCCTACCTACTGTATGCTGTAGTGTTTAAAGGACACGTGGGGGACGATCTGCCAGCGTTTATTTCGTTGATTTAACTTCTGGCTAAACTTGAGTTAAAAAGAGGATTTCAGTGCATGCAGCATGTACACACGTAGCAGCCAGTCCGGGCATGGGGTTTGGAGAGTCAGTGCTGACTGACTGCTGTTCCTCTCTCTCTCCCATAGCTTGGGAACTTAGAAGCCCATGGAGGTCTCTGCTGTTTATTGTATCTCCTGGCATGTGTTGCTTGGTAGTGCCAGCCCTGTGCAAGACCAGGAGCTCAGGGGAGTGGGGGTCCTGACTAACCCACAGGTCTTTTTCCAACACTCAGTGAGCAAACTGGATGCATCTCTCTGGATGAAGCTAATGTGACTTGAGGCACACAAAACTTAAATGCAGCCAGTGTTTTATGAGTTTTGTAGGTTGCCTCTGGAAAATGGTAGGTTGAAAATACGCTGTGCTTTCCTGCTTGCACCTGAGTTTTAAATTGTATCTTAAATACAAGACCACTGGTGGTTAAGGCAGACAGCGGGACAGATGCGAAGTAATTGTTAGATTGTGAGCTCTGGACACTTCACAGGGTAACTTAACCTAGGAAGTAGCCATGACATGCTACTTGCATTTGCTGCTGCACCTTGTTGCTCTGGGGTTTCCAGCAGTGGCAATGGTGCAGGCACTTACGGAAGTGACACAGGTCAACACCAAACACCATAATTCAGTAAAACCCCAACGTTTACTAGAATAACAGAAAAAATAATAAAGTCAATTGAGTCTCCAGTATTGTTATCCTCTCAAAGAAAGTAAACCAGAGATCCAACCGTTCATGGTGTGTTTTTTAGGAATTACATGAATGACAGCCTTCGGACAAACGTGTTTGTTCGCTTTCAGCCCGAGACCATTGCGTGTGCTTGCATTTACCTCGCTGCCAGGGCCCTGCAGGTGAGCACAGCCTCTCATTGCCCGGGAGCTGCCTTCTGCCAAATCAGGACATCATTTCAAACAAAAGCCTGGCCTCTAATCTCTGGTATTGGCTTGGTTTTCAGATTCCACTGCCTACTCGTCCTCACTGGTTCTTGCTCTTTGGCACCACGGAAGAGGAGATTCAGGAGATCTGCCTGACAACTCTCAAGCTTTATACCAGAAAAAAGGTAAGTTTGAGGCATTTGCTTTTCCTGCTCTGTGCTCAGTGCAGCTTCAGCTGAGTTACGGTTCTCCAAAAGAGTTTGGGAATGCTGGAATACTCCTCTGAGGCTCCTCTGAGGAGAGTGTGAGGACAAATTATGGAAGTTACATTACCGGACAGATGATTAAAAAATTAGCTGAGTATTTTTCAGAAATGAGATGAAAATATGAATTACATTAGCTCAGCCTCTTACCTCATTGTTACTTTCACAGCCTAATTATGAATTTCTGGATAAAGAAGTAGAAAAGAGGAAAATGGCACTACAGGAGGCTAAACTGAAGGCTAAAGGTTTAAATCCAGATGGAACTCCAGCACTCTCAACACTGGGTGGCTTTTCTCCTGCATCCAAACCTTGTAAGTTTGTTTTCTGAATAGGAATTTGCACAATACTTCGTGATAAATAATTGTGTCTGTGTCCCAAGGTGGTAAAAAACCCCAGGTTTGTTTCTTGTCAGACAGTTTAGGATTCTTTGCAGAACTAAGCAAAGCAAATCTTTGTTTCTAAATACAGATTTTAAAACCAGTTTCAAGACCTGCAAGTAGTCGATTATAGGGAAAAGGGGTGCTTTACTCCATATTCCCACAGATGGGAGAGTGATATATTAATAACACTCACCCTGAAGAGAATGATATAATGAAAGAGGAGTTGCTCTGTGTTACTGTGGTGTGAAGAAGGAGTCTGGATTTAATTCGGGGGATGTTGGCAGTAGCCTTCATGGCTCCTTTTGCTGCAGGTGTCTCTGAAAACTGCTTTCTCTGCCTTTTTTAATGTACTTGGCAACAGCTCATGTGGTGAAGGCAGACAGCTGGTGGTCAGGAAATGGAGGAGGGAGAGGCACAGCACGGTCTTGGCATCAGAGGGAATAAACTGTAACACCTGTGTTGAACCTGCCTGTCTGTCTGAACTCTGGTGGTTTGTCTTGGTGTGCTTTTTCCTCTCCCTGCTGCTTTTGAGCTGTGAACTGCCAGGGGGATTCAAAGGCCCTCACAAGCCTTGACCCTGTGATGGTGGTTGAGCAGAAGGCTCAGGGCCTGGCTTGTCCATGGCCTGCAGGAACCTGAGGACATATTGTGAGAAAGCAGCACTTGTAACAGTTACTTCTGAAGAGTCTTGAGTGTTCAGAGGGTTTTGAACTGGGAGGTGTGAATTTCTCCCTGAACAAAGAACAGGTGAGGTGGGAGCCAAGGCTGGAAGTGTTGGAAAGCCTGAGCTCTGGTGGGCTTAGCAGCCCTTCCATGAAAGGCAAATCCACCTCTGGGCTGTACCAGCTGTCTGTAGAGGTGGAGCAACTTCTAAAGTAAACACATTTTTGTTATTTATTATTACTGTGCCATTAATATAAAGATTAAATCTGCCTTTGAGTGTTAATCCTTTCTATAGCATTGGAAAGCAACAAGTTCTGTATTTGTGGGGTATAAGGGCAGCTTTTGTTTAGTCCCCGTTGGCCCCTGGTGGATGAAAGGCCAGGTGAGCCTGGCTGTGTGGTGTGGGGGTCACAGTGCTCTTCCCCCTCCTCTGCTGGCACTTCGCTTCACACTGTGAACATCCCACTCCAGGAGGGAACTAAAAATGGAAAGATGAATAAACTAGCAGCTACTGAGTTCATATCTACATTTAGTGCAAAAACTGGCAAAGATGTGTGAGGGGCTGTACAAGGTGTTTATGACAAAGGATGAATAAATAGCTAATTTTGAATTTAAATTTAATTCTCAGCTTCCCCCAGAGAAGTAAAAGCTGAAGAGAAATCTCCAGTGTCTGTGAATACCAAAACCATTAAAAAAGAGCCAGAAGAGAGGCAGCAGGCATCAAAGAGCCCTTACAATGGGTAGGTAAAACTTCTCCTGATGAAGAGAATTCTTCGGTAGAAAAACTTTAACTGAAGTACAGTGAGTACTACTGAGCTCCTAAACAGGAGTAATGAGTGGCTCAGAAGTGTAAGCCTGGTTTGTTTTTCCCCCCTCAAGCCTGAGAAAAGAAAGCAAGAGAAGTCGAAGCAGCAGAAGTGCCAGTCGGTCCCGGTCGAGGACAAAGTCGAGGTCCCGCTCTCACACTCCGAGGCGACAGTGAGTGGGGGCTGGCTTCGGGGAGGGCAGGGGGCTTTGTCATGCTTAGTTCTCTAAGGATCCCATTACAAAGGTGAGCAGTCTGGGAACACAAACCTCTTGGAAGGGGTGAGAAGTGCCACAGAAGCCAGTCTGAGGTGTGGCAGCTTTCCTGTGTCCGTGCTCCCTGGCTGTTCAGGGCTCTGCTCCGCTCTTGTGATGGGAATGCTCTCACTGCTGCAGTGAGAGTTGCTGGCTTTATAAATATGTGTATTTTTGAAGAATTTTAGGCTGGCATATAAGCTGGAAGCTGCCAGTGTTGATCTCAGTGAAGGGTTCACTGAAATTCGCTGTCAGATCACTGAGGCAATAACCAATTTATGATCCGGTGTTGAGGGGAGATTCTTGTTAAGGTGAAAGTATCTCGAGGGGTGCTGCATTCTGGGATTGGTTTGGGCTGTTTATCCTCAGATGAGCTCAGCTAAAATATCCCAGACTGGTTTGGTCTGGAAGGACCTTAAAGCCCATTTCATCCCACCCTTTGCCATGGCAGGGGCATCCTCGTAGACCAGGTTGTCTGTTGTCCTTCCTCATTTATCCCTGTGAGAGAAAGTCTCTGATTTCTTCCAGTGCCTTGGCAGCCCCTTTGCATGGGTTTATTTAGCATTTTCCATGTGCTGAAGGCCCGTTTTAAGCCCCCCCCCTTTCCCCGCAGCTACAACAACCGGCGCAGCCTGTCGGGCACGTACAGCTCCCGCTCGCGCAGCCGCTCGCGCAGCCACAGCGGGAGCCCGCGGCGGCACCACAACCACGGCTCGCCGCACCTCAAGGCCAAGCACGGCCGCGAGGAGCTCAAGGGCAGCAACAGACACGGCCACAAGCGGAAAAAGTCCCGCTCGCGGTCGCAGAGCAAGTCCCGGGAGCACTCGGAGGCCGCCAAGAAGCACCGGCACGAGCGCGGCCACCACCGGGAGCGGCGTGAGCGCTCGCGCTCCTTCGAGCGCTCCCACAAGGGCAAACACCACGGCAGCGGGCGCTCCGGGCACGGCCGGCACCGGCGCTGAGCCCGCCCGCGGACTGGGGCAGCACAGGAGGTTGGGAGTCCTTGAAACCCGGTATCTGATTTTCTAAGAGGCGTAGAAGACCTTTTTTTGGTTTTGTTTTGTTTTTCTGTTGGGAAAGAAACTGTTACCAACTTTTGCACATCGTACCTTAGCAGTATCCAAGGGGTGGAAAATGATGATCAGGTTAATTGTATGTATTAGAGTTGTGTATTGTTTATTGAGCTGAGAACTGGAGAAAGGATTTCTGTAAAAAAGCAAAACGTACCTTATTTTTATACCAGTCAATTGCAGACGCTTATATTTAAGTATAGTTATTTGTTTAAACAATGGTGGAGACTTTCTTACACTGGTTTTAGTCTGCATGTGTTAAAAGATTTTTACAAGAAATAAAATATAAAGCTTTTTTTTTTTTACTGCCTGTTGGATGCCAAATGTGTTGAAACTAAACTTGGTTTTCTTACACGCCATCCCTCTGACCACTGTGCCCGCGTGGGACACGGGATAAACTGGGAAAGCTTTAAATGTTTGTCCTTCCCAGGGAAGCCAGGAAGCAGCTGGAGTAAGCGATCATGGACCTCTGAAGGTCAGTGGGATGAGCCAGGGATGGGAGTCCCAGCTCTGTCAGCTGCCCTGGGAACTTGGGAGTCTCCCTGTTCCTCTGCAGCTCTGTGGGACAGAGGGCAGGAGCTGCGTCAGCTGTTCCAAATAACAGGCCTGGAGGGATCAGGTTTGGGATTTTATTTCCCATCTTTCATTCCAGTGGCAGGGTGCTGGCAGGGCAAGGAGGGATCCTCTTGCAGGTGTAGTGCTGACACAGCCACCCCATCCCCTGCATGGGAGGTGGAAGGGTCGTGCTGACACAGCTTGGGAAGCTCCAACACATTCCCTACTGGTAGCCCCTCACCCCTGTCCTGGGGGATTCCTTTGTGTCCAGCTGCTGGAACTCTGTCCTGGTGTGGGGACAACAGAGCTGCAGTGCCAGGGAAAGGAGAGAGTAAAGGGGGGACAAGGAGTTGGGTCTCATTCCTACAGCTGCTGCTCTGGTAGCACCAAGACCTGAAGCCCACAGGGGTGTGAGGTGTTTGCTCTCCTTGCTAACCCAGAGTCCAGCATGGAAAGACCTCTTAGCTCCCAAAATGCCTCTCTCCATTGCCCTGCTGTGGCCGAGGGTGACCTGGCTGGAATGTTCACCTGCAAAACCCCCGGGGGGGCGGGTCTGGCTCCTGTGGCTGCAGGAGCACTGCCAGTCTCTGTTTGCCCGCACGCTCTGCAGGCCTCAGACAGGGCAGGAAAACTGGCTGGGCAGAACCTTCATGAACTGCTCCTTTCCTGCCCCACGTCCTGCTGGGCCCCAGCTGCAGCTGGTCTCTGGAAACAGGAGTGGAGGTGTAATTTTGAAGAGAAAGTAAAATGTCTTCTCTGTTTCTTGGTTACCACTGTGTTTTTTAATCTTTAACAACTATGTTATGCGTGTGTTGCTTTCAGGGAAGTACATTTGTTGCTATGGAAATGGAAGTAGCTTTTTCCCCCAGATGCAAGTGCTCAGATAGTAGAGGGCAGCAGTAAAATGCCAGGGCTGAAGGAGCAGCAGGATTGACTGGAGCTCCACTGGACTGGGAGTTTGTGTTGGGGTGACACGTGGGTGACTCAGCTCTGTGTGTGTGTGTGTGCACTAACAACCCTCCTGTGCTTCCAGTGCCCCTCCCTGCAGAGCTGCTGAGCAGAGCTCGACTTCCACGCAGAGCTGGAACATCGGGAGGTGTTGAATAGCCAGGCACCATCTGCTCACTCACTGGAGAAGTTTGGTCTTCTTTCCATGGGGGAAAAACTCTGCAGCCAGTGATGGATGAAGAGATGGATGGTGGTCTCTGCCAGCCGTGGGATCTGGGATAGGTGGTTACTGAGGTGAAAGCAGCAGAATGTCCCCAAAGCCACGGGAGCCAGGTGAGCTGAGTCTCTGCCAGGGCCCCTCACATCCTGTGTGGGCTCTGCAGGTGAGAACTGGCAGGTTAATGGTCCCGAGTGGCTGTGGCCCCTTAAAGCCCCTTTTCCTGGAGGACTTATCAAGGACCTGCGGGCACAAGGGCCAAACATTTCACTGCGTGACAGTCATTGTCTCTCCTAAGACTGAAATGTCCTTATATGTTCATTGAGCTCTGCATCACGAAAATGAACCATTTGAGAGGGCTGATTGACTTTAGTCATACTGACCTCCAGGAATCACTTGAGGCTACACTGACATCTCACTGGTTATCAGGGGTTTTTCTTTAATACTCGTTATTTTTCAATTCTTCTGTGTCTTCTGTGTGCTTGGGCCACCAAAGGGATCCTCCAGCAGCACAGTCACCTCTGAAGGGTGTGGTGGCTTTGGTGCCCCACCAGCAGAAGCACCCAAGCAGCAGTGCCTCACCAAAGCTCCTGCCTGGAGCCCCCAGCTCTGCTTCCTTCTGGACCCAGGCAGTGGGAATAAGCATTCATGGATGTATTGGAGAAGTGAGAGAGAGCTTTGAGGGCCCTGCACAGATCTTTGGTGTCTGGCTGCCCTCATTGTCACCTGCAGGGACTTTGTTCTGCCCAGTGCAGGGGTGGAGTGTGCAGGTGAAGCACCAGGAGTGAGGATTTTGGTCCTTCCTGTCCATATTCCCAGGATTTTCATGGATGGTGTCTCCAGGGCTGTCACGGCAGGCAAAGGTGGCTCAGGCTGTGCCTCAGACTCAAATGGCCACAGAGGGGTGTTTGCTGAGCACTGGCAGAGTGGAGCTGTGCTGGGGAGAGGCAGGAACAGGGGTTGTGTCACCCTGAGCCACAGCCCCGGGCTGGGATGGATCCAGTGAAACCAGCCCAGCAGCCAACTGGGAGCCTCGAGCTGCCCACTGGGAGCTGCAGTCCAAAGGGAACGGGGAGCAGGGAGAGAGGGGCAGGTGGAGCAGGATGGTGAGAGGGACTTGGCAGGGAGGACAGGGTGGGGACACCTGTAAGGGCCTCCAAACCCCACAGGTGAGTCACAGTGGGTGCAGCAGACAATGATATGGGTCCCTTTTCCAGGAATTCTTTCCCCGGTTGCTGTTCCTGCCAAGAAGTGTTCATGAAATCCATCAGTTCACATCAGGCCATCCACAAACTGCCTGGTCTGTGGCTCTCCTGTCTGCTCTTTGGTGTCCCCTGCTCCAAAGCACAGGCTGTTGCTTCCAAGCTCTTCGGGGCAGGAAACCTGCTATGACTGTGACACCAGAGCTCTGCCAATCACATCCCACATGGGAAAAAACACTTCTGCAAAGGAAACGGCTTTCCATCCCCATCTCCTGCCTGGCCACAGCCCAGCGGGGCACCTTGAAACAAAGTAAGTTAAAATTAGTAAAGCTGGCCTGAAAAAAGTGTCTTTATGTTCCCAAGGAAGGGGGAAAATGGGCAGAAGTTACCATTTTTGTCCTAGGACAAGAGTCCCTCCTTATGGGTTTGCTGGAGAGGACAAAAGCTTGTCCACCCACTGCAAGCAGCCCCCAAATCCTCCTAGGGCTCCCAGGGCTGCTGTGCACCCATCATTCCGGGGAATGCTGTGCACGCATCACTCCCGTGGTTCCGGCAGTGCCGCCGGCTGCTCCCGCTGCTGTTCTGGGTTTACTCTGTAGGTGGAAGTGTTGCAAAGCCCAGCCGAGCAGCCCCTGCACAGCGGGCTCTGCTGGGGCTGGGCACACCGAAACCCAGCAGGGGATGAGTGTCCTGCCATCCGTGGGGTCAGACACTCAGCTGGCACCCAAATTGCAGCTGTGGAGGGATGAGAAGCCTGGAGGGGGATGTCACCCACCAGCTGTGTGAGGTACCCCAGTACAGACCAGTTGCAGTGGGTGTGACACCCCCCTGCTGTGCTGGGCCAGCTGGGGTGGGTGAGCCTGAGCTTACCCCACAAGGTAAGTTAAGGGGGGTCACTCACCACAGCCAGAGCCTGCCCAGGGAAGCTGTGGCTGCCCCTGGATTCCTGGAAGTGTCCAAGGCCAGGTTGGACAGGCCTTGGAGCAACCTGGGCTGGTGGGAGGGGACAGGACCTGCCATCCTCCCTCAACCAGCACCAACAAACTGCTCCCAAGGGCCGTGAGCCTCGAGCAAGGAAATCACATTTCCCAGCAGTTACTGTGGGGAGAGCCCTGGGGAAACACCACAGGGACTGACTGGAGCTATTGGCCTGCTACTGCTGCTCCCTCTGAGAGCTCTGATACCCCAGAGGAACAGCCACGGAAGGGATAATGGAGTCTCCTGTGGCCTCACGAATCCTGTTAAAGGATTTCTGTGCTGCAGGGAAGGTCCAGGTGAGTGGAGGAGGAGCTGCTCCGGGGAGCTGATCCCAGTGAGGCAGGTGAAGGTCCTGGGCAGCCCCTGGCACGTGCCCTGTGCTTAGAAGGAGCAACAACAAAACTATCTCAAACCCAGACCTGAGGGGCTCTCGCAGGTTTGGATGCACCTGTTCGGTGGCTGGTGCATCTTTCCAAAATCCCGTCATGGCCTGGGTTTGTGTGGGGTACCCAGGAGTGACCACCGAGTGCCTTAGGGGCTGAGGAGCCGAGGTTCTGCTCGAAGCCTAAAGGCTTTTCTATGCCTCAGCACCTCTGAGAAACAGAAACACCTTCAGCATCCGAGGCCACTTGGTTCAGGATGTCCCCCCTGCCGAGGAGACACCTGGTCTAGAGCACCCGTGGGGCTGAAGGAGGGCAGGGGGAGGGCTGGAGCTGTCACTGCTGTTCCTTCCAAGGGAATAAATGCATCCTCTGAGGACCAAGCACATGCCCCTCCCCGTGCTGCCGGCCGGGAGCCCCGGCCAGCCCTGTCAGTGCCGTGTTTGTGTCCTCTCGGTGTTCCGGGCGAGCGGGGCGCGCTCCATGAGAGCACAGTAGTAGTTTGCCATCAGGGAAACCACAAGCAACAAACAAAGATGTTATCTCTGACATCTGGTTCTGGTTTGGGGAGATCTGTCTGCTTGTGTGACTGGGATGGCTCGGGGCTGTTTTTGTTTAAGGACTCCTCGCGGGTTCCCGTGGCAACAGCGAAGCCAGCACAGGGATCCGGAGCTGGGAGCACAAAGGGGCACTGACACCCTTCCCCTCTGCAGCCGAGGACAAGAGCCGGTGGCAGTGACCTTGGGACGGGCCAGCCCGACGGGAATGTGTTCCCATCCACCCTGTCAGCTCCCTCAGGTGAGAGATTTTAAGAAGCTGTGCTGGGAATTCCTGGGATAACAGCCCCACAAGCCCATCCAGCTGCCTCCAGGTGAACCCCCTGCTGACAAATACTGGAACCCCCAGGAGGGATGTCAGACTCGGGTTTGGTGATCACCACAAGGACAGGGATGAGTTTGCACCCCCAGGTGTGATACTTTAAACAAAGTCCCCAAACCAGACGCTGGGCTTTGGGTGAGGAGTGCCAGCCCATGTGCTGTGTCATGGAATAATCAAATCACAGACAGGTTTGTGTTGGAAGGGACATCAAAGCCCATCCAGTCCCATCCCTCCAATGGACAGGGACACCTCCCACCAGCCCAGGTTGCTCCAAGCCCCGTCCAACCTGGCCTTGGACACTCCCAGGGATCCAGGGGCAGCCACAGCTTCTCTGGGCACCCTGTGCCAGGGCCTCAACACTCAGCGTCCTGCTCATGGTGATCAAGGTCCAGGATTCATTTTCCCTGGGTCAGGCTAAGAGGGATCAGTGGAGATTTTTGCCTTTCAGGACTTGCATTTCCTTCACACAACCCGTGCCAGGAGCCTGCCAAGGTTTTTGCTCCCTGCTGTTATTTATGGCACTGGTTTAGAGGTAACACTGATGGCATCAAACCCGGTTTGTGCTGTGGTCCTGGTGAGAGGATGTTACACAGACCTTCTGCAGGGCCCTGCCCTCCTGTGATCCCACACCCCCACGGTGGGTCAGGCACCTGTGACTCCTCCTGATGGAAGTCCCGGGGGCAAAGGACCGTTTCCTTGGACATGGATCCCCAGCAGGTTTGTAACATCCTTGCCCCAAGAGAGCAGGAGAGGATTTCCATGAATTTCTCTGAACACTGATTCATAGAAAGTCCTGGTCTTCAAAACCAGCTTTTATGCAGGGATAGAGTTCCAAGTGCTCCCTGTGTACAACTTGGAGCAAATGAACTAATGCCTCCTTCAGCTCCAGTTACTGATTCCATCTCCCCCCAGGGAGGTTCTGGTGTTATTTTTAGAAGGCATCTACAAAAACAACCCCCAAAACAGACATCTGCAAACAGAAGGAAGTTGGCAACCAGTGAGGCAGAGCTGCTCCGTGGTTGCACCCATGGCGTCCGTAAATCCTCCCCCACGTCTGACCCTTCCCGGACGTGTCTCAGCTGCTCCCGAGGAGCTTCTTTTGGGTCCTCCTTCCCCGAGGGCACCTGTGGCTCTTTGTGCAGAACTTCGGGATGATTGGAATGGCTGCTCAGTCCTGGTAACTCTCACAGCACAGCCCGTGCCCTGCTGCCCATGCACGGGGACGGAGGGGGGGATGGATGGATGGGGCTGGAGCGGGTTCCCATAAAAGCCAGTGACTCAGGAGAAGAGTCCAGGAGCAGGGTCAGCACCGGGGCCTGGGGAGTTTCCTCCCCTGCAGCTCCATCCCCTGCCCTGGGGGAAGCAGAGTGGCTGAACATCCCAGGGCAGCACTGGGGGGTCTTACCCCCTGTTCTGCTGCCAAGGAGGAGCTGCTTGGCTGGACATGGAAAAAGTGGTGGTGAGAGAGGGCAACGCAGGGGCCTGGAGGGACAGAACACGGGGAATGACTTCCCAGTGCCAGAGGGCAGGGTTGGATGGGATATTGGGAAGGAATTGCTGGCTGGGAGGGTGGGCAGGCCCTGGCACAGGGTGCCCAGAGAAGCTGTGGCTGCCCCTGGATCCCTGGGAGCGTCCAAGGCCAGGTTGGAGCAACCTGGGCCGGTGGGAGGTGTCCCTGCCCATGGAACAAGATGGCCTTTAAGGTCCCTTCAACCCAAACCATTCTGTGACTGTGTAATTCTATGAACTTCGAGACACATTAAATGTGTTTGGGGAATAGGAGGCCCCCCAAAACAAACCATTTCCTGTAGATTTAGGGGTTTGAGAGACCAGCAAACCTGGGTTTTATAGGCAAAAAGGACTCATGTGTTCCTGACAGTTGGAAATCAATTGATTTTTAGAAGATATAAAAAAGTACTCAGGGTTTATGATGAGCTGGGAGCAGCTGACAGGGCAATGCCAGATGCTCCTGTTTTCCACTACACAAATTATATTTCCAGTGTTAAAATCCCTTCAACATTAATCTCTTGCAGTGCCCTTTTCATTATCCCATCCCACTTCATTTGTCCTCTGCTGAGAGGCTGAAAACCCCACATTAGTGCTCAGCATATTCATTTCTAGTGTTTCACAGTTACAGCTGCATTTGGAGCTTATTCTTCCTCCAGCAGAACACACTGAACCACCTGTAACCACCAAAGATGAAATCCAACATTGAGTTTTCATTATATTAATAAGCCCCTATTTTAAAAATCTAAACATAAGGCTGTGTGGGGTTTGTCTGAGAAAGGAAATTTCTCCAATTTCATTCTCCTGCTCTTTCTTTTGGTATTAAAAACACACAATGCAAAGAAAGTCAGTCTGTCTTTTATTCTGGTTAATATATTTCAGTGATACGTGGCACCAGCTCTGGCTCCAGTTTCTATTTCATGCACTTTTAAAGCTGCTGAGGAATTAAGATGCTTTTTTTCTGCAGTCTAATTTCTCTCTTTGTGGAAAAACTCCACCTGCAAGGCACAGGCTGGATCCCAGATCCTACACACACCTCAGAGCAAGGGCTGTTTGTCATCTCTGACACGTGAGGCACATCAGCGCTTTGGTTTGTGATTCCCCCCGGGAATGAGAGCTGGACACGCACGGGAAGCACTTACATCTGTGATATATATGGTAAGTGATAATCCCATTTCCTGTGGGAGGAGCAAGACCAGACATGGGTTGGACTCTTTCTGTGGAGAACATAAAATTTTGGGCAACTTTCAGTGCAAAATTGCTCCCCATTGAGGCCCTGACTGACTGCTTGGAACCCCATTGCTTCCTCTGCTCCTGCCCCTTGTTATCTGGGAGGAGAGGCTGATCCCACCCGGCTCCACCTTCCTGGCAGGACTAATAAGGGAGGGTTTGATGCTCCCACGGAGCTCAAACTCCCACCAACCCTCATCCTCCTGCCCAGAGGAGTCAGGCCTGGCACTGTGGATTAATCCTTTAGGGACAGGTTTAGGACTAGGAGCTGCTGTTCCATGTCAGGAACACCACCAGCTCTGTCAGGGGCAAACAGAAGCCTTTCCATTAGGGACAGACGGGACACCTCAGTGCCACGGGCTGTTTTCTCCAAGGGAAGGGCTGGAATGCTGCCCACAGCCACGGGGGCAGATTTGTTCTGAGCCTGGAGATTTGCTAAGTATTCCCTCATGCCATGAGTCCTGGAGTGCAAGGTCTCTGACACCACTCCTGCAAGAAATAGCCCCTCCAGGAAGCTTGGTTTCCTAAAAATCCAGTGATATGATCAGGTGTCCATGTCCTCTGGGGCACTTTGTGCTGTTGCCTTTCATCCCGTTACAAAAAACACTCTGTAAACTTTCCTTGACATTGTGAAATTAATTGAGTTGTTTTCAAAAGCCAGTAAAAAAGGTTTCCTGACATTTCTGTATTTTGCTTATTGCTTAGCAGCAGGAGCGCCAGGTTTCTGGGAGGGAGGGGGAGAAGGGAAGTGTTTGTTCTCCACTTGGTTTGGATCCAGGATTTAGACCTTCCCTCATGTTCAAAACATTATCCTGTGTCTGCTCTCCTGGCTTTACGTGCTGTTTCTCCCTGGCCACACAGTCTTTAGTATGGCTGCTGCCACAGGACAGAAGCAGGGAAGTGGTGGATGAGGGCCTGCATTTTAAATCATGGAATTACAGCCTGGCTTGGGTTGGAAGGGACCTTAAAGCTCCTCTCATTCCATTCCCTGCCATGGGCAGGGACACCTTCACTAGACCTGGTTGCTCCAAGCCCAGTCCAGCCTGGATTCTCTGAGGACTGGCCATTATTCCCTGCCCAGGGCACGCGATTGGAACAGGATGAGCTTTGAGGTCCCTTCTGGGATTCCATGATTTTAATGACACCTCTGAAGATGTGCCCCTCCTGGAGAGAGATTCTCCTTTTAACCTTTCTCCTCTTGAAATGTAAACAGCACTTCGTTACACGGTTAATAAATCCATGGACAAATAAACATTATTGCATCAGAAATAAATAAAAGTTTAACTGAATTTCCGACTGTAGAAACGGACGGATTGCAGCGGCAGGGATTCGGTGCCCAAGCCGAGAGTCCCCCGACGGCCGGGCTCGTTCCGCAGGTGTCAGAGCCGGCGGGGGACGCCGGGGATGCCGCGGGGCTCGGGGAGCGATGCCGCCCGTCCCCGCG